>CM072823.1:32556306-32930050 GCA_036937905.1 Salvia rosmarinus
AGATACCACAACTCATATTAGGTGTGCCTTTGAGACATCTCAATATCCTCTTTGCAACTTCCAGATGAGCTTCCTTTGGATCGGCTTGATATCTTGCACATACTCCTACTGCATAGGATATGTATGGTCTGCTAGTATTAAGGTAGAGCAATGATCCAATGATTCATCTATACTTGGTGTGATCAGCGGGCTTGCCTTCAACGCCGGGTTCCATCTTCTAGTATGTGTTCATAAGAATCTTCACATGTTTAGCTTGCTGAACTCGAAATTTGTTTATCAGCTCCTTGGTATACTTGATTTAACTATGAAGATGCATTTTGCTGACTGCTTCACTTTTATTCCTAAGAAGAAGTTCATCTCTCCCATCATGGACATCTGGAACTTCAGTCATAATGCCAGCAAACATCTTGCATAGCTTCTCATATTTTGATATCAACATAAATCTCGACCATGAGAATGTCATCACCATCATTGAGCGTGAAAAGAGTCTTGTCTACTAAGCCTTTCTTGAACCCATTTTCTTCCAGGTACAACGACAGAATATCGTACTAAGCTTTGAGAGCTTGTTTCAGTCCATAGAGAGCTTCCAGTTTGTAGATCTTGTGAGGACCTTCAGTCTCAAAACCAGATGGATGTTCCACATACAGTTCATCAGTCAAGATGTCATTTAGGAATGTACACTTAACATCCATTTGATAAACCTTAAATCCATTGTGTGTTGTGTATGCTAAGAATGGCGAATAGATTCCAGTCTTGCAACTGGAGCAAATATTTCTCCGTAGTCTACTCTTTTTTCTTGATTGTACTCTTTGACTACTAGCCTTTCCTTGTTCTTGATGACATAAACATTCTAATCTTTCTTGTTCTTGAAAATTCACTTTAGACCTATCAGTTTATGGTTGTCAAGTATGTCCACCAGTTCTCATACTGCATTTCTTAAGAACTCGTTCAGCTCTTCTTGCATTGCATTTGTCCAATTGACATCGTTAAAAGCTTCGAGAACATTCTTTGGTTCTACTTGAAAATAGAAGCAACTGAACAATGTTGATTCTTTGTTAGTCAATTGTTCGGTGACTTTGGTAGAGTCAGTAACTAATCTTATGGTTCTGACTTTATCAATAAGATCACCTAGAATGTTGTTAGTTGGGTGATCTTCAGACCATCTTTGATGCTTTTGAACTTCATTTGATACTAGGCTCGAATCAACAGTAAGTTGATCAGTAGAAAACTAATCAGTAGGATGTGGATCAGTAGGATTTTCTAATGCTTGTGTATGTTGCTGATTGGTTGCTTTGTCAGCTAATTAATCTTTATCAGCTTGAGCTTCAACTGGTTTAGTTCTCCAGTGAATTATGAAAGGTTTTGAACTAAGGGGACTTTTCAACTGAACTGATTCATTTTCATGGATCTGTTGTGCATCACCAGTTTTCTCTTCTTGTCATGGTCCTCATATAAGTACTTCGTTTGTGATGCTGATGGGAGTGGAGTTTCTCTAAAAGATTGATGCGGCTTCCATGTTGACCTGATTCCTGAACTTAGCAGCAGTTTCATCAAATACAACATAAGATTTTACTTCCGCAGTATAAGTTGGATTCTTCAGCTGAAGAATACCTAAGGAAGATTTCTTGTTCAACTTTGTTATCAAAAGTCTTTAAATGCACTTTATTATTGTTATGGATGTAATACAAACAATCAAAAGTACAAAAGTGAGAGATAGAGGGCTTCATGTTATTCAACACTTCGTAAGGTGTTTTCCCATGTCTCTGAGTCAGAAGTGATTTGTTCTGGGTGTAGCATGTTATGTTGATTGCTTTAGCCTAGAATTTTGGAAGTAGCTTTGAGCTAGCAAGCATTGTCCTTGCTGCTTCTTTCAATGTTCAATTTCTACATTGAGCTACACCAATTTGTTGAGGCATTTAAGTAGTAGATGTCTGGTGACTGATACCTTACTTTTCACAGTACTTAAGAATGACAATATTCAAGAACTTAGTTCATCTGTCAGACCTAATTTTGATTATGTCAATGTGTTTCTCAATGTTGAACCTCTTCAGCATTGCATGCAACTTCTCTAGTGTCTCGCTTTTCTTATACAAATACATAATCCGTGTAAATATAGAATAATCATCAATAACTACAATGGTGTATTTTCTACCGCTATAACTGACTGGGGTTACTGATCCAAAAAAAATCCATGTGCAACAACTTGAGTACTCGATTAGTAGAATGGATAGTTTTGCTCTTGAATGATGCTTTAGTTAGTTTACATGCTTTACACACTTGATTTTTATGGAAACCTGCATTTGGTAAACCTTCGACCCATGAATATTTTGCTAACTTGTTGATGGTCTTGAAGTTAAAGTGATTCAACCTTCTATGCCACAACCAGTTGATCTCTGAGGAGGTCTTTGACACTAGACATGTTTCAGGAGGGCGGTCCTCCTAAGATGTGATATATAGGTTCCCATGCGTTTTACCTCTCAGTACGATCTATTTTGATCCATTCTTAACTGTGAATTCATTCTTTGAATCTTAGCAACAAAATTATTATCATAGAAATGGCTAATAGATAGGAGATTATGCTTCAAACCAAGAATATAATTAACATTATACATTTTAGCCTTACCGATTGAAAGAATACCATAGTCTTTGGTGTATCCAACTGAATTATCATAAAAAGTGACTTTTGCATATTCTTTTTCCACGTATTCAGAAAGAACTACTTACAGCTAGTCATGTGTCTTGAACATCTGTTGTCCGAGTGCCATATATGCTTTTGGGCGAAAGGTCTTTCTTTTTCTTGTGGATGATCAACACGACTTGCAAAAATCATATTTTAGGTACCCAGTAGGAATTGAATCCTTGCACATTAGTTGTTTCTTTAGAAACTCAAATCTCTCTGATGATTCTAACACTGTTGTCAGGTTTGATCTGTCTTCCTTGGAAATCAATGTAAACTGTCATCAGCATGAGACTGAGCCTTGGACTTCTGTGCTAGTCTAGCAGGTGTGTGTTTGTGATGATGTTGTGTACGTGAGTGTTTCTTTGGAGGTGTAAAAGAGGCTTTACTATGAGAAGGATGTTTGTAATAGACTGGGACGTATGTCGGTGCATACTTCCTAGCTGGAAGAGCTGTGAGCACCAGCTTCCTCTACTGAGGATTCTTGTACTGAGAGTGACTCAGCTAAGTAACCTAGGTTGTATGATAGGATCAGCTTGTCTAAGTAATTTATACTTAGGCCCTTGGATTTTCTCAGTTTGTTGTGTATCCTTTTGTTCGATTCTGGGAGCCTTGACTTCCGATGAACTTAACAAACACAGTTTTGGGGCCACTTATGGATACACCATTCAGCTGAACTTGGGTCATACTCTAATCCAGTTCTTATCAGTTGATATCTTCGAACTTACTGAATTGATTCGAGTTTCTTTGAAGCTCCGTTAAGAGTGTTGATCTTAGCTTGGAGTAAGCTTCACTCTGTTGAAGTGTACTAAACTTCAAAGAGTTCAGTCTTAAGTTGTATGATCTCTCTGTCATGCAAGGATCATTCAACCTTCAATTTTCGTACCATGTTGACTTGATCATCATGTTGGTTTTTCAGTTTCTTCAGCTTAGCAGAGAGCTTCATCTCAGTTTCCTTTAGAGTAGCAGACTAATGACTTTTCTCAGTAAGCTGAAGCTTCACAATTAGCTTGTAGTTTCCAGTCATTGCTCTTTCGTACATTTTCATGACTATTCATGGTCAGTCATGATCTGCTCCATCTCATCCCACTTGATTGAGGTGTCCTCGGAGTCGACACATGTTCAGATAATACAACAGTATGATAGAGATATTGAGTAGATAGATGGGAAGTTACCTTAAGTTCGTCAAGACCGTTGTCAATTCCTACCATGCAGTTGTCCTTATAGCTACTGATCTCTCTCAGCATCAGACACTGACTATCATCGTCAGTATTGGATGTATTGCTGGAAGAGCTTCTTGATTCTCAGCAACCATAGCCTTGCACTCATTTAGCTTTTTATTGCCCTTGATTCTTTGTGCTTCCCTTTCTTTGTAGCCCAGTTCAGAGAAATCATATCTGAAGTGCCCCTTCTTTCCACAGTTGAAGCACTCGTCATCTTTGTATTCAGGTTGGCTGGACTTCTTGTCAGTCCAATCTTTGTTTGTTCTTTCTCTACGGTTTCTGTCGTGGCCGTTTCTTTCTTTGCGGTACTTGTTGTACCTCTTCACTCAAGCTTCCATCTTTCCGAATCTTTTAGCCATCAATGTGTACTCAGTCAGCAAATCATCATTGTTGCACTCACATTTTTCTTTAGTTGTCTTCTTTGGTTCCTTGTACTTTTCACCTTTTAGGGTAGCGTCTTTGCTCGTTCTAACTTGAGGTTCTTCTTTAGAGGCATCGGCTTTAGAAGACTCTTCAATCGCCTGATGTCTTACTCATCAGCTTTCAGTTCTAGGAAGAGTTTATCAGTAGATATCTCGTTGAAGCATGCCATCTTCTGAGTGCTACTATGCATACTTTCCAGTCAGTAGGTGGAAGTGCTCATAGAACTTTCAAGTTTATTTCTCGTTGAGTGTATTTGCTCTTGCATAGGGTAGAAATCTCATTGGTAATTGTTGCGAATCTAAGCTCCATGTCATCAATGGATTCTCTCTTTTTCTGCTTGAAGTTGTCAAACTTCTGACAAGCTATAGTTAGCTTGTTGTCTTTGAGCTCCTCTAAAACGGCGTAAAGGCTCTCCAAAGCATCACATATCTCATTTGTTGTCTCGTATTTCATCAACTTCCCAATGTGTGAGTTGGAAACTATTTAGGAGATGATGTTCTTACCTAGGTTGTTGAGCTCATCCTCTTTCATTTCCTCTGAGGTAAAGTCAGCTTAATCCTTAGGCCTGAACTCTCAGGTCGGGTCTTTGCAGCTTTGGTTCCAACCTTTGTGATATTCTCTCTGAGAATAATTGGCCGTTTGTAATAACCTCTCACATTCGACTATGTTTTGCAGTGAGGTAGCACTTGAGTCTAAATTTCTAGATCTCATAGTTATCTAATGTGAAGGTAGGGAGTGACGTCGACCTGCTGTTGCTAGTTTCCATCACAGAAAAATATGCAACAGTATGCAAAAGTATATCATTTTGGATCTGTTCAGTTTGAACAACCTCTAAGGAAGAGTTAGTAATTCTTGTGAAAAAACTACTCTGGTACCAATTGATGGTCCTTCTGGGTCGTTCTGGTGTAGGGGGAGTAGAATACACCAATTAAGACAAATTAAAACTTTTTTCTTAAAACAAGAGTGGACTATTACTGGTTAGTAGATGTCAAGTAACTGATGGTACTTCAGTATTGGTAATACTACTGATCAGTTCAAGTTCGGGAAGTCTTGTACGGAGTGAATCAGTTAGCAATCCTACTAATTGGGCATATTTTGGCTACATATTTTGGATGTTTAGTGGCATGTTTTGGATCGAAATATTGGTTTCATGGTGCACTTATTAATGATTTATGTTTTTATGGTATTTTGTAGGGATGGTAAGCAAATTGAAGTTCTTTACATTATTTTGGATGAAGTTTTGAAGCATGAAAGAACTAAAGTAAAGTTGATGTCGAGAAAAGTGGTGCGGTATGCCCATCTCTTGTATTGTTTATTTGGGGCGGGCGATAATGACATGGATTAAATGGATTTTTGAAGGCTTTATGATATCAAACGAAGTTTAATTATGTAATAGGCCTCAATTATTTATTTGGGCTTCTTAGTTATTATTTTAAATTATCTAATAGTGTCCTTGTTATATTAGAATAGGTTTTCCCTTTTAATAGGGGATTAGATTTGTTTTGAGAGATTTTCATATAGGATAGCTTTTTCCCCATTTATTGGATACTCATTCACATACGAATAGAGGAGAGGATTCAGCTTTGAATCCAATTTCTCAAGTTTTACTTTTATTTTTTCTTTTGTTTGGTAATTTTTGTTCATTGCATTGTCATTATTAGCTTGAATTCATTTATGAGTTCTAGCTAATCTCTTTCATTCCGGTAAAGATTAAGGAAACTCTAGCGCGACACGTTCCGTGAGATCTAATCGGTTTTATCCATTAATTTTATGCATGCATCTGTTATTCTCTGCGTTTATTATCGTTAATTGTTTCATCTCTGCTAGGTAGTCGTGAATATTTAGTAGTTCGGAATTAATTAGTAGCCAATTGAATCGGTCATCCGTAATTGTGGTTTAGATTTGATTGGTTGTAAAGTGATTCATCAGAGTCAAGAGTTTAACAATCTTAATTCGATAATTCTACATCAGAGTTTATCGGTTTTGAATCGGGTTTCTCTAGTTTTTAAAGCTGTCGGCTCATTAAATCTATAGAGTGTCTCTTACGGTTGTCAATCGATTAGAGAAGTAGTTAGTAGAGCGTCTTCCTAATTATCGATAAAATAAGGAGAGATAAGATTGCGTCAGAAGCATCTTCGGTGATCATAACTGGTTTGTTTGCGTGAATTAAAAGTTATATTTGCATCGAGGATCGAATTTGTCTAAGCTATAGTGGAATTAATTGGAACCGGGATACTTCCATCATATTTGTTACAATCAAACATCTGGATACCTTTCGTTTTGTTATTTTCGTTTTTATAGTTTAGTCACTTGCCAAACTTATTTTTCAAGTGGGAAATTGGAGAAATTCTCGCCAATCATTTGGGAGACGATTTTGCTTCTTGCTATACATGCATTTGGGTATCTTGACCGAGTGTCGATTTTGCTTCTTCTTTATACGTGCGGTCTTGGGCATATTGTCAGAGTGTCGGTTATTTTTGGTGGCGACACACCAAATTTTGGCGTCGTTCTTGGGGATTGGTTCTAGCGGTAATTTATTTGATTTTGTCTTGTAGGAAAAGCGTATGTTAACCCTCGCCCGAGGATCCATCTTGGGTGTTTAATTCACCATACATTGATTATAAACCTAGCATGCGTCTATATAATTAAATCATGACACGTTGGGGTTTTCACGTGTTTACCTTTGGATGCGTCGAGGTGGATCGAGCGGGATGAGCGGATTGAGCGGTCGAGACTCGTGCTTTGACCTTACGGGCTGTATCCGGATACCCAAACTCCAGCGTCGGTGAGGGCGAGCTATGGAGAATGCACGGAAAATCACCCTTTCTCTCACAAACTTTGAAATTTCTCTCTCAAATTATATGAGATGGCGAAAATTCTCTTCTCAATATGTGAGCATTAGCTAGACATTATCTCATACCTTATATTTATAATGCACTACCTTAATCCTATATGGAATATTACCATAATCTATATGGAATATTACCATAATCTATATGGAATATTACCATACTCTTGGGATTATTTCCATACTCTTAGGATTATTTCCATACTCTCGATTATTACCATAATCTTATATGGAAAGGATCTATGCATATACCATAAATATAATTATATCCATGTGGATAAAGAGAATAAAATCTTGCCAATTGGGAGCATGAGGCGCGATTTTCCTTGGCTACGGGCACTGGATGGGCGGCCAGGGATCAATCACGAGGAATAAAGATGGGCCTCAAATAAATTAATTATCTTATGCTCGACCCGAACATAAATTAATTTATAAACATTCGATCATTCCACTAGAAAGAATGTTGACTTACCCTTTATTACCGAAGTTGAGTCGGGCTTGCACTTAGACATTCTGAATCCCGTATTTAAGATATCGAGCGTCCATTAATCATTTCTAGCAATCATTGCTTAAGCGATTAATATCCTTATTTCCTTAAGTAGTACCACTCAACCTTATTATTGTGCTTGAGCTAACTCGACTGCGGGGTTTAGTACAATAAACCTTTGAGCTCCTTAAGGGGCGTCATCATCCTAGCGGATCGGTGACTCGTCTGAGATAACTAGCGTGACATCTGAAACCTTGCCACCCCCAGATGCGGAGAATCTTGGGTTAGAACATATAACCCTCACTCATAACAAGTCAGTGATGGTCGACAACTCATACTCACCTAATACCTTATCGAGGTTTAGATCATCGTAAGTCACGAGATCTTGGTTCTTCCGGGTCGGAAAGAAGAACTCATCTCCTTTGTGATCCTTGATACGTCGAGGCGTACCGGCATAGACAAGCAACTAAGTCAGTCACTTCTTATCTATCTGCGGCTAAACCGACAACTCGTCCTTAAGTCGTCTCGGTGTGAAACTTTTATATCTCATTAAGCTTGACCAATCATACGGACTTACGTGATCTTCTACACCTTTGTATGATCTAACATATATGAGATAAGGGGACACGGATATATGCAATCAAGTATTCAAATCGGATAGGAGATTGTAATAGTGGTAAGGAAACATTGTATACAAGCTCAACCAAGCGCTTTCGGTATACAAATCGACAATCTCCCACTTATACTAAAGCAAACTTTTAGTATACAATGTGTCTTTCTACTAGCTATTACAAACAACCATCACTTTGCTTCTCCCACTTATACAAAGTTTCCTTTCTAAGTGGGTGCCATCAGCATAATCGAGTCCTCTAACGTGTCCATCGTAGACTTTTGCGGCGGGCTCTTCGTGAATGGATCCGCTAGATTTTCCGTCGTATCAATCTTTTCAATCGACCGTCACCTCGTCTAACGATTTCTCGTATGACATGGTACTTTCTCTCTATGTGTTTGAGTCGCCTTGTGGGTCCGTGGTTCCTTGAGTTTGCCACTGCACGAGTTATCACGATGAAACTATGATACTCTTGGGCAAACCGGTACCACATCTAGATCCATGAGGTAGTTCTTGAACCATCTGACCTCCTTAGAAGCCTCAAGGCGGCTACATATTAGGCTTCCATGGTAGAGTCCATAATGCATCATTGCTTTGCACTCACTTGAGGATCTGGCTCCACCTCCCAAGGTAAACACATGGCAGGGTTGACTTTTTCTCATCACGGTCGACTTGGAAATCCAGTGCAGTATAACCCAAGGCATTAGACTATCGCATGGTAAACTAGCCTATAATCTCGAGTCCTTTTCGGTGCTTGGTATATGCTTCTTGCGATCGATGAGCTTGTCGAGGTTAGGCGATATCTAGCTACTATGCTACCGCATAGCGGATATCGGGCCTCGTGCATAGCATTGCGTACATGAGACTTCCTACGGCGAGCGTAAGGAACTTGTCTCATTCCTCTATCTCGCTGCGGTCATAGGTGGCTGCGTTTTGAATAAAGGCGCCATGTGCGAAGGTAGCAATCCTTTCTTGGCGGTGCGCATACTAAAGCAGTAATCACGATATCGATGTAAGGCGCTGAGATAAGCTCAACATTTTCTTCTTGCGATCTCGGTAAACCTTGATCCCAGAATGTCTGCTGCATCTCCTAAGTCTTTCATTTGAAAGCGATCGGATAGCCAACTCTTTCGTCGATATGACTTCACGTTGTTGCCAACTAGAAGGATGTCATCTACATAAAGTGCGAAAATACCACATCACCGTTGACATCTAACCGATACACACAACTCTCGCTAGGCAGCTGGGTAAATCCATAGGACTTTACCACCTCGTCAAGCGTAAGTTCCATGATCGGGAGGCTGCTTAAGTCCATAAATGGACTTAGCTTCCATACTAGATGCTCTTCACCTTTACCACATAACCTTGAGGTTCTTTGCATATAGATGTCTCTACCTTCCTCAAGGTAACCGTTTAAAAGCGGTTTTAACATCCATTGCCAAACCTCTAGGTTCAGTGGGCTGCTATGGCTAGAAGAATTACGATGGACTTGAGCATTGCTACGGTGAAAGGTCTCGTCGAAATCGATGCCCTCAATCTGAGTGTACCCTTTAGCCACAAGCACGGCTTTAAAAGCGAAACCTCTCCATCGGAATCTCTCTTCCTCTTGTATATCCACTTACTACCTATGGCTTCCTTGCCATCGGTAGAGTGTCTTTCATATACATCCATAGCCGTTATGGACTCCATTTCTAAGTCCATAGCGGTGTGCCATGATCTTGCATCAATATCTTGTATCGCCTCCTTGTATGTCCATGGGTCGATTATTGCATGTTAAATCTGCTGGGACTAAATCGAAGATTCACCCACGAACATAAATCGCTCGGGTTGACGAACAACCCTCCCACTCTGACGAGGTTCTCTGAGGCACAATAGCAGCGGTGGGTGCGAGATACTTGTGGTTCTCTAACTTGCACAACTTGCTTGTGTAGGTACCACTTATGCGGTCGGTATCTCGGTGGAACTCGACCCACTTCAATTTCTTGAAGTATCGGTGTCGATCCTCCACTAGACTCGACATCTCGTACCTTTGGCTGTCGGTGGTGGAATCGATCATCTTCTAATTCTTGAAGAATGATTTCAACTTTGGACTTATGATTTTCATATAGTCCTCTTCTAAGAATCGAGCATTAGTGCTAATAATGACCTTCGATCCTTAGGACTATAGAATAAACCACCTTTCGTTCCTCTAGGATAGCGATAAACGACCTTGCGTCGGATCTAGCCTCAACTTGTCGGCCTTCTTGTTCGGCACGTGTCTTTGGGCTGCCCATATCCTTATGTGGCTTAAAGCGGGCTTCGCCCAAACCACAACTCGAAGGGGTCTTTTCGGTGACTTGGGCGGTACTAGATTTAGCAAGTATGCCGCCGTCTCTAAGGCATATCCCGAGCGAAATAGGCGATGTAGCATAACTCATCATAGATCTAACCATTTCCAAAGAGTCCTATTCTTGGCTCGACACACCATTTCTTTGTGGTGTGCCGGTGAAATCTTGTTGGGATGTAATCCCACTTCACTAGATAGTCCATAAACTTCGTTCTTGAGGTATTACGCCACATGATCGGACCCATGATGACTTGATACTCTTACCTAGCCGTCTCCACTTCCGCCTTAAACTCTTTGAATTTCTCAAAGCATTCGGACTTGCGGTGAAGCGGTATATGTATCCGTACCTTAGTGTCGTCGATGAAAGTGACAAAATACTCGTACCCTCCACGAGCTTGTGTGGACATCGGTCCACAGTCGAAATGGACTAACTCAACATTTCTTTGGCTCTATAACCCTTGCTTTGAAGGTGCAGTCGACATCTTACCTTCTATCACGGGATTCGCGGTGGGAGCGCAGATGTAGTGAGATTACCAACGCTCCATTCTTAGCGGTCTTTGGATCCTATTTAGATTGATGTGACCTAATCTAAGATGCCGAGAGAAAAGTAGAGTCATCTTCTTGAAAAAACTTTCTCTTTTAGGGTTTGATGAAGATCTGACATAGTTATAGGTATTATGTTTTGCGAAATAGTATAAAGCGAATTATATAAAGTGCCAACACGAGATAACCGTCATTTCTTATGATAGAAACACCACTATCAAAAATAACGAGAATATCCATGAGTAAATAATTTGAAGCGAAACAAGGTTCATGAAAATCCGGCACATATAAAGCGTCTTTCAAAACTAAAGCTGTTGTCCCAAAACATAAAAAACATCTCCAAGCTGCAGCACTTGACTTTCGCGCGTTGCCCATGGAATCGTTATCTCGCCATCAAGCGACTCCTTGTCGCGGGAACCCACGCAGGTGTAACAAACATGATCGATTCGCCCGTATCTACTACCCGAGAATGGGTAGAACAAGTCGCTAAACATGTTTCCGTTACTAAAGCAAGCAGCGTACCTTGAGCATTGAGCATAGGGCACTTGGCCTTCAATGCCCGTCTTACCGCACTTGAAGCACTTGCCCTTCTCCTTTGGCTTCTTCAAGCCTCGGTGTAACCATGTTCTTGCTCCCATTACTCCCTATTTCCTTGCCTTTACCACCTTTGGCACCCTTTTCTATTTCCATTTTGCGATGAAAATTTTGGGCCCTTAGATGTGCTAGCAGAGCATGTGCTCCTTTTCCCATAACTCCTTCCATGACAGCGAGATCATTAAACAGCGACTAAGTGTAAACTCGGTCTTGCTCATGATCGCATTCACGCAGTTCTCAAAAGACTTGGGCGGTGTATTGAGGATGATATCGACCTTGGCCGCCGTCAATACCTCCTCCCAGTGATCAAGACTATCCATGAGATGAGTCGTGTGGGAGACATGTTCATGGACGAACTTCCTTCTTCCATCTTACACGCCAATTTCTCTCATTGTGTGGGCGGATGTCGATCCATTGCCCAAACTTACTCTCGAGACTTGACCAAATATCGATCGCGTCTACCATCGGCGATCTGCGGTACAAACCTTTGGACATCGTAGTCATCATATAGCATTTAGCCGTATTGTTTGACTTATTCCAAAGTGCCTTGACTCTCATTGCTCATTAGTCGATCGTCGATGGGGCATCGGGTTTAGGAGTAGTGAGAACAAACATGTGTTCTTGATATAAGAACATATTCCATGTTTCGTTTCCACTCGATAAAATTTGGACGGATAGCAGTTTTGTGCGAGCATATTGATAATCGGCGTAAGAGACATATCGAAGCGATAATGTAAAACACATAAGCATCGATCGCAAATAATTACGTAACAATAATATTGTAACCTTTTGATAAAACAATATTAATTGAAACCTCCAATCGCCCGAGGAATTCCACATACAAGCCACGCGTGTGGGCGTTTACATGAACCCCTCGACCGGACTAAAATATACCTTTTAGTCGTTTAATTTCAATCCATGTCGACTTATCCTTATGACAAATGAAATTAATGATTGGACCTTACTAGACCACATCACTATCGCGAGAAGGGACTTGGCGGGAAGTTGTACTTGAGGTGATGTCTAAGCATTGACCACAATTTTAACGTGAAGATGAATTCTTAGAATTGGTATACTCACTCGGACCATACAGCTTCCAATTCAAATTCTTTTGTTATCTCATTTATATCTATCTCTAGAGAACTTATGAAAATCGCACATACAAACCCACAGCGTGTGGGCGTTTACATGAAACTCCCACTTCTCGATAGATTTAAAATGTTTTATTTAGAAATCTCATCTAACAAACTTATGATAAGCAGTGCAAGCAAGCCGCGCGTGTGGGCGTTTACTCACGGTCGTCTCACTTTGTTTAGAGATCAAAAGTGGAGGTCTTGACATTTTAATTTGAAAAATTAATTTGTCGGGTTGCTTGTTAGTCTTTTTATTCAAAGGTTTGTCCATGCGAGATCACGTAATCTAGCATGCTTTTCTATAGAACTCGACATGTAAAACATGCTCATGAAATTCTAAAATATGCTTGATAAGCGATAAACCTAGCATGCTTACTATGCGCGTCGAATTCGTAAAACACTTAAGGTTTGTCAGCGTAATATAAACATACATAACATACTCTTGCATAATTTAAACATCCACGACATGCATATGAGCGATAAAAATAAAATAAAGCGTTCATCAGCGGCCCAATCGTGAAACACATGCACATTTAAATCTAATCTATTACATAGATTTACAAAGTGCAATTAAACTTGACAGACCTCGCGTGCGAGCGCGGACGGATTCAACAAATGGGCCTCGCGTGCGGGCGCGGACGGAAAATCTGGAAAAACGGGTGCGGGCGGGTCGGCCCAAAAAAGTCTTGGGCAGCGCTGAGGCTAAAGCCCGATCGCGCGCCCGACCTCGTCGCGCCGCCTGCCGCGTGCTCGCGCGGGCTGCCTCGCGATCGCTAAAGCGACCGCGACCCGTCGGCTGCAGCGTCGTGACCACCCCAGCGCGAGCGTCTGCCGAGAGACGTCGTCGCCCGGCCCATACCTCGCGACCGCGATGCGCTCATGGCGCGGGTTTCAGCGTGTGAGCGCGCCCGTCGCCCGCTAGCTCGCACGGCCGCGCAGCCTCGCGGGTAATCCTCGCGACCGCGAGTTCGCTCGCTAAGCGCCAGGGATCCCGCGCGAGAACGCGCGCCCCGTCGCCCGCAGCCCTCGCGATCGCCCTAGCGACCGCGAGACTCGCTCGCGAGAAACCACCCAGAACACAGCCGAGAACCCTGTTTTTCCCGTCGTTTCGTTCTTCGTTCGTTCGTCTTCGTTCTTCTTTTACAGATAAGATTTACATAATAAAATCTAATCTAACCACGGATTTTCTCGTGGTGTAAAAACAAAAACCAACAACAACAACAAACGAGCCACGATGAACGACAGATCCACAATTATAATAACGCGCGTAATAATCAAGCGTGAATTAATCCAGCGAGCGAATTACGATCGGGCTCGATACCAGTGTAGGGAAAGCGTATGTTAACCCTGCCCGAGGATCCATCTTGGGTGTTTAATTCACCATACATTGATTATAAACCTAGCATGCGTCTATATAATTAAATCGCAACACGTTGGGGTTTTCACGTGTTTACCTTTGGATGCATCGAGGTGGATCGAGCGGGATGAGCGGATTGAGCGGTCGAGACTCGTGCTTTGACCTTACGGGTGTATCCGGATACCCAAACTCCAGCGTCGGTGAGGGCGAGCTATGGAGAATGCTTGGAAAATCACCCTTTTCTCTCTGCAAAACTTTGAAAATTCTCTCTCAATTATGAGATGGCGAAAATTCTCTTCTCAATATGTGAGCATTAGCCTAGACATTATCTCATACCTTATATTTATAATGCACTACCTTAATCCTATATGGAATATTACCATAATCCTATATGGAATATTACCATAATCTATATGGAATATTACCATACTCTTAGGATTATTTCCATACTCTTAGGATTATTTCCATACTCTCACCATAATCTTATATGGAAAGGATCTATGCATATACCATAAATATAATTATATCCATGTGGATAAAGAGAATAAAATCTTGCCAATTGGGAGCATGAGGCGCGATTTTCCTTGGCTACGGGCATGATGGGCCGACCAGGATCAAATCACGAGGAATAAAGATGGGCCTCAAATAAATTAATTATCTTATGCTCGACCGAACATAAATTAATTTATAAACATTCGATCATTCCACTAGAGAAAGAATGTTGACTTACCCTTTATTACGAAGTTGAGTCGGGCTTGCACTTAGACATTCTGAATCCCGTATTTAAGATATCGAGCGTCCATTAATCATTTCTAGCAATCATTGCTTAAGCGATTAATATCCTTATTTCCTTAAGTAGTACCACTCGACCTTATTATTGTACTTGAGCTAACTCGACTGCGGGGTTTAGTACAATAAACCTTTGAGCTCCTTAGGGGCGTCATCATCCTAGCGGATCGGTGACTCGTCTGAGATAACTAGCGTGACATCTGAAACCTTGCCACCACCCGAGATGCGGAGAATCTTGGGTTAGAACATATAACCCTCACTCATAACAAGTCAAGTGATGGTCGACAACTCATACTCACCTAATACCTTATCGAGGTTTAGATCGCCGTAAGTCACGAGATCTTGGTTCTTCCACGGCGGTCGGAAAGAAGAACTCATCTCACTGTGATCCTTGATACGTCGAGGCGTACCGGCATAGACAAGCAACTAAGTCAGTCACTTCTTATCTATCTGCGGCTAAACCGACAACTCGTCCTTAAGTCGTCTCGGTTTGTGAAACTTTTATATCTCATTAAGCTTGACCAATCATACGGACTTACGTGATCTTCTACACCTTGTGTGATCTAACTTATATGAGATAAGGGGACACGAGATATATGCAATCAAGTATTCAAATCGGATAGGAGATTGTAATAGTGGTAACGAGGAATTGTATACAAGCTCAACCAAGCGCTTTCGTTATACAAATCAATTTGGCCCGTCCGGGCTGGAGCTTAGTGAAAATCGTCGACTTCTAGTAGAGTCCATGCGGGACTCTGGCGATCATCTCTATCTTAAGTGATATGATTATATTTATTAGATATGCATAAATCCTATCTAGATAGGATTTGGGGATGCATATTAAATATAAGGTGAGAGAAAATCAAGGTTAATCCTTAGCTAATATTTTGAAATTGCTATTCCAAAATAGTGAGATTTTGAAAACTTTGAGAAAAAGAAGAATCACGATTTTCTATAGCACTCTCCATAGATTTTCCTCGCTCGGCATTGGAGTTTAGGCGATCGGATACACTCAGGAAGATCAACGCACGAGTCTTGATCCACTCTTTCCGATAGATTCGCGGTAAACATGAGAAAACTCCTCGTGTTGCAATTAATTATATGGTGCATGCTGGGCATATAATCAATGTATGATGAATTAAACATCGAATAGATCTTCGGAGAGGTTAAATCGATTTCCATACAATTGGTATCGGTGGGATCGGTATCTTGGCTCTGTTGGATTAATCACGTTTGATTATAACGTGCACAATTAGTGTCGTGAATACATGCGTTCATCGTGGCTCGTTTTATTTTGTCGGGTTTTATTTTCACCGAGAAAATCCGTGGTTAGATTAGATTTTTCTTGTAAATCTTATGCGTAAAGAAGCGAAGACAAAAGCACGAAGCGAGGCGATGAAGTCCGTCGCGCGATGCGGGAAACCAGCGCTGCGGTGAGGCATGGCGTGGCGCGACATCCGGTAGCGGGACCGTCGGTAGCTTCGCGTGCGGGTCTCGGCGACCGGGCGACACGGCGGCGAGCGAAACTCCTCGATAACATCGGCGAGGTTGGGCGGCATGGCAGCGGCCGGGTGTGCGGGCGCGAGTTCGCGCGGATGCCTCGGCACGCCTCGTCGGCGGGCGTGCGCTTCGGTGGATCTCGGCGAGCGGCGGTAGCGCGAGTTGCTCGTCGGGAAACCTCGGCGTCCATCAGCGGTTCTCGCATGGAAACCTCGGTGACCTCGACATGACTTCGGCGGCCGGCGGCGGGTATCACGATTATCGCGCGAAACCTCGGCAGTGCTCGACGGCCTCGGTGCGATTCTCGAGCGGAAAACCTCGAGCGCCGCGGCGGCGGGGCCCGGCGGTAGCGTGCGGATTCGGCGAGTGCAGGCGGGCTGGGCGAGTCACGTGTGAATTTCTCGGCGATGCTCGGGACTCTCGACGGTGATTCGCTAGGCGGTTCTCGGCGGCACTGCGCGTGTCTCGGCGAGCATCGCGGTCGAGACTCGACCACGCTCGTCGGCAGCTCTCGGAAGGATGGGCGGTGTCGCGCGGAGTCTCGGCCGACTGTGCGGCCATCGACACCCCGGCCGTTTTAGCGATGTCTCTCGGCGAGCTCCTCGGTAGCTCTCGACAGGTTGTGAGAGGATGGGCGGCGGATGTGGTTGGACGTGCGCATGGGCTGTGCCCTAGCACACGACCCAGTTCATATTGGGCGACCCGGCGAATCCGTTCGACCGGTTCAGTTTTTGGCCCGATCGGGCCCGATCCGCTGTTTGGTCCGTTTCATTTTCGGCCTAAATCCGGTTTGTGAATCGGTCCGTGCCGGTGCATCGAGGCCGTTTTTCGAGATTTTATTGAAGATCATGCTTTGCAAAATTTATGTAATAAATTAGGCGGTCTGAGATCCACGAGTGGGCGCGATGAGCAATTTATTTTATTTTATCGTTCAAAACATGTCATGGATGTTTAAATTATGCAAAAGCATGCTATGTATGTTTAATTACGTAGATAAATATATTATATGTTTTGTGATTGGATGCGCATAGTAAGCATGCTAGGTTTATTCGTTTTCAAGCATATTTTAGAATTACGTGAGCATGTTTTACATGTTGAGTTCTATAGAAAAGCATCTAGGATTACGTGATCTGCATGGACAAACCTTTTGAAACAAAAGACTAACAAAAATCCGACATATTAATTTTAAATTAAAATGTCAGACCTCCACTTTTGATCTCTAAACAAAGTGACATGCTTTGTGAGTGGCGATCCACAGCGTGGCTTACTTGCACTATTTATCATAAGTTTGTTAGATGAGATTTCTAAATAAAACATTTTAATCATTGAGAAGTGGGAGTTTCATGTGTGGCGTCCACACGTGGCTTACAAATCACGATTTTCATAAGTTCTCTAGAGATAGATTTAAAATGTGATAACAAAGGAATTTGGATTGGGCGGTATGGTCATAGTGGTATGCGATTCTAAAATTCATTTCTATTTGTTAAAATTGTGGTCATTGCTTAGACATCACCTCAAGTACAACTTTCATGAAGTCCCTTCTTGTGATAGTGATGTGGTCTAGTAAAGTCAATCATTAATTTCATTTGTCATAAGGATAAGTTGACATTGATTGAAATTAAGCGACTAAAAGGTATATTTTAATGCGGTCGAGGATTCGTGTTATGGCGATCCACAGCGTGGCTTGCATGTGGGATTCCTTGGGCGATTGGAGGTTTCAATTAATAATGTTTTATCAAAGGTTACAATATTATTGTTACAAATTATATGCGATCGTATGCTTATGTGTTTACATTACTTTTCGGATATGTCTCTTACAGATTCTGATATGCTACTTCAAAATCCTCTATCCGGTCCAATTTCATCGGTGGAAGCGAAACATGGAATATGTTCTTATCGCTAAAGAACACATGTTTGTTCTCACTACTCCCAAACCCGATGCCCTTATTGGCGCATCGACTAATGAGCAGCGAGTGAAGCAAACTTTGGCATAAGTCGAATAATATGGCCAAGTGCTATATGATGACTCTGAATGTCGAAAGGCTTGCAGTGCTGACATCGATCGATGGTGAGCGGCGAAATATGATCAAGTCTCGAGTAAGTTTGGCGGTCGGATCGGACGATCCGCTTCCACAATGAGAGAAATCTTGGCGTATAAGATGGAAGAAGGAAGTTCGGTCCATGAACATGTCTCCCATGACTCGTCTCATGGATAGTCTTGATCGGTTGGGAGGAGGTATTGACGGTGACGGTCGATATCATCCTCAACATCTTGCCCAAGTCTTTGAGAATTTAGCGTGAGCGATCATGAGCAAGACCGGTATCGCTTAGTCGGTTGCTTAATGATCTAAGTGGTGATAAGCGCGCATTTACGTTTATAGTTGATATATGAAGATGAGTTTAGCTCGTTTAATAATGCGTTTACGTATCAATTCCTAATGTTTTATCTATTTTTAGAAGATCTTGCTCTTGGGTGTTATTTTGGTGTTGTGTAGGTCTATATGTTGAAAATCGAAGCAAGGAGCAGCCTTGCGAGCAAAACATACAATCTGGCGTGTTTCTAGCGACCACTGGCGGTCGCTGGGCGGCCGCTAGGAAACAGCGAGAACCCGAAGATCGCGACCGCGAGCGCACCAGCGGCGAAGCCTGGCGAGAAAGCCGGCTGGACGATTTCTCGCGACCACTTGGTATGGATAGCGACCGCTAGTCGGTCGCGAGTACCTGGCGGCGCAAGTGGCGACCGCGGGCGAGAAGGCGGCGGATTACCTCGCGACCACACTAGCGACCGCGAAGGGTGGTCGCGAGGCAGCAGCGAAGAAAAATTAGGGTTTGGGGTGTGCTATATATGGCGACACCCCCGCCACTCAGGAGCCCCATTCACGCCCGAGACCTAGTTTTACTTGATTTTCTCGGTTTTCAATTCTTTAGCTTTAGTCTTCGTTTAGTTTAATTCTAGTATTGTTTTTACGTTATTCTAGTTTAGTTTATAGTTTAGTTATCGATCGGAGCGTTTTGTCCGATCGTTTTCCTTTATTTTCAGTTCATTCGCTTGGGATTGGATTGAAGACCAACCATTGTTCATCAAGCGCTTCCTACGGGTTTTATATATTTAATTTACATTTTTATGATTAATTAGTATTTCGTTTACGTTTATTATGTCGGCTAGTTTTCTATTCTAATCTAGGGTTTGCATGATCCGATCCTATATGTTGTGATTCACTGCTATCGTTATTTACCTTCGAGGCATTGATTCATGATTCGATTGTGCTTATTTATATGTGTTGATTTCTAATCAATCTTGATGCATATCTAGTTGTCGATTAATAACGTAAGCGTATTAATTGTCGATCGTTATCGAATGCATGATCTGAATGAGCCTTGAGTCGTGGCGAGATAGGGCGTTCGTAGGAAGCATATTCTTAGTGATCCTTTTGGGTTGCTTATTTTCCTCTAGAGGCGTAAGCGTAATAGGGAGAATTAGTAATCAGCTGCCGCAATTATAAATGGCGAAGTTGTTGGTTATATATGTGATCTTCCGTCTTATGCGGATTAAAGCGGTTAGTAATAAGCGGGATAAACATCGTTGTGGATAGGATTGGTGCATCCCTAGGGTTAGTCTTCCTTCATAGTTATCTTCGTGTTTTATCGCTTTATTTATATTCTTGTTTGGTTACCTTTGCTTTGGATTAAATTCCGAAGCCCTAAAACCTCTCACCCTTTATACGTAGCGAATAATGATGAATTGTCGTTGAATTAGCTTACGTGTTTCGGATTGCAATCTCGTGGATCGATACTTAACACCTATAATTACACTTTTACGTGTGAAAAGGGCGATCAAATTTTGGCGCCGTTCTTGAATATTAAGATCATATAGGAATAATTTGTGATTTGGATTTATTAATTCAAGTTATATATATATATATATTTTATTTATTTTTGTCGGTACTAATTTCTCTCTTCTCGGGTGGTTTATGCGTCTGAGATCTCGGGGACCTCACGAAATATTTTAGATCCGAGATCGAAAGCTCTCAAAGAGAAGAGGGCGAGAGAAGAGGCAGTGCAATGGCGGCCGATCCATAAGCAGGGCATTCCTCCCGAGCAAGTTGCACGCATGTTAGGCGACTTTGCGAGATCGCGTCGGATAGCGAACATGGGAATCATTGTCCTGCTCAGAATAAACCTCTAAACCACATGTATCGACATCCCGAGAACAGTTCAAGGAGGCGGTTGGGGCCCTGCGTAGATGCAAATAATTTCGAGCTCAAACCGTACGATCGGTATGGTCGAGGAGGCGGTTTGGGGAGGTCACGGAAGACCGAATGCGCATCTCGAGGCGTTTCTCGACATTTGTGACACCATCAAGCAGAATGGGGTACCACAAGACACAATCCGGATCGCGTGTTCGGTTTCTCATTCTTGTGACGAGCGAAAGATTGGTTCGAAGTTTGGATCGGTGGCATCGACACTTGGGAAACTTTGTGAAGTTTCTTCGAAATACTTTCCGCCGTGGCCTTGAAGATCATCGCGAAATCTCTCATTTTGCCAAACCACGACGAATCATTATTCGAGGCATGGGAGAGATTCGAGGTCTATTAAGGCGATGTCCACAACATGGGTTCTCGAGGAACAACAAATTACACAATTCTACGGTGGGTGACATGGCGGGGCGAGGAGCATGGTAGATGCATCGGTGGGGGCTGCTTATTAAACCGACCGGTCGTGAAGCAAGCGAATTGTAGAAGAGATGGCTGCAGCAGCTATCAATGGCCAGCGGAAGGCGCCATCATTAAGCGGTTGCTTGTTGAGAGTGATTGATATGGCGACCTCGTGAAGAAGTTCACTCTTTTGAAAAGTCGATTGAGACGAGCGTCGACCACATCAATCGGAGGAGTCGTTGAATTTCCAACAACCTTGACGAGGCTTCAATAGTCGAATTCATTCGAGCCGAGGAAGCCAAGTCTCGAAGATATGATGCAGCGATTGGTTGTAAGCAACCAACAATTGTAACGAATCGAAATTCGTTCATCGGCAACACGGGCGAAAAGATAAGTCACTTGGAGTCGACTATGGCGGCTATGGGAAGCACATAAAGATGTTGGAAGCTCAAATCGGTCAAATTGCCGTACAAGTGAATGCCTTTACAAAGGCGGGCCAATTTCAGAAATGTCTGGTGAACCGAAGAGTCGATGCTTCGCCATTCGGGGCGAGGCGGGCGAGCCTACCGAGCCCTACTGAGAAAGAAGGCGAAAACATTTTGGCGAAACTTCGCGACCGAGCTCGCGACCGCGAGCCGATCGCGAGCCATCATAATTTTGCTCACGAGGCGCCCGCGACCAGCGCCCGCGCATCCGACCGCGAGCCACCCAAGTATCCAGCGCGCGAGTTGTTCGCGGCGTCGGCGCTCGCAAACCCGATCGCGAAATCGGCCGGCGATTCGCGGCGACCATAGCTCATGAGCCACGCATAGCTTCGCGCGAAGACGAAGATCGTGCGCGACATACTCCTCGCGACCATCCAGTGATCGCGAGGTCGACCATGAGCACACCCGAGGCTAAACCTCGCGTACATTCCTCCGGCCCGTTTAAGTCGACTTGTCAAGTCGAAATATGGCGAAATTTGCTCGTTCAAAGGGTATTTGAAAGTTGAGATAAATTTGCCTCTCTTTGAGCGTTGCGAAACATCTTGGAGCTACATGAAGTTCTTAAAAGGCAGCTTGCCGTAAGAAGAAACTTGGGAAATTTGAGAAAATTTCCTATCCAAAAATGCGATGCCGTCTTGCAAAAGCTCCTTTGAAGCGAAAGATCCGGCGGTTTCACGTTAGAGTGCGAGATCGCCGAGCGATTTTCCCAAATGTTTTATGCGACTTGGGGCAAGCATCAATCGATGCCGTTGAGCGTTTTCAACCGGCTACACCTTGGAAAGATGAAGCCGCGAAGATCTCGCGATGATGGTGACCGATCGGTCACGTATCGAAAGGTATCGTCGAAGGCGTGTTGGTAAATTAAGGTTTTGTTTTCTGCGACTTTGTTATTCTTGATATTCCGAATTGAAACAACAACCACTAATCCTTAGTAGACCTTTTCTAGCAACGGTCGTGCGTTGATTGATGTGCGGGAAGGAAACCTCACGTTTCGTGTTAGCGATGAGGAGCTCAAAATTTCCATATATGACGCCATCAAGCAACCCGGCGTTGGGAAGCGGAAGATTGTTGCTCGATCATAAGCGCTCTTCCGCTCACGTCCGCGTTTAGGGGTTCTCGACCTATTGAGGAAGCTGTGAGAAGAAAGAAGTGGACTCGGCATGGAACTCAGTGTTTCATTCAGTTTGGGGGCCCTTCCATAGTCGGTGGTGGTCATCCGCAAATGCAAAGTTTAGAAGGTTCCACAAGTCGGGAAAGATGTCAGAGTGCTACTAAAGCGCCGGATTAGCGAGGTTAGTGATGGTCTAGCTAAAGGCGTTAAAGTAAGCACTTGTTGGGAGGTAACCCAGCGTTTTCTTTGTTTTGTTTTCGTGTTTTGTCGTTTCTTTCGTTTGTGTTGTTTTGTCGTCTTTACATTTTTTCGTTTCGTTTTGGTATACGTCGATCAGCGAGTTAAGTGAAGTGTGTTAATCCATGTGGCGATGGCGATAAGAAATTTTTTGTGAAATTTAATGATAGTGCACATGATATGTTAGAAAATAGCGCATGAATGACGTGAGATGGCTTAGGCTTGTTGTTTTCACCATTTGCTTAACCCGTGAGACTTGAGCTTCCTTGTATAAACATCTTGATCTGATTTCTTTTAATTATGTGATATCATGCATGTGATTATCTTCTAGAACTTACCGTGTTTACGTATCGAGGCTATGATATGTGTTTAATTTGGAAAGGATAAAGGCCATCTTTGTTAACCACATTTTCACCCAAACACTAACCCGATGATATATACCATTTGTCGCCTTCTTTGAGCCTTTATTAGACTTTTCTTTCGATTAACGGATGATAGGGGTGAGGATGGATATGGGAATCAAAGGGGTTGAAATTTTGATGTAGTTATGGCGAGAAAAGTTTATTTTAGAAAAATACATACGTGGTAAAGAATAGTACCTTTGTTAGTGATTATTAAACCCTATAAGCTCTAGAAAAGAAAAGAAAAAGAAAAATGATAAGTTCACTATGAGTGTTGAGCATAAAGGGTCTTTAATCAAAGTATAGGTACCTTTTGAGGCATGAAGCGTCGATTTGTACGTTGGGAAAGAAGAAAATGGACAAAGTCCATATGTGTCGAAAAGTATAAATGGGGTGCTTGGAATATTTTTGAGTCACTTAGCCATATATTATCCTACCTTAACCAATGTGCCTACATTCTGACCTATGAAAAGTCCTCTTTGATCCTTATTTGAACCTGATGTGGCAGGTGGAGATGTTAGAAAGCAGCAAGCCTATGGTAAGATGTTGCATTGCATTGATCTTTGAGTGTATACCGTCCTTAATTTCTTTATGAGTTTGAGTGTATCCTATATATATTTTACACACATGCCTTTATGAGGTTGAAATAAATGAGCTTTTCCGTAAATTGTTGTTTGTGTTGAGTGGACTAACGTCGTCATGTGCGCTAATGTTTTGGCGTTGAGATATTTGGAGGCCTAGAATGGTTATCCTCTTTGCTATGCTCGTTGATCTTTCGTTTGTCTTTACATTACATTTTGTTTGAGGACAAACAATGCTTTAAGTTGGGGGTTTGATAAGCGCATTTTACGTTTATAGTTGATATATGAAGATGAGTTTAGCTCGTTTAATGTGCGTTCGTATCAATTCTAATGTTTTATCTATTTTAGAAGATCTTGCTCTTGGGTGTTATTTTGGTGTTGTGTGGGTCTATATGTTGAAAATCGAAGCAAGGAGCGGCCTTGCGAGCCAAAACATACAATCTGGCGTGTTTCTAGCGACCAGCTGGCGGTCGCTGGGCGGCCCGCTAGGAAACAGCGAGAACCCGGAAGATCGCGACCGCGAGCAGCCCAGCGGCGAAGCCTAGCGAGAAAGCCTTGGGCGATTTCTCGCGACCACTTGAGTATGGATAGCGACCGCTAGTCGGTCGCGAGTACCTGTGGCGCAGTGGCGACAGCGGGCGAGAAGGCGCGGCGGATTACCTCGCGACCACACTAGCGACCGCGAAGGGTGGTCGCGAGGCGCGGCGAAGAAGAAAATTAGGGTTTGGGGTGTGCTATATATGGCGACACCCCCGCGCCAGAGCCCCATTCACGCCCGGACCTAGTTTTACTTGATTTTCCTCGGTTTTCAATTCTTTAGCTTTAGTCTTCGTTTAGTTTAATTCTAGTATTGTTTTCGTTATTCTAGTTTAGTTTATAGTTTCGTTATCGATCGGAGCGTTTTGTCCGATCGTTTTCCTTTATTTTCCGTTCATTCGCTTGGGATTGGATTGAAGACCAACCATTGTTCATCAAGCGCTTCCCTACGGGTTTTATATATTTAATTTACATTTTATGATTAATTAGTATTTCGTTTCGTTTATTATGTACGGCTAGTTTTCTATTCTAATCTAGGGTTTGCATGATCCGATCCTATATGTTGTGATTCACGCTATCGTTATTTACCTTCCGGCATTGATTAATGATTCGATTGTGCTTATTTATATGTGTTGATTTCTAATCAATCTTGATGCATATCTAGTTGTCGATTAATAACGTAGCGTATTAATTGTCGATCGTTATCGAATGCATGATCTGAATGAGCCTGAGTCGTGGCGAGATAGGACGTTCGTAGGAAGCATATTCTTAGTGATCCTTTTGGGTTGCTTATTTTCCTCTAGAGGCGTAAGCGTAATAGGGAGAATTAGTAATCAGCTGCCCAATTGTCGTGGCTGAAGTTGTTGGTTATATATGTGATCTTCCGTCTTATGCGGATTAAAGCGGTTAGTAATAAGCGGGATAAACATCGTTGTGGATAGGATTGGTGCATCCAAGGGTTAGTCTTCCTTCATAGTTATCTTTCGTGTTTTTATCGCTTTATTTATATTCTTGTTTGGTTACCTTTGCTTTGGATTAAATTCCGAAGCCTAAAACCTCTCACCCTTTATACGTGCTTGAATAATGATGAATTGTCGTTGAATTAGCTTACGTGTTTTGGTTGCAATCTCGTGGATCGATGCTTAAACACCTATAATTACACTTTTTACGTGTGAAAAGGAGCGATCGTGAGCTACGGAAGGAGTCGTGGGCAAAGGAGCACATGCCGCTGCTAGCACGTCTAGGGGCCCAAATTTTCCGTTGAAAATGGAAGAAGAAAAGGGGCACTAAAGGTGGTAGAAGCGAAGGAAGCGATTGGGAATAGTGGGAGAAAGAACATGTACGCCATAGGAGGCAGAAAAAGTCGAAGGAGGCGGGCAAGTGCTTCAAGTCTTGGCAGGCGGGCATTGGAATGCCAGTGCCCTATACTCGAGGCTCAGTCGCCATTTGCTTTAATGTGAAACATGTTTAGCGACATTTCTACTCATTCATGGGTAGTAGAATCTGGTCTGATGATCATGTTTGTTACACTGCGAGGTTCCTGCGGACAAGGGAGCTGCATAATGGCGAGATAACGATCTCCATGGGCAACGTGGCGAAAGTCGAGGCCGTTGCAGTCGGAGATGTTACTTATGTTTTGATAGGACAATTTTAGTATTAAAAGACGTTTTATATGTGCCTGAGTTTCGGCAAAACCTTATTTCAGTTTCGAAACTATTTATTCATGGATATTCAGTTGTTTTCGATAGTGGTGTTTCTATCATAAGAAATGATGAAGTTATCTGTGATGGCACTTTATACAATTCGCTTTATACTATTTCTGCCAAACATAATACATTCAATTATGTTGCATCTACATCAAACCTTAAAAAGAGAAAGTTTTCTTTGCAAGATGACACCACTTTTCTCGACATCTTAGATTAGGTCACATCAATCTAAATAGGATCAAAGCGGCTAAGAATGGGCGTTGGGTGATCTCACGATTACTCGGTTCGGTCTGCGAATCTGTATAGAAGGAAAGATGTCGACCCGGACCGCTTCAAAGCGAAGGGTTATAGAGCCAAAGAAGTGTTGGAGTTAGTCCATTCGACCTATGTGGACCTATGTCCACACAAGCTCATGGAGAATGCAGTACTTTGCCAATTTCATTGTGATTACTCGAGTGCGGATACATATACCCTTCACCAAAGTCTAAATGCTTTGAGAATTCAAAGAATTTAAGGCGGAAGTGGAGCGAAGCTTGGTAAAAGTATCAAGTCATCATGGTGCGATCGCGGTGGCGAATACCTCGATAACGTGTTTGTGGACTATTTGGTGCAGTGTGGGTTTACCTCCCAGCTCACTAGACCGGGCACACCACAACAAAATGGTGTGTCAGAGCGAAGAAATAGGACTCTTTTAGAAATGGTTAGATCGATGATGAGTTATGCAACGTTGCCTACTTAGATTACGGGGTATGCTTTGGAAGCGAGTGCATACTTACTGAATCTAGTACCATCCAAGTCAGTCGAAAAGACCCTTCGGGTTGTGGTTTGGGCAAGCCTAGTTTAAGCCACATAAAGATATGAAGCGATCTAGCACGTGTCTTGAACAAGAAGGCTAACAAGTTAGAGTCTAGATATGATGCAAGTCTGTTTATTGGCTATCTAGAGGAATGAAAGGTGGTTATTTCTATAGTCCTAAGGTTAGAAGGTCATTATTAGCACTAATGCCCGATTCTTAGAAGAGGATTATATGAAAACCATAAATCAAAGTTGAAATCATTCTTGAAGAATTAGAAGATGATCGTATTCCACCACCGATTAAGCCAAAGTGCGAGATGTCGTGTATACAGTGGGAGGATCGACATCGATACTTGAAGAAATTGAAGTGGGTTGAGTTCCACCGGAGATACCGACCGCATACAGTGGCTCATATCCGTAAAGTTGTGCAAGATAGAGAACCACAAGTTCTTTGCACTCCACCGTTGCCATTGTGCCGATGGCGCCTCGTCGTGGTGGGGGTTGTTCGTCAACCCGAGCGATTTATGTTCGTGGGTGAATCTTGGTTTAGTCGAGAAACGGCGGGCAATAATCGACCCATGGACAAGCGGTGAGGCGATACAAGACATTGATGCAAGATCATGGCACACCGCTATGGACTTAGAAATTGAGTCCATAACAACTATGGATGTATACGAAAAGACACTCTAAAGATGGCAAGGAAGCCATAGGTAGTAAGTGGGTATCTGAGAAGAGATTCAGATGGAGAGGTTTCGCTTTTAAAGCCGGGCTTGTGGCGAAGGTACACTCAGTTGAGGGCATCGATTTCGATGAGACCTTTTCACTGTAGCAATGCTCAAGTCCATCGAAATTCTTACGGCAATAGCGACCCACTTAAACCTTGAGATTTGGCAAATGGATGTGAAAACCGCTTTTCTAACGGTTACCTTGAAGAAGGTAGAGACATCTATATCAAAGAACCGAAGGTTATGTGGTGAAGGGTGAAGAGCATCTAGTATGGAAGCTTAAGAAGTCCATTTATGGACTTAAACAAACTTCACGATCACGGAACTTACGCTTTGGCGAGGTGGTAAAGTCCCATGGATTTACCCAGGTGCTAGCTTAAAGTTGTGTATATCGTTTAGATGTCAAAGGTGATGTGGTATTTCTTGCACTTTACATAGATGACATCCTTCTACTTGGCAACAATGTGAAGATGCTATCAGACGTAAAGAGTTGTTTATCTGATCAGTTTCAAATGAAAGACTTAGGAGATGCAACGTACATTCTTGGGATCAAGGTTTATCGAGATCGCAAGAGGAAAATGTTGAGCTAATCTCAGGCGTCTTACATTGATACTGTGATTACTCGTTTTAGTATGCAGACCGCCAAGAAAGGATTGCTACCTTTCAGATATGGTGTTCTTTTATCTAAGGAGCAGTCACCTATGACTGCAATGGAGATAGATGAAATGAGACAAGTTCCTTACGCTTCCGCCGTAGGAAGTCTCATGTATGCAATGCTATGCACGAGGCTCGATATCTGCTATGCGGTAGGCATAGTAGCTAGATGTCGATCTAACCTCGGACAAGCTCATTGGATCATGCGGTGAAACATATACTCAAGTACACGAAAAGGACTCGAGATTATAGTCTAGTTTACCATGCGATAGTCTAATGCCTTTGGGTTATTCAGACTCAGATTTCCAAGCTGACCGTGATGAGAAGAAGTCTACCTCGGGCTATGTGTTTACCTTGGGAGGAGGAGTCAGATCTGGCGGAGTGCAAAGCGGTGATGCATTGCGGACTCCACCATGGAAGCCGAATATGTAGCCGCCGAGGTCGCTAAAGAGGTCAGTATGGTTCAAGAACTACCTCATGGATCTAGATGTGGTACCTGGTTTGCCCAAGAGTATCATAGTTTACCGTGATAACTCAGGTGCAGTGGCAAACTCGAAGGAACCACGGACCCACAACGCAACCAAACACATAGAGAGAAAGTACCATGTCATACGAGAAATCGTTAGACGAGGAGACGTTCTGATAGAAAAGATTGGTACTGCGGATAACCTAGCTGATCCATTCACGAAGAGCCTGCCGCAAAAAGTCTACAAAGAGCATATTCGAGGACTTGGATTGCGCAAGATGGCACCCACTTAGAAAGGAAACTTTTGTATAAGTGGGAGAAGCAAAGTGATGGTGTTGTTTGTAATAGCTAGTTGAGAGACACATTGTATACTAAAAGTTTTGCTTTAGTATAAGTGGGAGATTATTGGATTTATATACTGGAAGTAGTTTTGGTTGAGCTTGTATACAATGTTTCCTGTTACCACTATTACAATCTCCTATCTGAATTGTTTACTTGATTGCATATGTATGTCCATTTATCTCATATATAAGTTAGATCATACAGTGTGTGTAGATCACAGAAGTCTGTATGATTGGTCAAGCTTAATGAGATATAAAAAGTATCACAGCTGAGACAACTTGAGGACGAGTTGTCGGTATAGGCTACGGTATAGATAAGAAGTGACTTGACTTAGTTGCTTGTCTATACTGGTAAGTCTCTGACGTATTGATGGATCACAGTGAGATGAGTTCTTCTATCTGACCGTCGTGAAGAACCTAGATCTCGGAGACTTACGTTGATCTAAACCTCGATAAGGTATTAGGCAAGTATGAATTGCTGACCATCACTTTGACTTGTTATGGGTGAAGGTTACATGAGTTAACCCAAGATTCTTTGCATCTTGGGTGGTGGCAGTGCCTGTATGTCATGCTAGTTACCTGTGTCGAGTCACCGTATCCGTTTAGGATGATGACGTCCCCTTAAGGAGCTCAAAAGGTTTATTGTACTAAACCCTACAGGTTGAGTTATCTCAAGTACAATAATAAGGTTGAATGATACTACTTAAGGAATTAAAGATATTAATTATTTTAAGCAGTCAGAACACTGTAAATAATTAATGGACGTATGATATCTTAAATACGGGGATTCGTAAAGTCTAAGTGCAAGCCCGACTCAACTTCGAAAATAAAGGGGTAAGTCAGCATTTATTCTCTAGTGGCATGAATAAATGTTTATGAATAAATTTATGTTCTGGGCTGAACATAAGATAATTAATTTATTTGATGCCCATCTTTATTCCTTGCATTTGATCCCTGGGCTGGCCCATCCAGGCCTTTTAGCTTAGAGAAATTCGATCCTCTTCTAATAGAGTCCCTATGGGACTCTACTTGATCCTCTCTATGTTAAGTGATATTATTATATTTATTAGATATGCATAAATTCTATCTTGATAGGATTTAGGATTGCATTATAAATATAAGGTGAGAGAAAATCAAACCTTAATCCTAAGAGATGAATTTCGAAAATTACTATTCCATATAGAGAGATTTTCGAAAACTTTAGGAGAAGGAAGAAGGCGAATTTCTATAGCACTCTCCATAGATTGTCCTCACTCGACATTGGAGTTTAGGCAAACGGGATATAGTCCAGAAGATCAAGCACGAGTCTTTACTGAAAAATGATATCGGTAAAAACACTTAGTTAAAAATTGATTAATCAGTTTTAGTTTATTATCAATATCAAACTGATACTGATTTGGGGTTTTAAATAGTATGATATATTACGTGTGTTGATGATGTTCAGTTCAATCAAATGTAAATTAAACGATGCTGAAAGTAAAGAACTGAATCAACATAACACGGTTAGTTTTTAACGTGGTTTGGAGAGATCAGCCCATACGTCTACGGAATGATAATACAGTCAATCCATTACTTGGGATTTTATCTTGTTTATGGGTACAAGAGTAAACTAGATACAGACTGTAACCTTTTATGTATCCCGCCTAACTTGGCGTTCCTTTCTACACTTGCTGGTGCTAGAATTCCTCTGACTGTTTACGGGTGCAGTCGACCTAACCTTCTTGCTTACACGATCAAGATAAACCAAGTTTTCAGCAGCGAACACTTTGTTGTTTACTTTCCCAACTTCTAATTTAAGTTCAGAGGGTTTCTCTAGAGAGTGTTTTCAACTTAGATTTGAATTATCATAGGCGATAACTCAAGATTTTCTAGGTTTATGATATTACAAGATTACTACCTAGAAATTAAGGGAGTGTATGCTGAAATCCTAAGCTTATAAATATATTTGCGCTATGAGGATTTACTGATAACACTTAGAAACTCCATTTTTTGAAAATCATTGATTGGATGTTATTTGGATATGAACTCTGAGTGCTTTGAAGATTTTATTGTGCAATGTTGCGATTAAAATTTGTTCAATTATTATTTCTACAGAAATGGAACAGAGAATGAAGACACAAAAAGGTAAGATTACGAAGGATGAGTGTATTTTTGGAATTTGTATTCTTTTGCACGAACCGAATGAATTGGGGCCTAAATCTGTTTAGGCAATTATTAGTCTATTTCTTTGTAACGGGTGGTAACAAGTTTGTTTTAAGATTGACAGTTCTCATGAAATTGTCTAGATTGATATGGTGCCATAATATTTCTAATATTAGGTTCCAGTTCTGAGGGATTGGAAAAAGTCGGACTATCGGTTAGTTGGACTGTGAGACGGGTTGATCAAGCTTCTAGCTAATTCTCTTTCATTACCGAGGGCTACTCTAACTTACTTCTCCGCCTACCACCTTCATTTTCCAAAGCAGCAGATGTAGCTCAAAGTCGTACTTTTGATGCTTCTCCTCGTCGATCAAGGATTTTTATTCTCGTGCTCGTGATAGACTTAGCTTTAAGCCACTGTCGTTCGATTCGAATAAAAGTCAAGTCCCTTCGGTCGGTTCGCTCAGGTGGTCTTCCCTTATCTTCTCTAACGTTAAGAGTAATATTATTAATATGCAGAAAATTGAGACATAAACTTTGAGAGGGAATAGATTATAAATACATGAAGCTGGTTATGTACTTTTGGAATTTTTGTTGCGAATAATTTTTTACTAATGTTGTAGTATAATGATCTCATTTGGAAATTCTTTAAAATATTATTTTGCAACATCTTGAACACGTTTTTTGATTGTATTGATAATGTCCCACCAAACAGTGAATTCCCACACACAAACCTAGTACGCCTTATGATAGTGGGAAGGTTTTCTGTAACTGCTCGACCTTTTCTGTGATATAGTGTGGGCAAAAGACAAACTACACAAGTGAGATAGATTAGAATCCTATGCTCTCCCTCTCTCTTTATATAGAGGCGCATATACTAGTGGCACATTGATCAAGAATTTCAATATTAAACTTATTTTAGTTATTACTTTTAGGAAACATATTTTTGCTCTTTTTCTCGATGAATTAATTGATAATAATTTTAAATCATAAGAAGAAAAGCCACATTTTGAAGATTTTATGGAGGCCGCAAATAGGATGGGATAAACCGTGTATATGAGAATTTTGTTTTATTTTAGTAAAGAAAAATCAGTCTCACTTTATAAAAAGAAATCGATAATGAAATAGAAATATCAAGCACAATAGTGAAGTCATGTAAGTCTGCTGCTTAGACATGTGTGCACTTTTCTTAGAAATTAGAATAACTACTATTGATATGTTGAATAAAGTATAATACATATAGTGGTAAAATTGGAACAAGTTACTGAAAGGTCCACAGTTTTCTTCTCTCAAAGTTTATGTCTCAATTTTCTACATATTAATAATATTAGAAATATTATGGCACCATATCAATCTAGACAATTTCATGAGAATTGTCAATCTTAAAACAAACATGTTACCACCCGTTACAAAGAAACAGACTAATAATTGCCAAAACAGATTTAGGCCCCAATTCATTCGGTTCGTGCAAAAAGAATACAAATTCCAGAAATACACTCATCCTTCGTAATCTTACCTTTTGTGTCTTCATTCTCTGTTCCATTTCTACATTTCTACATAAATACAAATTTGTTCAATAATTATTTTAATTTAATTAATAATTAAAAATCCTACAAAAATTGTTTTAAATTATTACTTTATTAATTATTTTAATTATTAGTTAAATATTTAAAATATATTTAATGAATTTTAGTTTTTTAATATTATTTATTTATTTTGATTATGAATTAATTTTAATTCAATTTTTCGGTTAACCAAAAATTTAAAACGGTACCATTTCGATTCAACTTTTTTAAATAAATTCGATTTGGTTAACCGAAACCGAACCGTTTTTCTCATCCCTAACTTGGGCAAATTTCCTGTCAATCCACTTACTATCCAAATTTCACAATTAAGCTAAAAAAATTATATTTAGCATAGTAAAACATAACAATCCAAATTTTTTTAATCACATCTACAATAAAACTAAGGTAAATATCACTTTAAAGTTCAAATTATTTTGACACTATCAATCATACATGAACAATCGGAAATATTTTTATAAATCACGAACTACCAATTTTGTGTCAATTTGCTCTCGTCCATTTTTCAACTCCGGAAGGTTGATGTAACTTGCCAGATTGCCACTCTCATCTACCTCATTTGTAAGGCACAAATGACGTCGTTTGTGTCATCTAAGTTTTAAAAGTATATATTAAATACACAGTTATAATCCAGCGAGTTACATCAACTTTTCAAAATCGAAAAAGAGATGGGGACACAATTGATACAAAATAGATAGTTCATGATTCAAAAAAATTATGACAGTTCATGATATAATTGATATTATATATATATATATGTATAAATACAATTTAATTAACAATCTAATCTATCCTTGTATATTGAAACAAGGGAAAGTTTAATAAAAATACTTTCATATGAATGAAGAAAGAAACGGTAAATATATGTAAATTGAGTGTTATATAATTATGTCAATATTAAAAAAAATGGAATTAAGAAGATGTAAAATGAAAGATTTTTTAAAAAATTTAAAATATAATTATTTTGAAGTACCACGTAAAAATTGTGAATTGCCGTAGATTCTCTAATATGTATCGAATTACAAAGTTAATAAATACGTATTGGTTGAGCTGCAACAATCATCATTTCAAAGAAACTAAATATATATATTTTTAAATTGCGACTCTCTTTGTCAATCCTTGGAAATGATGACGTAGATCTTGAACAAGAAGAATTTATAAAGTTTAGTAGTATACTATTGGTATTGAAGCAACGTAACGTCGCAACTGTACATATAATATACCAAATTAAAAGAAAAATGTTGGGATTTATTTTTGACAAGTCGGAAGCTCACAGTTTTCTAGTTAGATATTGTGAAAAAATTATCTTAGTTACCTGAGCATAAAATGAAACAAAGAAAAGCAATGCTCTAGCCGTGTTTATGGACCTTATGAACCGTGTTTTCCACGAATATCTCGATAAATTTGTGTTAGTGTTTATCGATGATATTCTGATATATTCTACAAGTGAACAAGAACATGAAACACACTTGCGAGTTGTGTTAGAAAAGTTGAGAGCACAAAGATTATATGCTAAGTTTAGCAAGTGTGACTTCTGGCTGAAAGAAGTGAATTTTCTTGGACATATAGTTTCGGCAGAAGGGATAAAAGTTGATCCTGCAAAGGTCCAAACTGTGCAAGAATGGAAATCGCTCACAACTCCGAATGAGATTCAAAGTTTTCTAGGCTTAGCCGGGTATTACAGAAGATTTATTGAAGGATTTTCTAAAATTGCTAGGCCAATGACACAATTGTTGAAGAAAGGGATAAAATTTCAAAGGACTCAAGAATGCGAAGACAGTTTCAAGAACTTAAAGATAGATTGACCACCGCTCCTATCTTGATAATACCTGATCCAGAAAAAGAATACACCATTTATACTGATGCGTCTAGGAGCGGAATAGGATGCGTTCTGATGCAAGAAGGGAAAGTCATCGCATATGCTTCGCGACAATTGAAACCCCATGAACACAATTATCCTACTCACGACTTGGAGCTCGCAGCAGTGGTTCATGCGTTAAAAATATGGAGACATTATCTGTATTGCTCAAAATGTGAAATTTTCACGGATCACAAAAGTCTGAAGTACTTCTTCGAACAAAAGATTTAAATCTACGACAAAGAAGATGGCTTGAATTAGTTAAGGACTATGATTGATAGATAAAATATTACTCGGGAAAAGCTAATGTCGTCGATGATACCTTGAGCAGGAAGAATCATGAAAGATTAGGAATTCTTTTAACAGAACACAAAGAATTGCTGCAAGAATTTGAAAGAATGAAACTGGAAGTGGTATTGCCTCCCCGGAATATTCAAGAAATTATAGCAGCATTAGTTGTACTTCCAGACTTGAGAGCTCGAATAGTTGAAGCGCAACGACGAGACGAACAACTCGAAACATTGCGAGCGAAAATAAGAACAGAGAATATCTCGGGATATCACGAAGCAGAGGATAATGCGATTATGTTCGGCAATCGTATATATGTGCCTAACGACGGAAAGTTGAAGAACGAAATTATGAGTGAAACTCATAATGTCCCAATGCTGCGCATCCTGGAAGCACGAAGATGTATCAAGATCTCAAACAAAAATTGGTGTGGACATGAATGAAATAAGAAATTGCATCTTACGTGGAACGATGTTTAGCGTGCCAGCAAGTAAAATCTTCACACCAAAGACCGTATGGAAAGTTGCAGCCCTTAGAAGTTCCGGAATGGAAATGGGACCACATAACAATGGATTTTGTGACCGGGTTACCCAAGTCAATACGAGGAAAATACTGCTATTTGGGTGATCATTGATCGATTAACCAAATGCGCCAATTTTATTCCAATTCCAGTGACGTACAGAGCAGACAAGTTAGCACAGATCTACGTTCGAGAAATAGTTCGCTTACATGGAGTACCAATGTCAATTATCTCTGATCGAGATGCTAAGTTTACCTCTCGATTTTGGACGAGTTTTCAAAAAGAATTGGGTACTCGATTAAACTTCAGTACTGCATTTTAGCCACAAACAGATGGCCAAACCGAGAGAACTATACAAACGTTAGAAGACCTGATCAGAACGGTGGTGCTAGACAAAGGAGATCAGTGGGAGCAAGTTCTGCCATTGATCGAATTCGCTTATAATAATAGTTACCAAACTACAATCAATATGGCTCCTTATGAATCATTATACGGCAAGAAGTGTAGATCAACCCTTTACTGGGACGAAGTTGGGGAAAGGAAGATTCTTAGCCCTGAGGCAGTAGAAGAAATGGTCCAGATTGTACGACAAATAAAGAAGAGAATGAAAGAAGCCCAGGATAGGCAAAAATATTACGCTGATAATCGTCGTACAAAATTGAATTTTGAAGTAGGAGACAAAGTCTTTCTAAAAGTTTCCCCTATTAAAGAAGTTCATCGTTTTGGCATAAAAGAGAAACTCAAGCCACGATTTATCGGACCTTATGAAGTATTAGAAAGAATTGGGCCAGTAGCATATAAATTAGCGTTGCCACCTAACTTCGCTAATGTACATGATGTTTTTCACGTGTCTCAGCTCAGGAAGTATATGTATGACCCAAAACACATCCTTCATTATGATGAAATAGTTCCCGACACCGATTTGAGCTATGAAGAGAAACCTGAATGCATTCTAGACCGGAAGGAACAAAAGTTAAGGAATAAAGTTATTCCTTTAGTGAAAGTTCAATGGAAACATCATGGTCCAGAAGAGGTGACGTGGGAACTAGAAGAGCAGATGAAAAAAAAATACCCCGACTTGTTTGGCCAGGTACTAAATTTCGAGGACGAAATTTTTTAAGGGAGGAATGTAGTAACCCGAAAATCTTTTAGTCTTAATTAGAGGTGGGAGGGAATGTAGTAACCTGAAAATCTTTTAGTCTTAATTAGAGCCTAATTAAGCATTAATTAGGGGTTTAAAGGTAGTACATCCTTACAAATTTATAATGATATGCATAATAAGTTAGGAAGTGATAGAAATTCGATTAATTTCGAATCGAATGAGTAGAATTTAGAAGAAGTGGATATTATTCAGAATTGAGTTTTAATATGATGAAATGTGAAGTATGTGGTTATTATTGTGTGTTTGAATGAAAATTTCATTAAATAGAAAATGTTCTAAAGAAATTGTATTAATTATTATTTATGTGAGATTTATTTATAAAATGAAATGAAATAATGTTTAAGCTATTAAATGGCTTAAATAAATTTTTATTTATTTATATCTAGTGATAAAGGAATTATTTTCTATGATTTTCAAAATTTATGAAATTAAAGAATAATTATTTGAATTTTTGGCATATGAAAGAATTAAATCTATATTTATATGATATGTGTTCCAATAATGGATTTAATTATTTTGGATCTTTATATTCATGAGAAAATTGAGTTTTTACTATTAAAGAATATTAATTTCCAATGTTAGCAATTTTAGAAAAATATTTATACAATTTTCAAAATTTTGAGAAATAAAAGAAAATGAAAAGAAATTTAATAAAGCTATATATATATATGTGCCTTCAAGAATTTTATTCATTAAAAATCATTTTCTACCTCCATCCTTCCCTCATTTTCGAACACACACACTAAACACACACACAAAAATTTTCTTCACTTCAATCCAAAGTTTAAGGGTATGAATTGTTGAAAATTAATCCAAAGAAGGTAAATACCTTGTTTATTTAAAGTTTTTGTGGTTTAAATTAATGAACATGGTGTTCTTCCAACCTAGGGTTTTCGAAAATTCTATGATGTTGTCACGCCCCAATTCCCGAGGGAAGGCACGGATGCCGGGGTGTGATTAGGGTGGGGGTTAAGGCGGGGAAGAAGGGGATACATATAACATACAAGATAAGAAGATGTGACCATGAAATCGGGCAAAGATCTCCTCTATAACTAGGACATATCCTCGGGGGAGGGTGCGCAAACAATCCACCAATGAATAATATCGATACCATAACTTCAATGAAACATGATCTTGATTTATAATAAGTAATGCAAGGAAGCAAAATAGCATTACACCGCATTGACTAGACCGGTCAACCATATAGCATGCTCATATCGAGACTCACAAAGATAATAACATAATAGCAAATCTTGTTCCCAATCGAAAAACAAAATAAGGGACAAAAATACATCAACATCGAGTACGATATAACACAACATCGCGGAAGCATAGCATGAAGAATCCGCAGCCCACCCCTCGCCGCCTCGTCCAAATTCTCCTCCATCCGTGAAAAGATTTGAAAAAGAGTTTGGGGTGAGTACTAGCGCACTCGGTTGGGGTTTTATCATAAATCAAAAGAATCATGATGCCGTGTTCGTAGCACTTACCTTAGAAGGTTTTAAACGTAAATCCACTTCTAAGTAAGCAAAATAGATTTTTCGTTTTCGATACGATCGGTTATTCTTGTTGTTCTCATCATAGAACCACGGCTCGGAACGTATCCCGCCATGACCATCACATCTCATTCATTCGCCCGAACATATCCACCAGCCCACAATATCTCGGCCCGAACATATCCATCGACCCATGCCCGGGCGTATCCAACCGGCTAACTCGGTGTGGACTTGAGGTCAAAACCCGTCGAACCATAACCACCTCATTACCATTTCCGTGTGAACTTAGGGGTCTATCCTTTCGTAACCATAACCACGTGTTCGGGTCTATCCCCTTCGATCAATACTCAAGATGGTGATCAACCTACCGAATAGAGATCCGTGCACAACCACAATAGAACCACATCTCGGATCAGAGAGCAGTAATAACTTCACCAAAACATTTTACGGCGCACATGTTTTATTTTGAAATATCAGAGTAAATAACTCAAAATAAGCATATATAACCCAACCTGAACAGACGTAAACGTCAATCGGGAGATATCTACGGATCCGATGACTTCACCGATTGCACTGGTAGGTACCTGGTAACAAGACGGAACAACTTTTGGGGTCACATCCCACAAAGCAAAGCAACATCGTGATCCAAATGAAGATCGTAGAAAAACTAGGGTTTTCGACTTTCTGAACCCATATTTGGCACTCTCCGGGTTTTCAAATCAACTCGATGCAAAAGGGAAATATATTCAGGGCATCAAGACCTATAATAGGGTACTTTCAAAATATGCATGCATGCAAGTTGATTCAAATCTTAGCAACAAGAAGCTTCAAAATCGATGCTATCCTCGGATCTAGGATAAACCATCCAAATTCCATGCATGAAAATGGAAACATAAGCAATATGCATAACGACGAACATGGAATGAAAAACTATGTTGAAAATGGATAACCCGGGCATGTACTTCCTTTAGAAAACTCGAAGCAACGGAAAACATCCCGACATGCAGAAACACGAAAAACAGAAAAACGGAATCGGTACTTTAGTGGAATGCATAGCCCGGAACTCAAAACCTAAAGGACCCGTAGCTAAAAGGTGGTCCGTTGACCACCAAATCGGCGGCCAACAGCCACGGTGGCGGCGATGATGGGCGGCCGGTCTTGGCCGTCGGTTTTTCCGTCCGTCCCTTTAGAATCCCGAGTTCTATGCTATACGATCTACTAAAAGGCGGAATCAAAACAAGAAAAGGACAAAAACAGAAAACGAGGCTGCTGGGAGGGCGATCGGCGGTGGTGGCGGCGGCGGTAGAATGGAGCCGCCGAGCCTCCCGGCTCGATCCCCACTCCTCCAGTGACTTCGCAGCTGCACGGAGCTTCTCGGCTCGTCCGTAAACACGAGAGACGAAGGAAATGAACGTTGAAAATAAAGGCCCTAGCCTCCTATTTATAGGAAAAGAGTGGTCACATGCTTCATGCAAGCGCCTTTTTCGAAAACGCAAAAGCGACGCAACTTTTGCAAACGGACTCAAATTTAGCAAACTTAGTACCCATGGACACGAAATAAAATACCGGACACAACGACTATAAACATGATATGCTTTTAAAAGACCCATGAAAAGTCGGTTTTCGATAACTTCCTGAGTGCCAAACCTTCGTGGGTGGTCGAAAACTGCATACTTAGTGTCTATGAATTAGTCATAAGACACTCTTCACAACGCATGAGGTTTCGACGACGTCGATCACCGAAACAAAAGTCAACCTTTGACCTTTCTCGAAAAACACGCCATACAAACTGGTGCTTTCGGGAAGGAAGGGTATTACATCCTCCTCCTTAGAAAAATTTAGTCCGAAATTTCAAACACGTGGAGAAAACAACTCGAAGTTATTGAGCCACGAACTTGTCTTCCAACTCCCACGTAGCTTCTCTTCGCCATGGTGATTCCACAACACTTTCACCGTGGAATCGCTTGTTCCTCAACTCCTTGACTTCTCGTTCCAAAACAGCCACTGGTCTCTCCTCGTAACTCAGATCCTGAGCAAGAACCACTTGGTCATGCTTGATCACGTGTTTTGGGTCGAACACGTACTTTCTCAACTGAGAAACGTGAAACACGTCGTGCACATCTCCGATGCTAGGCGGAAAAGCTAACCTATAGGCAACGGGGCCTATTCTCTCAAGAACTTCGAAAGGTCCAACGAGCCTCGGTCGTAACTTACCTCGTTTCCCAAAACGAACGACTCCTCTCGTCGGGAAAACCTTAAGGAAAACGCGATCTCCGATCATGAACTGAAGATCCGTACGACGCTTGTCCGCATAGGACTTCTGCCTGTCCTGAGCTTCCTTGATCCTTCGCTTGATTTGATCGATAACCTCGACCGTCTGTTGAACCATCTCTGGTCCTAACATCTTTCTCTCGCCCACTTCGTCCCAATAAAGTGGCGATCGATACTTCCTTCCGTACAACGCTTCATAGGGAGCCATTCCTATGGTGGCCTCGATAAGCGTTGTTATAGCAAACTCCACCAAAGGTAGTATCTCTTCCCAATTTCCTCCTCTATGGGCCACGACTGCTCGCAGCATATCTTCCAAGACATGAATCGTCCTTTCCGATTGACCGTCAATCTGAGGATGGAAAGCTGTACTGAGATTCAGCTTGGTCCCTATGGCTTCCTGTAGACTCCTCCAAAACCTTGACGTGAACCTCGGGTCACGATCTGACGTAATCGATACCGGCACACCATGTAACCGTACAATCTCTCTAACGTAAAGCTGAGCAAGCTTATCTAACCCGTACGTCATCCGAATTGGTAAGAAATGAGCTGACTTCATCAGTCTATCGACGACAACCCATATAGCAGTGTTTCCTCACGCTGACCTTGGAAAACTCACCATAAAATCCATACCGATATGATCCCATTTCCACTCTGGGATTGGTAGCGGTTGCAACAAACCTAACGGACGTTGGTGCACAGCTTTCACTTGCTGACAAGCCAAACAACGTTCCACAAATGCGGCTACATCCTTTTTCATTCCTTCCCACCAAAAATTCCTCTTAAGGTCTCTGTACATTTTGGTGCTTCCAGGATGAGCTGTATATGGTGCCTCATGAGCTTCACTCATGATCTTATCTCTCAATTCCCTATTGAGTGGCACACATAACCTTCCTCGGAATAATAGCGCGTTGTCTTTCGCTTCCGTGAACCCCTTGCTATCTTCTAGCCTTGCTTTCAGACGCATCCTTTCCAAGAACTCGTCTCCACGCTTGCGCACTCACGATGGCTTCTCTCAGGTCCGGTTCAGCTGTCAAAGATGCGACGAATCCTTGCACTGATTCCGGCGGGTGAATCACTTCCAGGCTGAGCTTCTCAAAATCTCGAATAAGCTCCTTCTCTCGCGTAAGAAGATATCCCAACTTCGCTCTCGATTTGCGACTAAGGGCATCTGCTACGACATTGGCTTTCCCCGGGTGATAGCTAATAGAGCAATCATAATCCTTTACTAACTCCAACCATCTCATTTGCCTCATGTTCAGCTCCTTTTGTTCAAAGAAATACTTGAGGCTCTTGTGATCTGTGAAGATCTCACACTTAACTCCATAGAGATAGTGCCTCCAAATCTTCAACGCATGAACGACTGCTGCTAACTCCAGGTCGTGAGTTGGGTAGCTCAACTCTTGCGGCTTCAACTGACGAGACGCTGTGGCTATAACCTTCCTGTTCTGCATAAGAACACAACCTAAACCAAGCCGATGCAAACCAAGCTTGATGCATCGGTGTAGACCACAAACCCATCGTTCCTTCCAGACGGCTAACACCGGGCGGTTGTTAGCTTTTTCTTCAACTCTTGAAACTTGCTTCACAAGATTCGGACCATGAAAACTTGATCCCTTTCACGAGTGTTGCGTCATCGGCCTTGCCAACTTCGAAACCCTTCGATGAAACGTCTATAATATCCTCGCAAGCCTAGAAAGCTTGAACCTCATTGGCATTAGTCCGAACCTTCCGCTTACTTACCGCTTCAACCTTCACTAGGTCAACTTTGATTCCTTCTGCAGACACGATGTGTCCAAGGAACATCACTTCTCTGAGCCAAAACTCGCACTTACTATACTTGGCGTACAACCTCTCTGCTCGTAACGTTTCCAGAACGGTACGGAGGTGTTCTCTATGTAACTCTGCATTCTTGGAATAGATGAGTATATCATCGATAAAAACCAAGATGAAACTATCCAGGTACTGATGGAAAACTCGATTCATCAGATCCATGAAAACTGCTGGTGCGTTGGTCAAACCAAACGGCACGATGAACTCGTAGTGACCATACCTTGTTCGGAACACGGTCTTCGCAACGTCCTCCTTCCTGATCTTTAGCTGATGGTAGCCTGACCTCAAATCGATCTTAGAGAAGACACTCGCTCCCTTAAGCTGGTCAAACAGATTGTCGATCCTTGGAAGAGGATATCTGTTCTTGATCGTCAGTTTATTCAGCTCTCTGTAGTCAATACACATCCGCATTGACCCATCCTTCTTCTTGACGAACAGAACTGGCGCTCCCCACGGCGACACTAGGTCGGTTAAAACCTAGATCCAACAGCTCCTGCAACTGCGCTTTTAGTTCTTGCAATTCTTTAGGTGCCATTCTGTATGGTGCCTTTGATATCAAGCGCTGCTCACGGTTCCGGATCAATAGTGAATTCCACTTGTCTATCGGTGATAAACCCGGCAAGTCCTCGGGAAACACGTCCGGATATTCACACACCATCGGCTCCTCTTGCAATCGCTTGCGCTCTCCAGTGCCTCGCAAACTCACCAAGAAAGTTTGACACTTCCTTCCCGATCATCCTCACCGCCTTCGGTCTTTGAGATCATCGCACGCAAACACCCATCCTTATGCCGTGAAACAAACTTCCACTCCTTCGGCCGTTCGAAAAGCAACTTCTCTCGAGACAACGATAGTTCCTGTGCTTTTCCAACCAATCCATGCCAAAGATGACATCGAAATCTTCCATTTCGATGACATGCAAATTGACAAAGACCTTCTGCTCACAGATTTCTACCTCCTGGTTCGGGCATATCTCTTTTGCCTTTAGCACTTCCCCTGATGGGATGCTAATTTCCAGGGTACTCTGTGATTCCTTGGGTACCAAACCCAACCTCTCACACGCGATTTTCGAAACAAAAGAATGTGAGGCTCCTGTATCAAACAAAGCGAAAACGGGTATATCACTCATATGGATTATACCTGCAAGATTTCCGGGAGCTTGTGCTGCCTGCTGCTGATTCAAGGCGTACACCCTTGCTTGTTGCGGTGGCCTTTGGTTTGCTAGCCTAGGGTGACCTCCTGCTCCATTGTTTGTCCTCGGCGGAGCTTGGTTTTGCCTCTGCGGGCTGGATCTCGCCTCACCTTGGCGGTGACCGCCGAACCTCCTAATGGACAATCTCAAGCGTAATGTCCAAACTTCCTACAACGATAACACTCGACGTTACCTTGCCTACACTCGCCTAAATGATTCCTCTGGCATTTCTGGCACCAAGGTTTTTCCACACCCTGCCCCCACTGCTGCATGGGTTGGAAATTCCTTCCCCAAGGTTGCCTTTCTCTTTCCTGAATACCCAGATTCCTCGGAATCACTGGACCGCTCTGGTTCCCTTGGAACACCTGATTGCCTTTCCCTCGATCTTCCCATTTCCTCTTACCTCTTCCTCCGTCAGCTGGCTGTCCGGGTGGCATCGTTCTCTCCTGGGGCAACATTGACTCAATGTTTAAAGCCCGGTTCAAGGACTGCGCATACGTCAAATCTCCCTGACTGACGAGCGAAATTCCGATTTTCGGTCGGAGTCCTCTCCTGAACCTGTCTGCCCTGGCAGCCTCAGTGCCGACCAGGTACGTAGCATAACGCGACAGACGATTGAACGAGCGATCGTACTCGGTGACCGTCCTTCTCCCTTGACGAAGATTCCAGAACTCGTTTTGCCTTCTCTGCCTGTAGACGCCAGGCACGTACTTTTCCATGAGTTCTTCCTTGAATTCTTCCCACATATACCTTCCCCACTGTCCTGGTGTTAGGGTGTTGGATTTGTATCTTGGCGCTTGGTTGAGCTTGTATACAATGTTTCCTCATTACCACTATTACAATCTCCTATCCGAATTGAATACTTGTTTGCATATATTTGTGTCCCCTTATCTCATATATAAGTTAGATCATACGGTGTGTAGAAGATCACGTGTCCGTATGATTGGTCAAGCTTAATGAGATATAAAAGTTTCACAAACCGAGACAACTTGAGGACGAGTTGTCGGTATAGCCGCGGTATAGAAGAAGTGACTTGACTTGGTTACTTGTCTATGCCGGACGTCTTTGACGTATTGAAGGATCACGGTGAGATGAGTTCTTCTATCCGACCGTAGTGAAGAACCTAGATCTCGGTGACTTACAATGATCTAAACCTCGATAAGGTATTAGGTGAGTATGAGTTGTCGACCATCACTTTGACTTGTTATGGGTGAGGTTATATGTTCTAACCCAAGATTCTCCGCGATCTTGGGTGGTGGCGATCAGTATGTCACGCTAGTTATCTCAGACGAGTCACCGTATCCGCTTAGGATGATGACGCCCCTTAAGGAGCTCAAAAGGTTTATTGTACTAAACCCCGCAGTTGAGTTAGCTCAAGTACAATAATAAGGTCGAGTGGTACTACTTATGAATTTAAAGATATTAATTATTTTAAGCAATGAGTGCTATAAATAATTAATGGATGTTTCGATATCTTAAATACGGGATTCAGAATGTCTAAGTGCAAGCCCGACTCAACTTCGTAATAAAGGGTAAGTCAAGATTTATTCTCTAGTGGCATGAATAAATGTTTATAAATTAATTTATGTTCGGGCCGAACATAAGATAATTAATTTATTTGAGGCCCATCTTTATTCCTTGCATTTGATCCTCGGTCGGCCCATCCAGTTCGTTAGTCGAGGAAAATCGCGCCCATGATGCTCCCATTGGCAAGATTTTATTCTCTTTATCCTACAAGGATATTGTTATATTTATGGTATATGCATGGATCCTTTCCATATAAGATTATGGTAATAATCCTGGGAGTATGGTAATAATCCTTGAGTATGGTAATTTCCATAAAGTATTATGGTAATTTCCATATGGGATTATGGTAATTTCCATATAGGATTATGGTAATTTCCATATGGGATTAAGGTAGTGCATTATAAATATAAGGTATGAGATAAAGTCTAGGTTAATGCTTCATTATTGAACACATTATTTTCGAGAATTCCAAGAGAGAATTGGGAGATATTTTCGAGAATTTTGAGGGAGCATTGGGTGATTTTCCGAAGCATTCTCCATAGATCGTCCTCACTCGACGTTGGAGATTGGGCAACCGGGATACAGTCCAGAAGGTCAAAGCACGAGTCTCGACCCGTCCGATCCGTTCGATCCGTTCATCCCGATCCACCTCGACAGATCCAAAGGTAAACACGAAAACCCTACGTGTTGCAATTAATTATATAGACGCATGCTAGGAATATAATCAATGTATGGTGAATTAAATATCCAAGATAGATCCTCGGGCGAGGGCTAAACATAGTTTTCCTTCATAGGGTCCTCCTCACGGATTCCCACCGAAATCGCCTCATCGGTTAGCTAAAAGATCGCTGATTCGGCTTTTACGCTTCTTCGCAATCGATGTATTCAAGATCCTTTCGTGGATCGTATCCGGTTCTCGGTCGATCGGTTCACCGAGACCGCCGAACGAGGGAGGATTCTCGCCGTGAAAACTCTCGATCGCATGTCCGAACCAAAGGTAGTTCTTGGGCTTCTTCCACGTTATTGTTTCTCTGGTTCCTTGTTCTCGACATTCTGTACCGACGTTTGAAACATTAGAAACACTTTCGCATAGATAACCGGGTATCATCGCATAACATATATCATCACCCATAACCACATATCATCACATATGCCACATATCACGATCACATATAAACATGCAACCTGCCAACACATCATCGTTATGTATTTCACATAACATCATCATCACACATCACATACATCATACATCATCATGGCATAGCTCATATCACATCTAAGCATCAAACATAAACTTCCTGTCATAGACAGCGTTAGTATCAGTATTGTCCATGAAGGACTATCAAAATACAAGATCAAGGTATGTCAGTCAAAAAGGTCAGTTATGAGCAAAAGAATCTGACTCCGATCATTGCAAAAGATGCCACTCTGTCCATGCTTAAAGCGATTCTGATCGCCATCCGCATACACCGACTACCCAAATCTCTGTACTCCATATCCGTCCACTACTCTCTGCTTGTTTCAATGGTTCCATTTTGCCTTTCCTCATCCTCTCTCTCCCTTCCTATCAGGGCTTGAATTCGGGCTGCCGCTTCGGTAAAGAGATCATGCATGGAAGCAAGTCTCTCGTGGGTATGATCCCATCCAAGCTGTGCCCTGATCGCCTGAGTCTCAGGTGAATGTTGTTCCTGGGTTCCAGTCTCTGGCGCTTGCCCTTCCTCAACATGCTCAACCTCATCTGAGTCATCTGCTATCTGGATCACCGGGTCCTCTGAATCCTCACTGTCCTCCTCGCCCTCTTCCGGGTCTTCCACCTCCTCATAATCTCCTTCCCGGGAGGCCAACCTGATACTGTTCGGTGGCATGAAGATTCTGATCCTGGGCCTCTTCCCCGCCACCGCCGGATGGACAATCTCTACTCGGGAGGTCCCGCCTCAAAATCATTCCCCGGTCCGTCTGAAGGCGAGGATCGTAGATGGAGGTGTAGTGATCGTGTATCTCGATGAATCGGCGATCGCTCACGCGATGGTCGCTCTCCCAAAGGCTCTTCAGGAACATCATCTCGCCATCAACTGGATCGGCCCTCGAACATGCCTCGCTATCACATCTGCCTCAGATGGTATGCCTCGATGATCGGTCCACTGTCTCCATACTCGAGCAGCGAACTCTATGAAATCTAAGGTAAGGTGTTTGGTGATGGGATCCCGACGGAACATCACGTACCCTTGCCTTCTTTCCCATGGTTGCCAACCTGTCGGTAGCCTTTCTGTCATCCGATAGTAAGCCTCGTACTCGGATACCTTTCCACTATCTCGAATCTTTCTCCACAAACCAACAAATCTCCCCAGAAACACTCCCAACGGCTCATGGACATTCCCCGTACATTCCACGAACTTACGGATCTGCTCATCCATCCATGGGTTCTTAACCCGGCGTTGTTCCGCCATCAATATCCATAAACCTACATGTTAGTTCATCAAAATAACAACAAATATTCACGCTTCCTTTTCGCCCTAAATATCCGGGTAATCATGCTCGAGACACATATTCACTTCCAACACATATCAACATCGATATGGATATTCATAACAATAATCACGTAAACAATTACATGATTCACTTACAAGCACTCGCTTATCAATATAAACAAGATTTTCAATCAACAACATATTTCTATATAAACACATAGATTCACATCATCCATTCATGATCATATCAATCACATCATACCACATCAATGGTTCCCATGTCACAACCACACGTGCCCTTTTCGCCTCATCAACAATCACTTCCACATCCACATCACCATCCAACCATATCTCATCCACATCACGCTTACATCACGTAAACTCTTGCCAGCCAAAACACATGAAACCATGATCATATCAATCATCACGTAATCACATAAAGCATCAAGAATAAACACATACCTCATCCCTTCTTATAGGAGGCGGCTGACGGTGAGTGAGGGTAGTCAGACTGATAAATGCTTTAGAAGAACAAGTTCTAAACACTCAATTTCAAGAACGTCTAAGATATAAAGCAAACGAACTACTTTGATATCAAACAATATAGACACATACCCAAAGCCGTAAAACTGCCTGACATTAAGTCACACGCCCCAATTCCCGAGGAAGGCACGGATGCTTGGGGTGTGATTAGGGGTGGGGGTTAAGCGGCGGGGAAGAAGGGGGGGGATACATATAACATACACGATAAGAAGATATGACAATGAAATCGGGCAGTATCTCCTCTATAACTAGGACATATCCTGAAGGGGAGGGGTGCGCAAACAATCCACCAATGTAATAATATCGATACCATAACTTCAATGAAACATGATCTTGTTTTATAATAAGTAATGCAAGGAAGCAAAATAGCATTACACCGCTGACTAGACCGATCAACCATATAACATGCTCATATCGAGACTCACAAAGATAATAACATAATAGCAAATCTTGTTCCCAATCGAAAAGCAAAATAAGGGACAAGAATACATCAACATCGAATACGATATAACACAACATCGGAAGCATAGCATGAAGAACCCGCAGCTCCACCCTCAACGCCGCCCGTCCATTCTCCTCCATCTCGTGAAAAGATTTGAAAAGAGTTTGGGGTGAGTACTAGCGCACTCAGGGGGGTTTATCATAAATCAAAAGAATCATGATGCCGTGTTCGAGCACTTACCTTAGAAGGTTTTAAAACGTAAATCCACTTCTAAGTAAGCAAAATAGATTTTTCGCTTTCGATACCTAATCCGTTATTATCGTTGTTCTCATCATAGAACCACGGCTCGAACGATCCCGCCAGACCCATCACATCTCATTCATTCGCCCGAACATATCCACCAACCCACAATATCTCGGCCCGAACATATCCAACACCCATGCCCGAACGTATCTAGCCGGCTAATTCGGTGTGGACTTCAGGGGTCAAACTCCCGTCGTAACCATAACCACCTCATTACCATTTCGTGTGGACTTCCGGTCTATCCCTTCGTAACCATAACCACGTGTTCTGGGTTCATCCTCACGATCAATACTCAAGATGATGATCAACTTACCGATTAGAGATCCGTGCAAAACCACAATAGAACCACATCTCGGATCAGAGAACGGTAATAACTTCACCAAAACATTTTACGGCGCACATGTTTTATTTTGAAATATCAGAGTAAATAACTCAAAATAAGCATATATAACCCAACCTGAACAGACAAAAACGTCAACCAGGAGATATCTACGGATCCGATGACTTCACCGATTGCACTGGTAGGTACCTGGTAACAAGACGGAACAACTTTTGGGGTCACATCCCACAAAGCAAAGCAACATCGTGATCCAAATGAAGATCGTAGAAAAACTAGGGTTTTCGGCTTTCTGAACCCATTTTTGGCACTCTCCGGGTTTTCAAATCAACTCGATGCAGAAGGGAAATATATTCAAGGCATCAAGACCTATAATAGGGTACTTTAAAAATATGCATGCATGCAAGTTGACTCAAATCTTAGCAGCGAAGAAGCTTCAAAAATCGATGCCTATCCTCAAATCTAGGATAAACCATCCAAAATCGATGCATGAAAATGGAAACATAAGCATTATGCATAACGACAAACATGGAATGACAAACTATGTTGAAAATGGATAACCCGGGCATGTACTTCCTTTAGAAAACTCGAAGCAACGGAAAACATCCCGACATGCAGAAACGCGAAAAACAGAAAAACGGAATCGGTACTTTAGTGGAATGCATAACCCGAACTCAAAACCTAAAGGACCAGTGGCGAAAGGTGGTCCGCTGACCACCAAATCGGGCGGCCAACACCCAGTAGCGGCGGCGATGGGCGGCGGCGGTCTTAGCCAATCGGGTGAGCCCTCGGCCGTTTTCCGTCCCTGCCTTTAGAATCCCGAGTTCTATGCTATACGATCTACTAAAAGGCGGAATCAAAACAAGAATAGGACAAAAATAAAAAGCGGGGGCTGTTTGGGGGGGGCGATCGGCGGTGGTGGCGGCGGCAAGTAAGAATGGCGCCGCCGCCGAGCCTCCTGGCTCGATCCCCACTCCTCCAGACTTCACTGCATTCTGGAGCTGCTCGGCTCGTCCGTAAACACAGAGAGACGAAGGAAATGAACGTTGAAAATGAAGGCCCTAGCCTTCTATTTATAGGAAAGCAGGGTCACAGCAATGCTTGCTAAGCCCTTTTTCAAAACGCAAAAGTGACGCAACTTTTGCAAACGGACTCCAAATTTAGCAAACTTAGTACCCATGGACACGAAATAAAATACCGGACACAACGACTATAAACAAGATATGCTTTTAAAAGTCCCATGAAAAGTCCGGTTTTTCGATAACTTCCCCGGAGTGCCAAACCTTCGTGGGTGGTCGAAAACCTGCATACTTAGTGTCTATGAATTTGTCATAAGGCACTCTTCACAACGCCTGGGGTTTCGTGACGATCGCATCACCGAAACAAAATGTCAATCTTTTGACCTTTCTCGAAAAACGTGCCATGCAAACCTGGTGCTCAGGAAGGACGGGGTATTACAGATGTGATTTAAGGTTGATTTGTTTAATTTTTGTTATGTTTATTGATTTATTTATGCTTAAGATGCATAAATAACATAAGCTATGGTTTTAATTCTTTAAATTCATGAAGTTGGTGAATTAAAGTAGCATGCATGAACCCTTATTTTGTATGTGAATTATGTGTTATGATTTGATTAAATTGAGTTTAGATATGTGAAATTAAGTGTGAATAAACATGATTTAATAAAAGAAATTGGAAGAAATTGAAAGTATATACAATCCCTTATTTTCGAAAATTATAGGGTGGATGAACTTTGATTTCTAGATTTTATTTGATGTATTTGATATGATTTTTGAGATCTATGATATAAATAATGCTTAAGTTGAATTTATGGGATTTTATGGAATTGAAATGTGAAAATTAGAAAATTAAAGTTTGTGTTAAGTTGTGGATGTATATGATGAACTTGATTAAGATTTGAAGTGATTAAGGATTTATAATCATTGATGATGAATAAGTATGAATGTGAGTCGTTTGATATTAAATGGATTATGGATTGTGAAATTCATGTAATTACTTATATACATAGTTGAAGGGAATAGTATGATAATGGCATAAATGAATAAATTTGAACTTATGTTAAGTTGTTAAATGTGTATTAATGCATATGGTGAAGATTTGGTATTGAAATGGCGATGCAATTTATAAACGTTACTCTACCGAAATTTCGTTAGAATTTGTTTATTAATAAGATGTTTTGAGGATTGAATTAGTAAACTTATGATAAGTGTTTAAGTGGAATTTATTCACTTGATTGCATTGAGCTAAGGTTTAAAGTAATATGCATTGATGGCATTAAGTTTAAGTTGTTTAATTTCTTTGAATATGACATGTTATGTGATTTTCTAAGATTAAAGTTTATTAAAGAATAAGTTACAAAAAGGTGCAATAGCCTAACCTATTCTTAGAATTGAGTAGGATTAAGATTGAGATGTGATAAATTCAAGTGAACAAGAAGGTTTGCTAAATTGATAATTATTTTATTTTACAAGGAACAAGCAAAGGAAAGAGAGAACTGAAAGAAGAAGAAGAAGAAAACGCATTAGAGTGAGCGGTATCAGGTGGGTAATGCTTCTTAAATTATTTTATGAACAAAGTTAAATGTTATGTTGCAAACGTATTTCTATGGTGAGAATGTTTAAATCACCACATTGTGGGTATGTTTATAATGATTGATTTATCACATTATGGGTATGACGGCAATTTACCTATCTACGATAGGAAAATGATGTATACTGTGCACAGGTTTATGGCCGTGAGCTTGCAAATGTAGGCCGGTCATGGTATTGGGGAGGATGCCTACTTTCCATTACCGAATGACGTAGATAGGGTATGACCGTGGTTGGTAACCTTCGAGACCAACTCGGGTATGTGATGCCGGTATGTTATAAAATGTGAATGTGATGTGACAGAATGAAGAATTACTTCCATGAAGTACTTATTCAAGTTTATCTTCTCAACTCTTGTGTTAAGAAAAATTAGTAAGTTATTGATTAAAGTTTTGAAAGTTAACGTTTTGGCAATTACCCACTGAGTACTTTCTGGTACCCATGCCCACAAATATGTTTTTTATGTGGTGCAGGTTGAGCGTGGAAGTGATGTGGACATTGGAGCTGAGCTGAGTCTTTCTTTTGTTTTGATTAGTTATGCCCGGACGTCATGTCTTCATACATGATATTCACTACTCTTCCGTTGTTGACTCTGTTACTTGAAATATACTTTTGGGAAAAACCTTGTAAACACTTATAAATGCTTGTGTACATATTGTTGAGGCTGTGACCTTGTTTGCTATTGTCGCTTGCTGTTGGTTATTGGCTGTTGTGCAGATTGGTTTATCCATATTTTAGGGGATATGTCGTCCGTTTGTCAAAATTTTAGTTCTTAAAACCAGTTACGACCTGATTATTTAGTTAATTACCTAATTAGATAGTCGGGTCGTGACAACATAATACGATTAGTTTTTAGCGTGGTATGGAGAGATCAACTCATACGTCCATGGAATGATAACACAATCAATCAACTACTTGAGATTTTATCTTGTTTATGGGTACAAGAGTAAACTAGATACATGCTGCAACCTTTTATGTATCCCACCTTACTTGACGTTCATTTCTAACACTTGTTGGTGCTAGGAATCCTCTGACTGCTTACGGGTGCAGTCAACCTAACCTTCTTACTTACACGAGCAAGATAAACCAAGTTTTCAGTAGCGAACACTTTGTTATTTACTTTCCCAACTTTTAATTTAATTTCTGAGGGTTTTGCTAGAGAGTGTTTCCAACTTAGATTTGAATTGTCATAGGCGATAACTCAAGATTTTCTAGGTTTATCATATTACAAGATTACTACCTAGAAATTAAGGGACTGTATGCTGAAATCCTAAGCTTATAAATATATTTGAGTTCTGGGGATTTACTAATAACACTTAGAAAATCCCTTTTTCGAAAATCATTGATTGGATGTTATTTGGATATGAACTCTGTGTGCTTTGAATATTTTATTGTGCAGCGTTGCGATTAAAATTTGTGTAATTATTATTTCTACAGAAATGGAACAAAGATGAAGACACAATAAAGTAAGATTACGAAGGATGAGTGTATTTCTAGAATTTGTATTCTTTTTGCACGAACCGAATGAATTGTGGCTTAAATCTGTTTAGGCAATTATTAGTCTGTTTCTTTGTAATGGGTGGTGACAGGTTTGTTTTAAGATTGACAATTCTCATGAAATTGTCTAGATTGCTATGATGCCATAATATTTCTAATATTATTAATATGCAGAAAATTGAGACATAAACTTTGAGAGGGAATAGATTATAAATACATGAAGCTGGTTATGTACTTTTGGAATTGTTGTTGCCAATAATTTTTTACTAATGTTGTAGTATAATGATCTCATTTGGAAATTCCTTAAAATATTATTTTGCAACATCTTGAACACGTTTTTTGATTGTATTGATAATGTTCTACCAAACAATGAATTCCCACCAACAAACCTAGGACGCCTTATGATTAGACATGTTGTAGGGCCGGGCCCGCCGGTTTAGGGCCAGGACCGCTGGTTCGGCGGTTCGAAAAGTCGAGGCCCGAGCTCGGCCCTATAGATAGAAGCCGGTTTAGGGTCGGGCCTAAGGCCCGCCGGTCCGGGAACCGCCGGTTTAGGGCCGGGACTGCCGGTTCGGGGGTTCGAAAAGTCGAGGCCCGAGCCCTAAACCGGCGGTTCTGAACCGAACCGGGACCTAAACCGGCGAGGATCACGCAGCAATTTTGCATCGGTCCGTTCTCTCTCGTACGAACTCCGATTTTCAATCCGTTTGTGTTCACGAACTCGTATCACAATATACTTCAACTCTTATGAAGGGTAAAATCTCCAATTCTATCTAAATTTTCCTGAAAATTCAATCAAATATGCAACAAGTATCAAAGTCTAAGATTTTAACAAACTAAAGCTTAAACTTTTGATAAACATGTATTTTCTATGGATAAACATTATAATAACACACTCAAAATTATAGAAACTACATGTTTATCACTTCTAAATATTTGTAAACTACTAAACTTGTAAGTTGTAAATATTTTTAAATTTGTAAGTTGTAAATGATTTTTTTTATGTTTGAACTTGTAAATACTTTGCATTTTTGCATTTGTTAAAATACGTATAAATATGTGTCAACACTTTGCATTTTTTAATAAATGATGAGTAAATTACATAAATTGCTTATGACTTTTACATAGGAATGAAAAATAATAATGATAAAGGACTTGAGCTCAATTTAATTTCTAAAATTGAGTTGCTTACATATCCTCCCTCATAATCATAGAGGAATCAAAGTCCATGTAGTTCTTTTTATTTCTAAATGCTCTACTCCGCCTTCGCACCCGATTCGATCGATCCGTTTCGTGAAGGCCTCGTCTTCGCCTCGTTACCATCATCCCATTGCGGTTCTTGAGCTCTAAGGTCGACCCTACACCAATCATCGAGCAACATTGTAGCTTCAATGTTCGCCGGCTTCATGTTGCTTCTTCTTTGATCAAGCATTAGTCCTCCAATGCTAAATGCTTGTTTAACGGATACGGTGGATGCCGGACGATAAATAACTCCTTTGCCATGATTGAGAGGATTGGGTACTCCTCTTCTTCGACCACCACTTCAAGACATCGATCAAGGATCGCTATCTTCAACACCAAAGACAAAAGGAGTTTGCAAATATATATCTAATTCACTATTACCTTGTCCTCTCGGCCTTTCGAATGTTCTATTTTGGTACATCGAAATCATTTGTTGCACCAAAGGGTCAAACTCATTCATATCAAAAGGAAAATTAATCGTAGACATCATAGAAGAAGGAGGTGGAGTTTGAATATCATCATCACTACCATATTTTGACCTATATTCTTGAAAAAGATTTTTTAAATTCTTTTCAAGATTATATTTGATATGATCTACATCTGGGAGATCAAAATAAACTAATTCTCATTCTATACTAGCACCTTGAAAATCCATTTGCCTAAAAGCATCATAATAAAGATTAAGCATTTGACAAGCACCATCATATTTCCATTTAGGATCTAAACACTTAGCAAGCAAAAAAATTATAGGTATCTCCCTAAAATATTTTAGCCACTTTTGAACCATAAAATAAATTACACCACATAAAGATGGTCTAGTAAAACAACTACGAAAAGACATGGCAATATGCATGCAATGTTCTAAAACCATAACGAAAGTGCAATAATAAACTCCCGATAATTGTTTCGTTGCACCATGAAATACCTTTAACAATCGATATAAATCCATGCAAGCATCCCAATGAGACTCATTAAGATGTAATTGAATAGTTGTAAACTCTTTTCTAAAAAAATCACATAAATGACCCTTATATGTAATAGTACTATGAAGCATTTCATAAGTAGAATTCCAACGATGAGAAACATCCAATTTGAAACATGTATAAGAAATATTTTTTATACGACAATATTTTTGCCATCTCTTCCCACAAGTTTTGAAGCATGCAAACATTTGATAGCATTTCTAATAGACTAACGGAATCTTGAAAAATACTAAGTGCATCTTGAACACATAAATTTAAAATATGACAAATGCATCTAGAATGAAAGTATTTTCCTTCAAAAGAAGGTGCACATGCTTCAATAAGTTGAGGAATACTAGCGGTGTTTGCCGAAGCATTATCAAAACCAACGGAAATTTTTTTATTAATCAAAGAATACTCATTTAACACACCAATTATAATATTAGCAATACCTAAAGCATTATGAGGCTCTTCAAACTCTCTAAAAGCAATTAAATGTTTTTGCATAACCCATTTCGAATCAATCCAATGACAAGTAATACCCATATAAGAATTCTTATTATAAGCATCCGTCCAAACATCGACACAAATAGAAACTTTATGACCTAAACGAACCAAATATTTCATTAAATCATGCTTTTTTTCCATGCATTGTCTCCTAATCTTCTTAAGCATAGTGCTTCTACTAACTTTGCATGCATTAGGACCAAGTCCCGCTTTATAACATTCTTCATACGTAACTCTATCGGCATAATTAAAAGGGAGTTTTTCCATAGCACAATATCTAGTCATCGCATCTTCATATTTTCCCTTATCAAATTTAAATAAAGCGGACGCACTGCTGTGGAATATTGAGAACGGGTTTTAATTTGAGCTTGGTTTGTTGATATTCCATACTCATGAGGATGAAAACCTCCATGTGCCTATTGAGCGCTCCATAACCTCCTTTCTCGATCCATTTGTAGATTTTCGTGCAATAGTTGCAATAAGCAATGTATCTCTTTCGACCGTCGGGAAGAGGAGGTTCGCCAAGACTTCCACTTTTCTAGAGAAAATATAACAAGATATTGTAAGAACTATGAACATGAAATTAAAATTATGAAACTAATTTGTAAGAAACGTAAAAATTTACGTACCTAAAGTGCTTCACAAAAACGTTGGACTTAAGTTCCTTTGATTTTGGTGGTTGTGACGGCGTATCTTGGTCAAACTCGTCATATTCTTCATCGCCTTCTTCATCTTCGTCTTATTCGTTCGGGCCTACGTCACCGAAATTGGGACTTCTTTCCATTCGATGCACCATTTCATAAAATCGAGCATCTTCTTCGGCTTGTAACCCTTCGGCAACTTGCCTTGAGATTTCCTCCGCCGCTAAGGCCCTTCGTGAACGTTGAGTTGGAATGTCTCCTCCCTCACTTGGAGCTCCTTCATCGACGGCCTTTCCCTTACCCTTTCCCTTGTTTGATCGTTTAAATAAAGACATGATGAAGTGAGAAAGTTTAAGAGTTTAGAATAAAAATGAGAGATTGAGACTTGAGAGCTTGAGAATGAGAGATTGAGTTTGAGAGTGAGAATGAGAGCTTGAAAGCTTGAAAATTGGATGTAAATGAGTGAATTAAGGTTGAGAAATGAGAGATTGAAGTAAGGATAGAGTTAGGATGATGGATATATTTATAGGAGTGCATTTTGGGGTGGGAAGCCAAAATAGCCGTTTATAGCTATTTTATAGCCGTTGGACTGCCGGTTCGGCCCTAGCACTACAAAAATACAGTCGATCAGCGACGGAAAATTCTGTCGCAAACCATGTCTGATCCGTCGCTAAAATGGATTAGCGACGGATTTGCGACGGAATAAGGGGGTCGCTGGAAACCTGGTTGGCAAACATCTAGCGACGGATTTACGTCCGTCGCTAATTATTAGCGACGGAACAGAGACGGAAAAATCAGTCGCTAATCCACGACCTCGAGAACGGCCGTCTAATATAAAATCCGTCGTTAATGCGATGCTAATCCGTCGTAGTTAGTGATGGATTAACGACGGACAAACACCGTAGCTAAAAAATACCGTCGCAACTCCGTCGTTAATCCTATTCAAATCCGTCTCTGATTCATCGCTAATTAACGACGGACATAGTCCTCGCTAAAATTATAATTTTTTTATTTTACGTAAAAAAGACCGTCGTAAATCCGTCGCTAGTTACAGTTGGTTCAGTTATTTCACGTTGTTAATCCGTCGCTAATCCGTCGCTAGATATGCAATATCTGGACAGTTTCAATTTGTATTTTGGACAGCCAAACCTGTTTTCAAACAACCCAAACAAACCAATTCCATCCAATTCAATCTATACAATCCAAACTATCCAAACAAACCAATTTCAACCAATTCCATCCAATTCAATCCATACAATACAAACTATGAAAACAAACCAATTCAATCCATACAATACAAACTATCAAAATAAACCAATTCAATCCAAACAAAGCAATTTAATCCAAAAAACCGTAATATCCAAACAATCCCATAAAAAAACAATTCTAAATCATACGATAAGTTTACAAATTCATATTACAACCCGAATACGACGAGGTGAGGGAAACGGGAGCTCATATCACGAGGTGGGGAAACGGAGCTGGCCATGAAGCGCCTAGGCCTCCCGCCGAGCGCTTTGAGCTTAAATCTGTTCTTGCACGCTATCTCGCGCTCACCACGGCAGCATTCGGCCTCAGATGCGGTATGCCGCCTACTCGCCTTCAATTGGGCCTCGATGCCTCGCGGCCGATTTATCCGCCTCCGATCCAATAGCTGTTGTTGATAAGCTATGGAATCAGCAGGCTGGGCACTCTCCACCGAATGAGACGACGCTTCGCTCTGCATGTATGTCCGTGATAGAGACCCAGCTCCAAACATCCTATTCTTTTTCTTTGAGGAGCTCCCAAGGACATTTTTGAGAATTTGAGTCCTATCAATTTCTGGTGTCGTCTCATCACTCCCCCCAGATTGGCTCAACTGGGTCACCTGTTCCTCAACCTGCCTCTGTAATATAATTTCATACAATTATTATTTAATTAAATGCTCGTTGTTGCGCTAACGAATATACTTACCGCGATACTCCGAGCTTTCCCGTCTCAGATAGCTCCCGCCGCTCGGTGGCATGATACTCGGAATACATCCCACTGGACATCTTCTATGGCTACTCCACGCTCTCTTGCCTATAAATAAGTCAAACAAATTAAATAATTAACAAGTATCACGATTCTTAAATAAATTTACTATATCTAAAACTTCAAAGTACTTACAATCTCTCTCGCATACTCGAATGCAGAGCGTGAACCACCTCGATGCTTGACTATCCAAACCCTCGCCATCCGGCTCGGACATCCTGCTGTCGCGGGCCTTGCCGCCTTCTCTTGACGCCCCGTCTGAGCTCAATATGCCTTCCAATTATCCCAATCTCGCCAGGGATAAATGGAGGTGGGTTAAGCGAGTCCTTATGCCGCTTGATCTTGTGAACAAGATCTTTATAGCGCCGCGGCCTTTGCGCACCGGTGAGGAGTAGACCATGGCGTCCATCATATCATCCCAATAAAAATATTTCGCAAAAATATATGATTACAATATGTAAAGGTCGAATCATAAATGACTTCAGATAAACAACACGAACCTTGAATTCATCGAAATAAATGCTTGAACTCTTGAGGCACCAATTTCCAATCGAAGCCAGATTCATGAATTTACTGAATGACTCGTAATCACGCTGGCTATATCATTGCTCGGACACAAAATGCTACAATTTACGTGAAATAAGGACATCGTAATGCTACTATTTATTTAAACCGAGACATACAAGAGATAACATACACATTCACAATGGCTATCTTCTTCATCCCTCTCTAGATGACACTCCACTCACCGCCGAGGGGGGGTCAGGAGACATCGCCTCCATGCCTTCTTCTAGGCCGGCAGTGAAGGCGACGGCGTATAATCTTGGGTGCCTCTTACGTGATGACGAGGCACCTCGTCCATCGTGAGACATCTGCAAACAAAGGTAAAAATGTTGTATTAAAATTCACAAATAATACATATCATAACGCTTTGTGTGCATACTAGAAAATAAAACGCTTCTTGTGCATACTAGTGACAATATCGCCGTCGCCATCATAACGCTTTGTGTGCATACTAAAAATGCTATAAATTCACAAATAATGCATATCATAACGCTTTGTGTTCATACAAAAAATGCTATAAATTCAAACCCTATTCATCGTCGTCGCCATCATCATCATCCAATGTATGATTGTCTTCGACTGACAATTCAACTTCATCATCCTCATTATCGATGTCTCTTCAATGTCTATGAGTGTACCGTCAGATGAACTAGTGTCGTGTCCTCATCCACAACGACATTAGTAATCGAACCTAATGCATCCTCTCGAAAAGGGAGGTATTATCGATGCGTAACTCTCATCCGAGACTTCCACATTAGATCGAGCTTTAATTTTGCATACTTCCCACCACTCTTTCATAGATTGTTTTAAACTTGGATATGCACAATAGTATACTTGAATGGCTTGATTGGCGAGGATAAACGGTTCGAACTTGTTATATCTTCTCGTATGATTTATCGAAACCAATTTGTACTGGAATGAATTGATAACCCCAATCGTGAAGGATCAAACCACTCGCATCTAAACAATGTTGTGGTCTTCGTTGGTAGCCCAGATATTCCAACTCACAAACCTCCAATAATCGACCATAAAATCGAGTTCTCATGTGTCTGCACCATAAGTTTCACCTTTAATGCACACTCCACTATTCATAGTCGATCTTTGTGATCCACCCTTTGGCAAGAGACAATATGAACGGATTCACAATGTTGTTAGTATGATCTTTGACCTATTATTAGTAAAAACAATTAGAATGACTAAACGTATATATTAAATATTTTCTACTAATAATCATCGAACACTCACATATGCCTCAAACCAAAACGGGAAGCCTCTTCAATCGACCTTTGAATATCGTAGCTAGAGATCCGTGGATTTGATCTTTTCACATCTTCGATGAATAAACTACATCAACATATATTTACGAGCCTACACGCTTGAGCAACACGTATAAATGAGCAAGATCATATTCTCTACTATCCAAATATCTCGTTGATATATTTCCAAAAGGTCCGCCATCTTGCTTGAAGATTTTGAAGCATATCCGATAGTCTTCGCTGCTAATCTCCGCTTGACCATGATGCAAATCTACGAACTTCGTTCTACGTGATCATCAAAATAATACGAGCAAAATGTCGATGCTTCTTCTACTAAGTAAGCATTGCGATAGAACCTCAACCTCGCTTTATTTCGACGTTGTTCTTCAACTTACGTAAGTATCTACAAAATTTAGAACGTTGTTCTATATATATATATATATGTATATATATATATATATATATATATATATATATATATATGTGTGTGTGTGATAATGTAGAGCAAGACCTTTCAAATGGATACATCTATCGGTATTGAACAGTTCTCGCAATACGGGCTTCATCGCCTAGATGAACCGGAAGATGTTCCATGGAGTCGAAGAAACTGGGGAAAATGCGCTCAAGCTTGCATAAAATCACCGAATATTTTCTTGAGCACGCATGCATCATCAAGCCCTATGTTTCGAGAAGTTAAATCTTTGAGCTTTCCAAACATTGGGTGGGAGAAGTTCGCGAAATGCAATCGGTAGAATTCGCTGCATGAAAATGTGACAGTCATGACTCTTCATCACAAACATCTTCAGCTTTGTCATGTCTACACATCTACCCATGTTCGAAATGTACCCATCTCGAAATCTTAAACCTCTTACCCACTCACATAAGACTTTTTCTCACGATTGTCAAGTGTATAAGAAGTTTTGGATATTTTCCGTTGATTCATTCATCATCAACTCGTCCATAGAAAGATAAATTAAGTTCTTCTCTAGATTTGCTCGTATCTTTGTCTTCCTGGACATTCATGATCGTGTTTAAGACATTATCGAACACATTCTTTTCTATGTGCATGACATCCAAATTATGCCGAATCAAAAGAGAACTCCGAAGGTAGATCCCAAAAATACTTTTTTCTTCCATCCAGCCCAAACCGCTGATATTCGCTATTTATTTCATCACGCTAATCTCGTGACTGAGACTAGTCCCATACCCATAATTAGTGATGTGCTCATCTCCCGATCGCGCTCGGTGGATCGTTAGTAATCACCGTGTTCTTTCGAAACCTCTTCGATCCCTTCGAAATGGGTGATTAGAGCTAGAAATTTACGATGGTTATCAAACCATGATCGCTACCACTTTTAGCTAAAGTAAAAGCATCGGTATACTCCATGCGGTGTGGACAAGCTAATCTTCCAGTTGTACTCCATCCGCACAACATAGAGTATGCAGGAAGTCACTAATTGTCCAAAGTAATGCAACGTGCATTTGAAAATTTCGCTCAACGATACATCAAGTAAGAACGCCGTCATCCCACAAATCTATTAACTCGCTATCAATGGTTGCAAGAACACATCAATCTTCTCCTTCGGATTACGCGTCCGCACTAAGATCGTAAGAAACATGTATTGCTCCTTCATACACAGCCACGGGAAGATTATAAGGGGTAAGTATAACAGCCATGATGAATATTGCTTTCCGATTGACCGAATGGCTGAAAACCGCCGATTGAGAGTCCCAATCGCACGTTACGAATTTCGATGCAAATAAGGAAACTTCGTGTATGTTTCATGCAATTGAGTCCGCCGGATGACGATGACCCCATCATCGACCGACGATGCATGCCAACGATATTTTCCGCTGTAGCATTGGATGCATACAATCTCTAAACAATGTTGTGGTCTTCGTTGGCTAGCCCAGATATTCCAACTCACAAACCTCCAATAATCGACCATAAAAATCGAGTTCTTGCGTCGCATTCTATAAGTTTCACCTTTAATGCACACTCTACTATTCATAGTTGATCAATTTTGTGTACGGGCAACCCCATGCCACGCAACAATCTCTTCGTCTTCAGTAGAAGTCATCAGCACGCAATTTCCATCCGATGCGACTCTTTCATCGCCTCGATATTTGATCAAAACCTTCTCGAAATGTTGTTCTCTGCTTCCAACTCGTAAGTCGAGCCACAAATGACAACTGTGTGATCCGAGCAACCCGCCACGAGGTTTATCGGCAAAGATTCAACATATCGTAAAATTTTTGTGCATCGAATTGGCTCCTCTTCGATCTCGCCAAAGTTGAATCAGGACCAAAGATCATCCACTACCATCGTATGATACGTATTTGGTTGACGGTTTGTAGGAAAACTATGTTTAGCCTCTCTATCTTGGATGTTTAATTCACCATACATTGATTATATACCTAGCATGCACCTCTGTGGGCGAATGGATCGAGACTCGTGCTTTGACCTTCTCGACCGTATCCCGTTGCCCAATCTTCAACGCCGAGTGAGGACGATCTAGAGGATCTATCTATGATACTCTTGGGCAAACCAGTACCACACCTAGATCCATGAGGTAGTTCTTGAACCATACAACCTCCTTAGAAGCCTCCGGCGGCTATATATTCGGCTTCCATGGTAGAGTCCGCAATACATCGGCTTGCACTCCGCCAGATACGGCTGGTAAACACATAGCCCGGTAGACTTTTTCTCATCACGGTCGACTTGGAAATCCGAGTCAGATAACCCAAAGACATTAGACTATCTCATGGTAAACCAGCCCGTAATCTCGAGTCATTTTCGTGTACTTGAGTATGTTTAATTCACCCATAGCGGTGTGCCATCTTGCATCAATGTTTTGTATCGCCTCCTTGATGTCCAAGGGTCGATTATTGCTCGCTCGCTTCTCGACTAAACCAAGATTCTCCCATGAACATAAATCGCTCGGGTTGACGAACAACCTCCCACTACGACGAGGTTCTACAGCACAATAGCAACGGTGGGTGCGTAAACTTGTGGTTCTCTATCTTGCACAACTTGTCGGGTAGGTACCACATAATCTCCAAGGAACTCGACCCACTTCAATTTCTTGAAGTATCGGTGTCGATCACTTCCACTAGACTCGACATCTCGCACCTTTGGCCTAATCGGTGGCGGAATACGATCATCTTCTATACATAATCCTCTTCTAAGAATCGGGGCATTAGTGCTAAAATGACCTTCCGATCCTTAGGACTATAGAATAAACCACCTTCGCTCCTCTAGAATATCCAATAAACAGCCTTCCGTTATATACCTAGCATGAACCTATATAATTAATTGCAACACGCTGGGGTTTTCGTGTTTACCTTTGAATGTTCTTGCTCCCATTACTCCCACTATTTCCTTGCCTCTACCACCTTTGGTGCCCCTTTTCTTTTCCATTTTGCAACGGAAAATTTGGGCTCTTAGATGTGCTAGCAAGAGCATGTGCGAGGCGGAATGGATCGAGACTCGTGCTTTGACCATCCGGACCATCGTATCCCGGTAATGCCCAATCTCCAACGCCGAGTGAGGACGATCTATGGAGAATGCTAAGCAATCGAAAATCACCCTCAAGCTCTCAAGAATTTTCAAAATCTCTCAAAGGATTTTCGTGAACCTCAAATTCTCGAAAATAATGATGATGATTATTAATCATTGACCCAGATTTAATCTCTTACCTCATATTTATAATGCATTACCATAATCCTATATGGAAATTACCATAATCCCATATGGAAATTACCATAATCCCATATGGAAATTACCATAAACCTTATATGGAAAGGATTATTACCATAATCTTATATGGAAATTATCTATGCCATATCCCATAAATATAATAATATCCTTATAGGATAAAGAGAATCAAATCCTTAAACCTTGGAAAGGATTAGACCATAATCATATGGAAAGGATCTATGCATATCCCATAAATATAATAATATCCTTATAGGATAAAGAGAATCAAATCCTTGATTTTGCCTAGCTTACGGGCCCGGATGGGCCACCAGGGATCAATTGCAAGGAATAAAGATGGGCCTCAAATAAATTAATTATCTTATGTTCACCCGAACATAAATTAATTTATAAACATTTATTCATGCCACTAGAGAATAAATGCCGACTTACCCTTTATTACCGGGTTGAGTCGGGCTTGCACTTAGACATTACGAATCCCGTATTTAAGATATCGAACGTCCATTAATTATTTATAGCATTCTCGATCGCTAAAATAATTAATATCTTTAATTCCTTAAGTAGTACCACTCAACCTTATTATTGTACTTGAGCTAACTCAACCTGCGGGGTTTAGTACAATAAACTTTTGAGCTACTTAAGGGACGCCATCATCCTAAACGGATACGGTGACTCGACACGGATAACTAGCATGACATACAAGCACCGCCACCACCCAAGATGCGGAGAATATTTTGTTAGAACATATAACCTCACCCATAACAAGTCAAAGTGATGGTCAAGAACTCATACTCATCTAATACCTTATCGAGGTTTAGATCATCGTAAGTCACCGAGATCTTGGTTCTTCACGACGGTCGATAGAAGAACTCATCTCACTCGTGATCCTTCAATACGCCGAGACGCATCATCATAGACAAGCAACCAAGTCAAGTCACTTCTTATCTATACCGCAGCCTATACCGACAACTCGTCCTCATGTTGTCTCACCAGTGAAACTTTTATATCTCATTAAGCTTGACCAATCATACGCACTTACGTGATCTTCTACACATCGTATAATCTAACTTATATATGAGATAAGGGGACACGGATATATGCAATCAAGTATTCAATTCAGATAGGAGATTGTAATAGTGGTAACAGAAACATTGTATACAATCTTAACCAAAACAACTTTTCAAAGATACAAATCCAACAATCTCCCACTTATACTAAAGCAAACTTTAGTATACAATGTGTCTCTACTAGCTATTACAAACAAAACCATCACTTTGCTTCTCCCACTTATACAAAAGTTTCATTTCTAAGTTGGTGCCATCTAGCGCAATTCAAGTCCTCTAACGCCCCAGACGTAGACTTATTGCGGCAGTTTTAGCGGTGCCATCTAGCGCAATTCAAGTCCTCTAACGTGCCCAACGTAGACTTATAGCGGTAGGCTTTCGTGAATGGATCCGCTAGGTTATCCGTCATATCAATCTTTGCAATCAGCACGTCTCCTCGTCTAACGATTTCTCGTATGACATGGTACTTTCTCTCTATGTGTTTGGTCGCCTTGTGGGTCCGTGGTTCCTTCAAGTTTACCACTGCACCTGAGTTATCACAGTAAACTATGATACTCTTGGGCAAACCAGGTACCACACCGAGATCCATGAGGTAGTTCTTGAACCATACAGCCTCCTTAGAAGCCTCCGAAGCGGCTACATATTCGGCTTCCATGGTAGAGTCCGCAATGCATCACTGCTTTACACTCCGCCAGGATACGGCTCCACCTCCCAAGGTAAACACATAGCCATAGGTAGACTTTTTCTCATCACGGTAAGCTTGGAAATCCGAGTTTGTATAACCCAAAGGCATTAGACTATCTGCATGGTAAACTAGCCTATAATCTCGAGTCCTTTTCAGGTACTTGAGTATATGCTTTACTGCAGTCCAATGAGCTTGTCCAGGGTTAGATTGATATCTAGCTACTATGCCTACCGCATAGCAGATATCGGGCCTCGTGCATAGCATTGCGTACATGAGACTTCCTACGACGGAAGCGTAAGGAACTTGTCTCATTTCCTCTATCTCCTTCGCAGTCATAGGTGACTGCTGTCTAGATAAAGGAACGCCATGTCTGAAAGGTAGCAATCCTTTCTTGGCGGTCTGCATACTAAAACGAGTAATCACAGTATCAATGTAAGACGCCTGAGATAAGCTCAATATTTTCTTCTTGCGATCTCGGTAAACCTAGATCCCAAGAATGTACGCTGCATCTCCTTAGTCTTTCATTTGAAACTGATCGGATAGCCAACTCTTTACGTCTGATAATAGCTTCACATTGTTGCCAACTAGAAGAATGTCATCTACATAAAGTGCAAGAAATACCACATCACCGCTGACATCTAACCGATACACACAACTCTCGCTAGGCAACTGGTAAATCCATAGACTTTACCACCTCGTCAAAGCGCAAGTTCCATGATCGGAGGCTCGCTTAAGTCCATAAATGGATTTCTTAAGCTTCCATACTAGATGCTCTTCACCCTTTACCACATAACCTTCGGGTTGTCGCATATAGATGTCTCTACCTTCCTCAAGGTAACCGCTAAGAAAAGCGGTTTTCACATCCATTTGCCAAACCTCTAGGTTCAAGTGGGATACTATGGCCGTAAGAATTCGATGGACTTGAGCATTGCTACAGTCGAAAAGGTCTCATCGAAATCGATGCCCTCAATCTGAGTGTACCCTTTCGCCACAAGCCTGGCTTTAAAAGCCGAAACCTCTCCATCGGAATCTCTCTTCCTTTTGTATATCCACTTACTGCCTATGGCTTCCTTGCCATCTGGTAGAGGTGTCTTTTCATATACATCCATAGCCGTTATGGACTCCATTTCTAAGTCCATAGCGGTGTGCCATGATCTTGCATCAATGTTTTGTATCGCCTCCTTGTATGTCCATGGGTCGATTATTGCTGCTCATTTCTCGGGACTAAACCAAGATTCTCCCATGAACATAAATCGCCGGGTTGACGAACAACCTCCCACTACGACGAGGTTCTACAGCACAATAGCAACGGTGGGTGCAAAACTTGTGGTTCTCTATCTTGCACAACTTGTTTGGGTAGGTACCACTTGACGGTCGGTATCTCCAAAGGAACTCAACCCACTTCAATTTCTTGAAGTATCCGTGTCGATCCTCCCACTAGACTCGACATCTCGCACCTTTGGCCTAATCGGTGAATACGATCATCTTCTAATTCTTGAAGAATGATTTCAACTTTGGACTTATGATTCTTCATATAATCCTCTTCTAAGAATCGGGCATTAGTGCTAATAATGACCTTCCGATCCTTAGACTATAGAATAAACCACCTTCGCCCTCTAGGATATCCAATAAACGCCTTGCGTCGGATCTAGCCTCCAACTTGTCGCCCTTCTTGTTCAAAGACGTGTGTTGGATCGCCCATATCCTTATGTGGTTTAAACCGGCTTGCGCCCAAACCACAACTCGAAGGGTTCTTTTGATCGACTTGATGGTACTAGATTTAGCAAGTATGCCGCCATTTCTAAGGCATACCCCGAATCTAAATAGGCAATGTTGCATAACTCATCATTGATCTAACCATTTCCAAAAGAGTCTTATTTCTTCGCTATGACACACCATTTTGTTGTGGTGTGCCCGTGAAGTTGCGGGAGGTAATCCCATACTTCACTAGATAGTCCATGAACTCGTTCTCGAGGTATTCGCCACCGCGATCGACATGAGCGACTTGATACTCTTACCAAGCTTCGCTCCACTTTCACCTTAAACTCTTTGAATTTCTCAAAGCATTCGGACTTATGCGGTGAAGCGGTATACGTATCCGCACCTTGAGTAATCGTCAATGAAAGTGACAAAATACTGCATTCTCCACGAGCTTGTGTGGACATTGGTCCACACAGTCGAATGGACTAACTCTAACATTTCTTTGGCTCTATAACCCTTCGCTTTGAAGTCCGGTCGACATCTTACCTTCTATACATGATTCGCGACTTGGAATGGAGTAACTGTGAGATTACCCAACGCCCATTCTTAGCCGCCTTTGGATCCTATTTAGATTGATGTGACCTAATCTAAGATGCTAGAGAAATGTGGTGTCATCTTCTAAGAAAACTTTCTTTCTAGGGTTTGAAGAAGATGCAACATAGTTATAGGTATTATGTTTTGCGTAAATAGTATAAAGCTTAATTATATAAAGTGCCAACACGATAACTTCGTCATTTCTTATGATAGAAACACCACTATCAAAAATAATAGAATATCCATGAGTAAATAGTTTTGAAACAGAACAAGGTTCCACCGAATCCGCACATATAAAACGCCTTTTAAAACTAAACTGTTCTCTCAAAATATAAAGTAACATCTCCGACCGCAACGGCCTCGACTTTCGCGCGCTGCCCATGGAGATTGTTATCTCGCCATTACTCGCCTCCTTATCCGTAGGAACCCCCGCAAGGTGTAACAAACATGATCAATCGCTTTGTGTCACTACCCAAGAATGGGTAGAACAAGTTGCTAAACATGTTTCCGTTAATAAAGCAAACGGCGCACCATGAGCCTCGAGTATAGGGCACTTAGCCTTCCAATGCCCGCCTTACCGCACTTGAAGCACTTGACCTTCTCCTTTAGCTTCTTCAAGCCTCCGGTGGCGCCTATGTTCTTGCTCCCATTACTCCCACTATTTCCTCGCCTCTACCACCTTTGGTGCCCCTTTTCTTTTCCATTTTGCAACGGAAAATTTGGGCCCTTAGATGTGCTAGCAAGAGCATGTGCTCCTTGCCCATAACTCCTTCCGCACCACGAGATCATTGAGCAACCGACTAAGTGTATACTCGCCTTGCTCATGATCGCATTCACGCCGAAAGTTCTCAAAAGACTTGGGCAAGTGTATTGAGGATTATATCGACCTTGGCTTCGCCGTCAATACCTCCTCCCAACCGATCAAGACTATCCATGAGATGAGTCGTGTGGGAGACATGTTCATGGACCAAACTTCCTTCTTCCATCTTACACGCCAAGATTTCTCTCATTGTGTGGAAGCGATCGTCCGATCCGACCGCCCAAACTTACCTCGAGACTCGACCAAATATCAATCGCGTCTACCATCGATCGATGTCAGAACTGCAAGCCTTTGGACATAGTAGTCATCATATAGCATTTTGCCATATTGTTCGACTTATTCCAAAGTCCGCTTGACTCTCCCTCGCTCATTAGTCGATCGTCGATAAGGGCATCGGGTTTAGGAGTAGTGAGAACAAACATGTGTTCTTCAAATGATAAGAACATATTCCATGTTTCGCTTCCACTCGATAAAATTTGGACCGATAACGGATTTTGTGCTAGCATATTGATAATCGTGTAAGAGACATATCTCAAACGATAATGTAAACACATAAGCATACGATCGCACATAATTCGTAATAATAATATTGTAACCTTTGATAAAACAATATTAATTGAAACCTCCAATCGCCCAAGGAATCCCACATGCAAGCCACGCGTGTGGGCGCTACACATGAACCCCTCGACTGCACTAAAATATACCTTTAGTCGCTTAATTTCAATCCATGTCAACTTATCCTTATGACAAATGAAATTAACAATTGGACCTTACTAGAACCACATCACTATCACAAGAAGGGACTTCGTGGAAAGTTGTATTTGAGGTGATGTCTAAGCAATGACCACATTTTTAACAAATAGAAACGAATTCTTAGAATTAGCATACCACTAGACCATACCGCCCAATTCAAATTCTTTTGTTATCTCATTTTATATCTATCTCTAGAAAACTTATGAAAATCGCACATGCAAGCCACGCGTGTGGATCGCGTTACACATGAAACTCCCACTTCTCAATAGATTTAAAATGTTTTATTTAGAAATCTCATCTAACAAACTTATGATAAACAAAGCAAGCAAGCCATGCATGTGACGCCACTCACGATGCGTATCACTTTGTTTAGAGATCAAAAGTGGAGGTCTTGACATTTTAATTTAAAAATAATTTGTCGGTTTGCTTGCTTAGTCTTTTTGTTCAAAAGGTTTGTCCATGCAGATCACGTAATCCTAGCATGCTTTTCTATAGAACTCAACATGTAAAACATGCTCATGTAATTCTAAAATATGCTTGAAAACGCGATAAACCTAGCATGCTTACTATGCGCACCCAATTACGAAAACACTTAAAGGTTTGTCAACGTAATTTAAACATACATAGAATTCTATCGATAATTTAAACATCCACGACATGCAATGAACGATAAAAATAAAATAAAAACGCTCATCGTGGCCCACTCGTGGAATCGCACTTTCCTCGCCTAATCTATTACATAGAATTGCAAAGTATAGATCTTTATAATCTTCGAACGGGCCTCGCGTGCACGGCACGACCGGATTCAAAACGGGCCTCGCGTGCACGGGCACGGACCGACTCGCCAAAACATGATTCGGCCGAAAAACGGATGCGGGCTCGGCCCGCCACGGGCGTGTCCGCGAGCGCCGCACGCCTGCGTGCCGCCGCCGCCCGCACGCCGTGCGACCGCTTTTCCGCCGCCTCGATCTGGCCGCTTTCGTCTTGGTTTTAATTTTACAGATAAGATTTAGAGAAAAATAAATCTAATCTAACCACGGATTTTCTCGTGGTGAAAAACAAAATCCGACAAAATTTAAACGAGCCACGATGAACGACAGATCCATCAATTAATTAAGCGCACGTAATAATCAAACGTGAATTAATCCAACAGAGCCAAGATACTGATCCCAGGCTCTGATACCAATTGTAGGAAAAACTATGTTTAGCCCTCTCCCGAGGATCTATCTTGGATGTTTAATTCACCATACATTGATTATATACCTAGCATGCACCTATATAATTAATTGCAACACGTTGGGGTTTTCTCGTGTTTACCTTTGAACTGCCGAGGCGGAATGGATCGAGACTCATGCTTTGACCTTCCGGATCAGTATCCCGTTGCCCAATCTCCAACGTCGAGTGAGGACGATCTATGGAGAATGCTTCGGAAAATCACCCTCAAGCTCTCAAGAATTTTCGAAAATCTCTCAAAGGATGAACCCTCAAATTCTCGAAAATAATGATGATGATTATTAATCATCGACCTAGATTTAATCTTTTACCTCATATTTATAATACATTACCATAATCCTATATGGAAATTACCATAATCCCATATGGAAATTACCATAATCCTATATGAAAATTACCATAATCCCATATGGAAATTACCATAAACCTTTATGGAAAGGATTATTACCATAATCTTATATGGAAAGGATCTATGCATATCCCATAAATATAATAATATCCTTATAGGATAAAGAGAATCAAATCCTTGCCTTGTAGAGCATAGGGGCGCCGATTTTGCCTAGCTTACGGGCCTAGATGGGTCAGCCCAGGGATCAAATGCAAGAAATAAAGATGGGTCTCAAATAAATTAATTATCTTATGTTCAAATTTTAACATAAATTAATTTATAAACATTTATTCATGCCACTAGAGAATAAATGCCGACTTACCCTTTATTACCGAAGTTGAGTCGGGCTTGCACTTAGACATTACGAATCCCGTATTTAAGATATCGAACGTCCATTAATTATTTATAGCATTACGATCGCTTAAAATAATTAATATCTTTAATTCCTAAGTAGTACACCACTCAACCTTATTATTGTACTTGAGCTAACTCAACCTGCGGGTTTAGTACAATAAACCTTTGAGCTCCTTAAGGGACGCCATCATCCTAAACGGATACGATGACTCGATCTGAGATAACTAGCATGACATACAAGCACCGCCACCACCCAAGATCGCGGAGAATATTTGGTTAGAACATATAACCTCACCCATAACAAGTCAAAGTGATGGTCAAGAACTCATACTCATCTAATACCTTATCGAGGTTTAGATCATCGTAAGTCACCGAGATCTTGATTCTTCACGACGGTCGGATAGAAGAACTCATCTCATCGTGATCCTTCAATACGTCGAGACGCACAAAGATAGACAAGCAACCAAGTCAAGTCACTTCTTATCTATACCATGAGCTTATACCGACAACTCGTCCTCAAGTTGTCTCACGGTGTGAAACTTTTTATATCTCATTAAGCTTCGACCAATTATACGATTTCGTGATCTTCTACTCACTGTATGATCTAACTTATATATGAGATAAGGGGACACAGATATATGCAATCAAGTATTCAATTCAGATAGGAGATTGTAATAGTGGTAACAGGAAACATTGTATACAATCTTAACCAAAACATCTTTCAGTATACAAATCCAACACGGTTAACATCTGAATCCACAACATTGTCCCTACTTGTGGTTGTCTCTCCTTGAAATATCGATGTGTGATAATTTGGAACAAATCTAAATTTTGATAAGTGATATCGCACAGTATCTTTCTTCTCATAAGGTATATTCTTACACTTCTTACACGGACACTTGATTTTCTCTCCATCCGCGAATAAAAACTGAGCACTAGCGAATTCAATAAAACTTTCAAGTCCATCTCAAAATTCAATATTTAATCCACCAACCGAACTAAACCTCTTATACATCCACTCACGATTGTCATTCATTCTTCAAGCTCCTAATTATAAATAATTAATTAAACATGTTCAACATAAGTTGTACAATATAGACTAATTATATACTCATAAATTTATTGAGTGGAATGAGCAAATCTTAGTTATAATTATTGGTTAGTTATCTACGAGGCAACATAAACCCTAATTCAAGTTTCATATACTTAACCTTAACCTAAGCATGAAGTGAGCAAATCTTACTTATAAAACATCTTATTCTAACAAAATTTCGTGAGTAAGTTTTATAAAATTAATTGCCGCTTTCATTCCCTATCATGCAACCGAAATTGTGTTTCTATATAATACTTCACCAAATCATCACCATACAACCGAAAACATCTCATATACTTGACCTTAAACTAATTAAGCATGAAATGAGCAAAAGACACTTATAAAACATCTTATTCATATAACAATTCTAACAAAATTTCGGCAGAATAAGTTTTATAAAATAAATCGCCATTTGATTCCCAATTAAACCAAACTCATCCAAATTTCACCAAATCATCACCATATGCCTAATTATACACTTAACAACTCAAAACATCTCACGAAATGATGAATTTATCATCCCAATTCACATCCAAGCTAAACATATTCACACCAAGCTTATCAATTTCTCGCAAACATTTTTATCAAACACCACATATGCGTACAGTTAACTCACGAAACGATGAATTTATCATCTCAATTCACATCCAAGCTTATCAATTTCACAAGCCCAAATCACAAGACTAACATTCAATGCATCATTTTCACTATCAATTCGGTAAACTCAATTCAATTTTCACTATCAATTTTCACTATCAATTCAATGCATCATATAAAATATTTTCACTATCAATTCAATACATCATATAACAATTTTCACTATCAATTCAATGCATCTTATACAATATTTTCAACAAAATCAACAAATATATAACAAAATTTAAAAAAATTGAAATATAAATAAAAAATTTGATCCCAACCCAGACGGACGACTACGGAGAGGCGGGGCGGCGGCAAGGCATGGCAGGAGAGGCGGCGGGGGCGGCGGGGCGGGCAAGGGTGGGGTGGGGTTGTGGCTAGGGCGGGGCTAGGGCGCGGGCTGGGGTCGGGGAACGGGCGACGGCAACGGCGAAGCGGCGCAGCAGGAGGTCGGGCACGGCGGGGGTGGGGTGGGGTTGTGGTGATGGGGTGGGGTGGGTCTCGAGGGTCGGGAGGGTCATGAGGTCAGGGTGGGTGTCGCGAGGCGGCGGCGGCAGTCGGGCCGGGCGGCACGGCGGGGTTGGGGTGGGGAGGGAGGGTGGAGGGAGGGAGGTTTTAGGTTCAAATATGAAATTGGAAGAAAGCCCGTCTGTTATTAAACTTTTAGCGGCGGATTAGCGACGAAATATCCGTCGTTATATTTAAAACCCTATAACGACGGATTAACGGAATCAATGTCTTAACGACGGAATTACTTTAACGACGGACACATATCCGTCGTTAATTTACGCATGTAATATAAAAAATAAAAATATTTTAATATAACGACGGACTACAGTCCGTCGTTAAACTTAGCGACTACTTTACGACGGAAATTCCGTCGCTAAAATTAACGACGGATTTTGTCCGTCGTTAAAATAAATAAAAAAAGTAAAAATAATCCGATTATTTAACGACGGATTAGCGACGGACTGTGGTTAATCCAATAAAAAAATAACAAAAAAATTAATTTTAACGACGGATAGTGTCCGTCGTGAAATATAACGACGGAATAGCGACGGGTATGCCGTCGTTACCAGTTCGCGCGAGAAATTCCCGCCATGTTACGTCGCTGATCCGTCGCAAAAAAATTTCCTTTTTATTTCGTCTCTAATCCGTCGCTGATTCACGACCCGTATTTTGGCCGTCGCTAATCCGTCGCTGATCGGTTGTATTTTTGTAGTGTAGGCCCTAGGACCGTCGGTTCGGCCCTAGGCCCGCCGGTTCCAACGGCTATAATGGAGGACCGACGGTTCGGCTTCCAAGCCCGCCGGTTCGGACCGGCGGTTAACCGCCAGTTCCGGGCCTCTTTTCGCTGAACCGAGTCCGGCCCAAGCCCTAGCTACCGGTTCCGATTCAGGCCCGTTGATCGCCGGTCCGGGCCCGAACCGTTGACTCTAGGGCCAGCCCGACGGTTCCAAAGCCCTTGCACGTCTACTTATGATAGTGGGAAGGTTCTCTGTAAATGCTCGTCCTTTTCTGTGATATATAAGTGTGGGCAAAAGACAAACTACATAAGTAAGAGATAGATTAGAATCCTATGCTCTTTTTTTTTTTTTGTATCATGGGGAACCCGCAGCCGCTACCTTAGGTGCGCACTGGGTAAACCCCACGCCTCGCAATAGCCGCAAACCACACAGATGTAAACCACACTTGAAAACCAGTGATGTGCTCAAACCCATAGAGGCATTTAGTGGGGTTCGAACATGTGACCTCTCGGCCACAGGAACCCACCTTAACCATTGGACTATCCCTAGGGGACTCCTATGCTCTCTCTCTATATATATATCGAGGTGCATGTACTAGTGGCTAGGGATATCAATGGGTGAGTTTTACCCGGATCGATTCGAAACCGTTCAAAATCCATTAAATTTTAAAACAGAGGTTCTGGTTCTAGTTCCGGTTTCGGTTCCAGACCCGCTTTAGACCCGGACCATTTAGATTCATAGTTTGATGGTCCGGTCCGGTTCGGATTTGATTCTGGTTCCAGAACCAGAACCAATACTTATTTATTGGTTCTGGTCCGACTAAATCCCGTATATTGACAAGCTTACGTTTAAATAGGCTTGTCAATGAGTTAGTTTTATCCATATCGATTCTAAATCACTCATAACCCATTAAATTATAAAGCAACAGTTTCGATTCCAGTTCTTGTTCGGTTCTGATATGGTTCTGGTTCCAGACCCACTCAGATCCGGACCGCTTAAGATCCATAGTTGATGGTTTGGATCCGATCCGGATCCAGTATCTAATGGGTCGGTTCCAGAACCCGAACCATTGCTTATTTATTGGTTCTGGTTCGGTTAAAACCCATCCATTGACATCCCTACTAGTGGCACAACATTGATCAAGAATTTCAAGATTAAACTCATTTTAGTTATTACTTTTAGGAAACTTCTTTTTGCTCTTTTTTCTGGATGAACTTAATTGATAATAGTTTTAAATCATAAAACAAAAGCCACCTTTTGAAGGTTTTATGGAGGCCGCAAATAGGATGGGATAAACCGTGTACATGATAATTTTATTTTATTTTAGTAGAGAAAAATCAGTCTCACTTTATAAAAAGAAATCGATAATGAAATGGGAATATCAAGCACAAGAGTGAAGTCGTGTAAGTCTGCTGCTTAGACATGTGTGCACTTTTCTTAGAAATTAGAATAACTATTATTGATATGTTGAATAAAGTATAATACATATAGTGGTAAAATTGGAACAAGTTACTGAAAGGTCCACAGTTTTCTTCTCTCAAAGTTTATGTCTCAATTTTCTGCATATTAATAATATTAGAAATATTATGGCACCATATCAATCTAGACAATTTCATGAGAATTGTCAATCTTAAAACAAACATGTTATCACCCGTTACAAAGAAACAGACTAATAATTGCCTAAACAGATTTATGCCCCAATTCATTTGATTGTGCAAAAAGAATACAAATTGTAGAAATACACTCATCCTTCGTAATCTTACCTTTTTGTGTCTTCATTCTCTATTCCATTTCTACATTTCTTTAGAAATACTAATTTGTTCAATTATTATTTTAATTTAAATAATAATTAAAAATCCTAAAACAATTGTTTTTAATTATTACTTTATTAATTATTAGTTAAATATTTAAAATATATTTAATGAATTTTAGTTTTTTAATATTATTTATTTATTTTAATTATGAATTAATTTTAATTCAATTTTTCGGTTAACCGAAAATTTAAAACGGTACCATTTCGATTCAACTTTTTTAAATAAATTCGATTTGGTTAACCGAAACCGAACTGTTTTTCTCATCCCCTAACTTGGGCAAATTTCCTGTCAATCCACTGACTAACCAAATTTCACAATTAAGCTAAAAAAATTATATTTAGCATAGTAAAACATAACAATCCAATTTTTTTTTAATCACATATACAATAGAACTAAGGTAAATATCACTTTAAACCTCAAACTATTTTGACACTATCAATCAATACATGAACAATCGGAAATATTTTTCTAAATCACTGTAACGCCCTCATTCTTATAACAGAGACATTACTAAAATCTTTATATCTTTAGTAATTATAGACTAATAATAATATTAAACTAGCAGCGGAGGTTTAAAAGAAATTAAACAAACGGACGATATATACCCTATAAATATGTATATGCCGAACTGAAACAACAACAACAACAGAAATTATAGCAAGTTAGGATCACAACCCTTAACCAATTCATACTCATCAAACTACCATTCATCAATTAAAATTTCAACTTGTTTATCCATAACCTACATTTATATATATATTTATCAAAACATTAAACATCAAGTCAGCCTACACTTTAAACCAATACCACTTAAGTTGTACTTAGCAACGTGTCCATTATCGTGACCCTGGGAGAATGGGATAGTGCGAGACTTATTTTCGCCTGCATCAACTGTCAACCATTAACCTTTATCCGCCACACAGGTTACGTAACATAGGCTATGATTCGTCACACAGACAATTATACGCCACACAGGCAATGATTCGCCACACAGGTAATAATACACCACACAGAGCTATTATTATAATATGCCACACAGGCTATGCCACACAGGCTTTCACCATGAATGCAACAAAACACAACAATGATTATAACCGTGCAATATGCTTACACACAGAGTAAACTCCACCTCGTGTAGACGTTTCAAAGAATACTCTTTAGCTCTTGCTTGGTTGTCCGTCCTTGAGCTTCGGATGTCACGCCACCTAGAGGTGTTCATCCGACCCGAAACCAACGGGTCAGAATCGGAACCGAAATCGGGGCAACAGTTTCGGGCCCAGAACCGTGATCAACGGTTTCGGTTCCGAACCGGCCCGCCTCCTACACGGTTACGTTCCGGTTCCGTAAATCGTGAACCGTTGAACCGACGGTTCCGAACCGCCGGTTCATGTAATTTTATTTTATTCTATTTTTTTTGTAATATAATATGTTTAATATCATCAAAATACAATTATTATTATTACATAAAACACATGAAATAACATCTAATTTTTTTTTTGGAACCGAACCGTGTGAACCGCTGGTTTTCGACGCCTCTCCCCCCCAATCGGGATACGTAGGCAACTTAATTATAATATTTTTCAATATTATAATTAAGCTCAAGCTCTTTTTTTTTCAATTAAATTAAAGTATGATTTTATTTGCATAAGTTGTAAATTTTTTTATAAGTTTTAGTTTATTATAAGTTGTAATTTTTTTTATAAGTTTTAGTTTATTATAAGTTGTAATTTTTTCTACAAGTTGTAAATTGTAATGTGACAAAAGAAAGTGTAATAAAATATTTTTCTTATTTCATTTACTAATTATTGTGTCCCAATATTATTTTTTTCGTCATCTCTATGTATATATATATAAATATAATTAAAGAATACAAAAATCGAAGAATAAAGAAAAAAAAAGGCGACACACGGTTCCGAACCATGAACTGCACGTTCCGAACCGGAACCGAAACCGCCGGTTCACGGTTCTGAACCGTAACCGCTTAAACCCCTCCACGGGCCGGTTCTGGTTCTAGATTTTCGAACCGCCGAACCGACGGTTCCGAACCGGAACCGGCCCGGCCGTGAACACCACTAACGCCACCTAACACTTTAAAATTACTTATAACTTAGTCTTTTTAATTGCTAAAGCTATGTTCTTAAGCATTAATTCAAACATAATCTTTTTACATAACTCTTAATAGTTAATATTTACGTAAAAATAATAACTCACCACCAACTTTTATTCTTAGCTTTCATTTAAATTTCATATGCTTAAATATACCATTATACATCATAAACACACTTATATTAATCACTTAAGCTTACTTTCATTTATTGCCCTTCAACCAAGTTTATGAAAAATTAATAATAATTCCTTACTTTATTCAAACTAATATATCACTTGCTCATTAAAATTCCATTATCAACCATAATCATCATTTTATATTTAACTTTAATTAATCTATAGCTAAACATAAATACTTCCATTAAAGCATAAACTAAACTTTTTCAATTTTCACATATAAACTTAGAAAATTTCAAATAATTTATATTATTCTTAATGTACATCCCAAAGCTTATATATCATGTTATTTGAAACAAATAAAATCAAAATCATAAGAACCTTCAACTTCATAATTTTTGAAAATTATGAAAAATATACATTAAATTTTTAATCTATTTTTTCTTACTTAATACATGCTTAAATACATTCAAACGCATAATTATAAACATAATTCAAGCATAATACAACATCATTTAAAAATAAAACCTAGGGTTTGATCCTACTTTTCAAAGCACATATATTTCATAATTAAACTCTCATTTATGTATAATATTAGCTTCTAAACATAGATTAACCTATAAACACATGAATAATCATCAAAATAAAACAATAACTTTGAATTTTACATACTAAACTATTTTGATAACAACTAATAAATATTTATGCACATAAACATGAAATAAGTGATATTAAACCTCTAAAACAAGATATAGAATTGATTAAGAATGATTTCTTACCTTAATCTTGGTATTTAGGATGAAATTTGTGAAGTGTATGTTTTAGGTATATGTGTGTGTTCGAAAATGAGGGGAAAGAGAGGAGAAAATTTTGATGAATGTGAATAGTAAGGAGGTGTTAGATATATATATATATTGATTTTTGTTTTATTTTTTTATTCCAACATATACATACATATATATATACACGCTTAGGTGTGTTTTCTCTACATTCCTCCATACACTTCTACACTTTTCCACACATTCCTACACTTATATACCTATATATATATATATATATATTTCATTTATTATCTCTACACAAGTTATTATACTTATGTATAATAATTAATTATTTACTTAATTCTTACACTTATTTTATTTTATAAAATAAATATTTTCAAGCATTCTAAAAAATTTAAACTCTCATTTTAAAATCATAATCATAATTTACTAGAATTTTAAAACTCATTATTTTAAACTTTACATTTCGCTAGGGCGCATCCTCGCTCTAAGCCTAACAACCTGTAAAAACATCCAAAACTCAATCTTTATTAGTTCATAAATCATTTGAAAATAATTTATTTTTTAAAACATATATCATTTTACTTTAAGAAAAAGTTTCGAGGTATTACAATCACGAACTATCAATTTTGTGTCAATTTGCTCTCGTCCATTTTTGAACTCCGGAAAGTTGATGTAACTTACTAGATTGCCACTCTCATCTACCTCATTTGTAAGGCACAAATGACGTCGTTTATGTCATCTAAGTTTTAAAAATATATATTAAATACACAGTTATAATTCAGCGAGTTACATCAGCTTTTCAGAACCAAAAAAGAGATGGGGACACAATTGATACAAAATAGATAGTTCATGATTAAAAAAATATGATAGTTCGTGATATAATTGATATTTTATATATATATATATATATATATATAATATAATTTAATTAACAATATAATCTATCCTTGTATATTGAAATAAGGGAAAGTTTAATAAAAATACTTTCATATGAATGAAGAAAGAAACGGTAAATATATGTAAATTGAGTGTTATATACTTATGTCAATATTAAAAAAAAATGGAATTAAGTGTTGGATTTGTATACTGAAAGCAGTTGGGTTGAGCTTGTATACAATGTTTCCTGTTACCACTATTACAATCTCCTATCTGAATTGTTTACTTGATTGTATATGTTTGTCCCTTTATCTCATATATAAGTTAGATCATATAGTGTGTAGTAGATCACAGAAGTCTGTATGATTGGTCAAGCTTAATGAGATATAAAAAGAATCACAGCTGAGACAACTTAAGGACGAGTTATCGGTATAGGCTGCGGTATAGATAAGAAGTGACTTGACTTAGTTGTTTGTCTATACTGGTACGTCTCAGACGTATTGATGGATCACAGTGAGATGAGTTCTTTTATCTGATCGTCGTGAAGAACCTAGATCTCGGTGACTTTACGTTGATCTAAACCTCGATAAGGTTTTAGATGAGTATGAGTTGTTGACCATCACTTTGACTTGTTATGGGTGAGGGTTACATGAGATAACCCAATATTCTCCGCATCTTGGGTGGTGACAGTGCTTGTATGTTATGCTAGTTGCCTGTATCGAGTCACCGTATCCGATTAGGATGATGACGTCCCCTTAAGGAGCTTAAAAGGTTTATTGTACTAGACCCTGCAGGTTGAGTTATCTCAAGTACAATAATAAGGTTGAGTGGTACTACTTAAGGAATTAAAGAGATTAATTATTTTAAGCAGTCAGAACGTTATAAATAATTAATGGACGTGCGATATCTTAAATACGGGGATTCGTGAAGTCTAAGTGCGAGCCCGACTCAACTTCGAAAATAAAGGGCTAAGTCAGCATTTATTCTCTAGTGGCATGAATAAATGTTTATGAATTAATTTATGTTCTGGGCTGAACATAAGATAATTAATTTATTTGAGGCCCAACTTTATTCCTTGCATTTGATTCCTGTGCTGGCCCATCCAGGCCTGGAGCTGCAAGATTTTCGTCCACCTCATTAAGAGTCCCATAGGGATTCTGTTTTGATCCTCTCTATCTGAAGAGATATTATTATATTTATTAGATATGCAGATATCCTATCCAAATGGGATCTAGGGTTGCATTATAAATATAAGGTGAGAGAAAATCAAAAGAGAGACTATTCATTATTCTCGAAAATTTCAAAAATTATGAAGGGGAAGAAGGCGAATTTTTGCAGTACTCTCCATAGATTGTCCTCACTCGGCATTGGAGTTTTGGCAATCGGGACACAACCCAGAAGATCAAAGCACGAGTCTTGATCCAATTCTTTGCCTGACAAATTCGCAGGTAAACACGAGAGAACACCAACGTGTTACAATTAATTATATAGGTGCATGCTAGGTATATAATCAATGTATGTTGAATTAAACATCCAAGATAGATTCTCGGGAGAGGTTTAAAATCAGATTTCCCAACAATTGGTATCAGAGCCTGGGATCAGAATCTTGGCTCTGTTGGATTAATTCACGTTTTATTATTACGTGCGCAATTAATTAATTGTGGATCTGTCGTTCATCATGGCTCGTTTTATTTTTTGTCGGATTTCGTTTTTCACCACGAGAAAATCCGTTGTTAGATTAGGATTTTTCTTGTAAATCTAATCTGTAAAAAAGGAATGAAGACGAAGAACACGAAGAACGAGACGACGGAACCCCATCGCACGACGCGACAAGAGGCTTTTCAGAAACCGGACGCACGGAACGAGGCGTGCGGGTGATGGCACGCTAAGCGTGCTCGGCGCTCGTAGCACGCCATTCGGTAGCATGCGTGCGTTTCTAGGCAGCACGCGAGTGGATGGCTTCGGTAGCTTTCGGCGATCGGGCGTGCGGGGCATGCGGTTTCCGCACGGATGCCTCGGCACGCGTGCAGCGCTCGGCGGGTTCCCTCGGCAGCACCCACGGCAGGCATCGGTAGGCTGGGCATGCGGGGTGCACAGTTCTCGCATGGACGCCTCGGCGAGCGGCGTGCGCGATGAGTTTCGGCGGCGCCAGCGCGCCGGGCGCTCGGCACCAGACGGGCGAGCAACGACCGGGTGCTCTCGGCAGTAGCTTCTCGGCAGGCTGTGCGGGACGCCTCGACAGCTCACTGGGCGATGGCGCACGAGTCGTGCGTAGGTTTCTCGGTAGATTCCGGTACCTACACGCAGATGACTCGACAGCAGCTCTCGGCCTGGCTGAGCGATGGCGCTCGTTCTTCTCGGCGAGGTGAGACGAGTCTCGGTAGGGCGGCGACGCGTTCGCCGGCGGCTCTCGGCGGAGAGACACGATGGGGCGGCGGTGCGGTACGGGCGTGGGCGGTGGGCGCGCTGTGGGTTGTGCCCTAGCGTGCGGCCCAGTCCACTTGGGCCGACCCGGCCCGTTTCGGCCCAGACCCATTTTTTCGGCCCAGACCCGATTTTTTTACCTGGTTCCGGATTTTTGACCCGACCCGGCCCGATTCACTATTCCAGCCCGTTTTCAAATTCTCGGTCCAAATCCAGTTTTGACGAATCCGATCTGTGCCCGTGCATGCGAGGCCCGTTTTCGAGATTTTTGAAGATCTGTACTTTGTAAATTTATGTAATAAATTAGGCAAGGAAGTACAGAATCCACGAAAGGGCCACGATGAACGAATTTATTTTATTTTTATCGTTCAAAGCATGTCGTAGATGTTTAAATTATGCAGAAGCATGCTATGTATGTTTAATTACGTAGATAAACATGTTGTATGTTTTCGTGATTGGATGCGCATAGTAAGCATGCTAGGTTTATCACGTTTTTGAAGCATATTTTAGAATTATGAGAGCATGTTTTACTTGTTGAGTTCTATAGAAAGCATGCTAGGATTACGTGATCTGCATGGACAAACCTTTTGAACAAAAAGACTAAGCAAGAAACCCGACATATTAATTTCTAAAATTAAGATGTCAAGACCTCCACCTTTTAATCTCTAAACAAAGTGATACGCATTGTGAGTAAACGTCCACACGCGTGGCTTGCTTGCACTGTTTATCATAAGTTTGTTAGATGAGATTTCTAAATAAAACATTTTAATCTATTGAGAAGTGAGAGTTTCATGTGTAAACGTCCACACGCTGTTTGCATATGCGATTTTCATAAGTTCTCTAGAGATAGATTTAAAATGAGATGACAAAAGATTTTGGATTGGAAGCGGTATGGTCCGAGTGAGTATGTCAATTCTAAGAATTCATTTTCTGCTGTCAAAATTGTGGTCATTGCTTAGACATCACCTTAAGTACAGCTTCCCGCGAAGTCCCTTCTTGTGATAGTGATGTGTTCTGGTAAGGTCCAATCATTAATTTCATTTGTCATAAGGATAAGTTGACATGGATTGAAATTAAATGACTAAAAGGTATATTTTAGTCTGGTCGATGGGTTCATATGTAAACATCCACACGCGTGGCTTGCATGTGGGATTCCTTGGGTGATTGGAAGTTTCAATTAATATTGTTTTATCAAAAGGTTACTATATTATTGTTACGAATTATGTGCAATCGTATGCTTATGTGTTTACATTACTTTTCAGATATGTCTCTTCCACCGATTATCAATATGCTTGCATAAAATCCCCTATCCAGTCCAAATTTTATCGAGTGGAAACGAAGCATGGAATACGTTCTTATCGCTGAAGAACACATGTTTGTTCTCACTACTCCCAAACCTGATGGCCTTAGTGACGCATCGACAAATGAGCAGCGATAGTCAAGCAACTTTGGCATAAGTCAAATAATATGGCCAAATGCTATATGATGACTACTATGTCCAAAGGCTTGTAGCTGCAGCATCAATCGTTGGTAGACGCAACTAAAATATGGTCAAGTCTCGAGAGTAAGTTTCGGCAGTCGGATCGGACAGTCCGCTTCCACACAATGAGAGAAATCTTGGCGTGTAGGATGGAAGAAAGATGTTAGGTCCATGAACATGTCTCCCACATGACTCATCTCATGGATAGCCTTGATCAGTTAGGAGGAGGTATTGACGGTGAAGCTAAGGTCGACATCATCCTTAACACACTGCCCATGTCTTTTGAGAATTTTTGAACGCGATCATGAGCAAGACCCAGTATACACTTAGTCAGTTGCTAAATGATCTCGTGGCTGCGGAAGGTGTCATGGGAAAAGGAGCACATGCCCTTGCTAGCACATCTAAGGGTCCCAATTTTCCATTGAAAGGTGGAAGAAGAAAAAAGGGTGCCAAAGGTGGTAGAGGCAAGGAAACCAGTGAGAGCAAGAACATGCCGCCCACCGGAGGCTTGAAAAAGCCAAAGGAGAGAGGCAAGTGCTTCAAGTGCGGCAAGACTAGGCATTGGAAGGCTAAGTGCCCTATGCTCAAGGCTAAAGGTACGGCATTTGCTTTAGTAACAGAAACATGTTTAGCGACTTGTACTACTCATTCATGGGTAGTAGATACAGGTGCGACTATCATGTTTGTTACATCTTACAGGGGTTCCTACGGACAAGGGAGCTGTATGATGGCGAGATAACGATCTCCAAGGGCAACGCGGTGAAAGTCGAGGCTGTTGCAGTCGGAGATGTTTCTTTATGCTTTGATAGGACAGTTTTAGTATTAAAAGACGTTTTATATGTGTCGGAGTTTTGGCGGAACCTTATTTCGGTTTCCAAACTATTTATAAATGGATATTCTGTTATTTTTGATAGTGGTGTTTCTATCATAAGAAATAACGAAGTTATCGGTGGTGGCACTTTATATAATTCGCTTTATACTATTTCTGCCAAGCATAATACTTTTAATTATGTTGTATCTACATCAAACCTTAAGAAGATGAAGTCTTCTTCGCTAGATGACACCACATTTCTTTGGCATCTTAGATTATATCACATCAATCTAAATAGGATCCAAAGACTAGCTAAGAATGGAGCGTTGGGTGATATTACAGTTACTCCATTTCCAGTCTGCAAATCCTATATAGAATGAAAGATGTCGACCAGACCCTTCAAAGCGAAGGGTTATAGAGCCAAAGAAGTGTTGAAGCTAGTCCATTCTAACCTGTGTGGACCAATATCCACACAAGCTCATGGAGGGTACGAGTATTTTGTCACTTTCATTGACGATTACTCAAGGTACGAATACATATACCTGCTTCACCGCAAGTCTGAATGCTTTGAGAAATTCAAAGAATTTAAGACGGAAGTGGAGACGAAGCTAGGTAAGAGTATCAAGTCACTACGTTCTGATCGCGGTGGCGAATACTTCAGTAACGAGTTCATGGACTATTTGGTGCAGTGTGGGATTATCTCCCAGCTCACTACACCGGGCACACCACAGCAAAATGGTGTGTCAGAGCGAAGAAATAGGACTCTCTTAGAAATGGTTAGATCAATGATGAGTTATGCAACATTGCCTATTTCGTTTTGGGGGTATGCCTTAGAAAAAGCGGCATACTTGCTAAATCTAGTACCGTCCAAATCAGTTGATAAGACCCCTTTCGAGTTATGGTTTGGGCGCAAGCCTAGTTTAAACCACATAAGGATATGTGGCAGTCCAGCACATGTGCTGAACAAGAAAGCTGACAAGTTGGAGGCTAGATCTGAAGCAAGGCTGTTTATTGGCTATCCTAGAGGAACGAATGGTGGTTATTTCTATAGTCCTAAGGATCAGAAAGTCATTATTAGCACAAATGCCCGATTCTTAGAAGAGGATTATATGAAAAACCACAAATCCAAAGTTGAAATCATACTTCAAGAATTAGAAGATGATCGTATTCCGCCACCAATTAAACCAAAGGTACGAGATATCGTGTCTAGTGGGAGTGATCGACACCAAATACTTCAAGAAATTGAAGTGGGTGGAGTTCCACTAGAGATACCGACTGTACAAGTGGAACCTATCCAGCAAGTTGTGCAAGATAGAGAACCACAGGTTACTGCACCCACCGTTGCCATTGTGCTAGTAGCGCCTCGTCGTAGTGGAAGGGTTGTTCGTCAACCCGAGCGATTTATGTTCGTGGGTGAATCTTCGGATTTAGTCCCCGAAAATGAGCAGTCTATAATCGACCAATGGACATACAGTGAGGCGATACAAGACACATATGCAAAATCATGGCACACCGCTGTGGACTTAGAAATTGAGTCCATAACAACTATGGATGTATACGAAAAGACACCTCTTCCAGATGGCAAGGGAGCCATAAGTAGTAAGTGGGTATACAAAAGGAAGAGAGATTCAGATGGAGAGGTTTCGGCTTTTAAATCCAGGCTTGTGGCGAAAGGGTACATGATCGCTTATATTTCTTACCAATTAAATGATAGTAAAACAACAAGTATATATATCGTATCCACAGGGACCGCGACTCGAGAACACAACAAATAATCAATACAGAATCTTGATTATTATTCAGGCAACAAAATATCAAGAGATAGAGATAAAAATAAATCTAGACTCAAAATATAAATAGGAATAAAAACAGATATAAAAGACTGACCCTATGGATGTACTTAACCTAACCAGATTCACACAATTAACCCATTAATCTGTTTACCAATTTAATCCGCATTCATATGAAGGATCACTAATGTAACTATAGTTTCCGCCAGGACAGCCTATAGTAGTAGGTTAGCCTAAACTCTATCTCCGTGGGGTCTCAAGAGAAGTAAGCTAATTACCAAAAGCACACAAAGATTAACTTCCTACAGTTCACATATCTTCGCCAGATCTCAAGGTAAAAACTGTATTATGAATTCAAGATATCGACTATGCAATTAATTCCGCCAGGACATCAATCACATAATTAGCATGCATTAATATTAGCCAGATACCAACACATGAGAAATAAAGCCAAGAATCATAAATCATGAATGAGACGACAAAACAGTATATAGATCAATCATACAAATCTAGTCCGACATACAAACCCTAAGATCAATATGAAAATTAGCTACGCATAATTAAATTACTAAAGCAATAAATAAATAAAAATAACATAAACTAAAATAAATAGATAAAACCGTAAGATTCCACGATGAACAATGTAGCACTTGAATCCGAAAATAAATCTAATTTGAATAAGAACTAAAACTAACTGGAATTGAAAAGAAAACTGAAAGTTAAACTAAAAATCTAATCTGGAATCGTGCGAAAAGATAAAAGAAAGCAAGGAAAAGGTGTTCTGTAATCCCTATGAAAAACTCTGACGTCTGATGAGTGTTAATTGTCTCGTCTAATGTCCCTCCGTTCTGACTGTGCGCTGATTTATCAACCTAGGCAGCTTCACCCTATCTCGTGAGGTTATCCCACGATGGAATGTCGCGATAGAATGTCACGAGAAAACCTTTATGGCGCGCGTCCGTTCTTGCTCACGAGTTTGTCTCGCGACCTTTGATCGCGAGTGAATTTCGCGAATCTTGTCCGTCTCTCCTCGTGGGTTTGTCTCGCGACCTTTGGTTGCAACAAAATGTCACGAGGTGATTCTGCCCTTCCTCGCATGCTATGATCGCGCGTCTTCGTCGCGAGTGCAAGTCGTGAAGCGAGCCAAAATTTCTCTTTAATCGTGATCTGCCTTTTTGACACCAAAACCTGTGCTAAAATGACACGAAATACACACGGCTTAATATCTTTCAAGGTAAACATAAATATATCAAAAGACAACTCAAAAGATCACTTATCATTTATAAACGAAACAAATATAGGATTATAAATCAAGTAAAAATGAGGCTTATCAACTCCCCCAAACTTAACCTTTTGTTTGTCCTCAAACAAATCAGAACAAGAGAAAGACGACCAAAGACATGCAAAGAGTCGAACGATAAAAACCATAAGCCTCAGAGCAAAGAGCAATAAAAGATTCAATCAAATAAATCAAATCACAACATCTTTCGTTAAACTCCACATATCATAATAATCATAAGCACAAGCCTTCTTAAACTTGAATCCTCACAACATGGATGTATATATAAGAAATCTCAAACACTCAAGTGTATCAAGAAGGATGTGTATACTCTCAAGTTTAAAAACACATGGAATCTACCATAAGCTTGCAAATCGTCTAATTCTCCATTGCTCAAATATGTGCTCAAGAAGTAAGATCAAAAAGGTCTTATAAAAGGTTATAATGTAGGCTCTTTGGTAAGGTATGATATATTTAGGCTAAGTGACTCATAATCCCATAATGAAAAACACCATAAGTATCACAAGACACAATTCCAAAACTTTCACTATTTATTTCAATTCTCCATACCAAGAAGTCATTTTTCTATTAAGAACTTCACATTTATTATATAAATGATATACTCATCTCAAAGCACTAGCTATTTACCCATTTATGTTCTTTTCGCACACTTATGCTAACTTTTTTTTTTAACTTATATGGGTGAGCAACTATTTTTAATTATCACTTTCTCATCATAAATTTTCTATTCTTTCTTTTTCTCAACCCTCAATTCAAGCAACCAAATATCATACTAACTACATAACCCAACCCACGGCTATATGAAAGAATAAGGTAGGCTCAAACGGGCTCATCAAAGGATAACAAAATAACAGGTTAGTGTTTGGATAGTGTATAGGCTAAGAAAAGAATGTCTAATATCATCTCATAATTCTTAAGCACATCAATGCAACCTCGATAAAGATTCAGAGAAAGTTCTAGAGAAACACATGCTATTTCAAACTATTCACATAGAAAGAAACAAGACTGAAAAGATATGCAAGTCAAAAGCTCAAGTCTCACAGGTTTCAAAAGTGTGATCGAGTTCTCAAAGGCTCAATACTCACAATAATCATAACATGCTTCATCTCACAAAATCAGTTGCAATCAATTTTCTAATAAAAACAATTCTTATCATTGGCTGCTCGTCATTCAACTCAACCCAAAACAGACACAAAACCCAAACACGAAAAACAAACAAAAAGAAAACAAAACAAAAAGGAAAAACTAACAAAACAAAGGAAAACATTGGGTTACCTCCCAACAAGTGCTAAATTTAAATGTCTTTAGCTAGACCATTTCATACCTCGATCAATCTGGCGTTTTGGCAGCAGACTTCTTTCCAAATCTGTGCTTGCCTCCAAACTTTGCATTGACCTTAGACCACCACTGAGTGTGGAAGTGGCCTCCCCCAAACTTGAACAATTCACTCGGAGTTCCATGCCGAGTCCATTTCTTCTTTGTAGTATCCTCCTCAACGGGTCGGTTAACATCCAAGTGAGGAATCGAACTAACTGTAGCAGTTGTGATCGAACAACAATCCGCATTTTCTGAACTATCGCATTGTTTGATGGCATCATAAATTGAGATTTTCAGCACCTCATTGTTCACTCAAAATGTAAGATCACCTTCCTGCACATCAATTTAAGCACGACCAGTGGCTAGAAAAGGCCGACCCAAGATTAGTGGTTGAATTTTTAAATTCGGAAATGTCTAAAATAACAAAATTAGCTGGAAAGACAAAATCCCAATTCTTACCAACACATCCTCAACTACTCCCTTAGGATATGAGACTGAACTGTCAGCCATCATCAATGAAATCGTAGTTGGTTTCATCTTGCCCAGTTCCAAGCGGTTGAACATTATGGATAAGGGCATCAGATTTATGCTCGCTCCCAAATCACACAACACGTTGGGGAATGTATGCTCTGAAATCTCGCACTCCAATGTAAAGCTTCCCGGATCCTTCTTTTTAGTGGCAACTTTCTCTGTAAGATAGCACTGCATTCTTCAGAAAGGTTGGTTTTTTCAAATTTCCCCAACTTCTTCTTATTTGCCACTGCATCTTTGAGAAATTTGACGTATCCGGGCATGTTTCTGAGCACGTCAAAGAGAGGTATGGTAATGTTGACTTTCTGGAACATCTCTTTGAATCGGGCGAATTCCTCATCATATTTCGTCTTCCCGAGGCACTAAGGAAATGGAGCTGCAGCTACTGGAGGCACCGTATGGTTCGCAATCTTTCCTCGCGAGACTGAGTCGCGAGACTCCTTGCTAGGTCTATGCCGTGTGTCTTCGCGAGATTAGCTCCTGACCTTTCCTCGCGAGTCAAGTTCGCGAGGTGTGATTCTGTGTCAGGCGCGTCTTTCTTCGCGGGATTCCCTCGCCACCCTTCCTCGTGAGGTAAAGTCGCGAGGTCTGGTTCTGTATGCGTCCGTTTTTCCTCGCGATGCAATCTCACGACGGGCTTTCGCGAGAATTTCTCACGAGGCGAGAATCCGTCAGAATGTTTTGCTCGTTCTCCTACACACGTCCACTGTATTGCTTTTCCCCTAGGCTTTCCGGATGATTTTCATAAGATGCTCTGCTCCTCAAATATATTGCATTGCACTGATTTGGAGGAGTGTGATTCTTCGGATTTTGCTCGGTATTGCTTGGGAATTGACCCTGCCTATGCATTCCAGCTCTCTCATTGGCCATTTGCCCCACTTGGTTCTCCACCATCTTCAATTGTTTTCCAAGTGCTATCACCGTGTTATTGATGGCATTGACGGTGCTTTCTAAGGTGTTCAGCCTATTCCCCATCTGTTGAATCTGAATATTTTGTTGAGCCACAATTTGTTGGTGACTCGTTGCTATTTGTTGATTGCTTGCCAACACTTGCTGCATCATCTCTTCAAGGCTCGGCTTCTTAAGCTCCATAATCATTCCAATATTAACAGCAAAACCAGGTGGTGGTTGCTGAGCATTCTGCACTATGGCATAGGAAAGATTTGGGTGATTCCTATTATTAGGATGATATGGTGGGTTCCTATTTTGATTTCCTTGAAATTACTTATTTGATTCACATAGTGAACCTCCTCCATATTATGCGCCATGGCTACAGTCCTCTGCCCTTTCCTCTCGGCTTCGTACTCCTTCTGCAGAGTTGTGAATTTCTCTAACAAATCATCATACCTATCGTCCAACTCTGCAGCAGCCACTCTTCTGATCGGCTGTCTCTCCGATGGCCATTGATAGCTATTGGATGCCATCTCCTCAATAATTCTCAACGCTTCATCTATTCCTCGATTGAGAAGGCATCCTCCGGTTGACGCAACTACAATGCTACGGGTGTTAGCATTGAGTCCACTATGAAATTGGGTCACTTGCTGCTCAGGTGAAAACCCATGCTGTGGACACTTTCGGAGCAGGTTTCTGAATCTCTCCCAAGCTTCAAATAATGATTCAACTCCCATTTTTGAAAAGTGGGAGATCTCGGCAATGATCTTTTGAGCCTTGGCAGGTGGAAAGTATTTGGACAGGAATTTTTCAGAGAGCTCCTCCTACGTGGTAATCCATGATCTGTCCAAGCTCTTGAACCATTCTTTCGCTTGACTCACAGCGAAAATATGAACATCCGCATCCGGATGGCATCAGCCGGCACTCCATTCTGCTTGATAGTATCACATATATCAAGGAATACCTCTAAGTGTGCATTGAGGTCTTCAGTAACCCCTCCCCCAAACTGCTCCGCTTGTATCATGCTAATGAGGGCAGGCTTTAACTCGAAGTTATTTGCATTGACGTTTGGCCCCCATCATCCACCTTGGAACTGATCTGTCGGTGGTCTATACATGTGGTTAAGCGGTATGGGTGGTGCTCATCTACCAATCTGGCCTATCTGATTCTGCAACGCCAGTTGGCGTTGCATTGCGGCTAGCATCTCCTCCATCTCGGCCATCCGATCATGGCCTTGAGGTTGTCTATCTGCCATTGCTAGTTTCCTTTCCCTGCGCTCCCTCTTATGTGACTTTTCAATCTCAATATCCAAAGGAATAATTTCTTTCCTTTGAGATCTTGTAATCATGCACTGTGCAAAAAGATAACAACCAGATTAGATCAAATAAAAAAAAACACAAACTTTTTTTTTCTATTTTTTTTATGTAAGCCTGAATTAATAACTACAATTCAGAAAATTATCACTATCCAATCTAAACAATCCCCGACAACGGCGTAAAATTTGATCGCTTATATTTCCTACCAATTAAATGATAGTAAAACAGCAAGTATATATATCGTAACCACATGGATCATGACTCTCGAACAAAGAAAATAATCAATACATAATCTTGATTATTATTCAGGCAACAAAATATCAAGAGATAGAGATAAAAATAAATCTAGACTCAAAATATAAATAGGAATAAAAACAGATATAAAAGACTGACCCTAGGGATGTACTTAACCTAACCAGATTCACACAATTAACACATTAATCTGTTTACCAATTTAATCCGCATTCATATGAATGATCACTAATGTAACTATAGTTTCCGTCAGGACAACCTATAGTAGTAGGTTAGCCTAAACTCTATCTCCGCCGGGTCTCAAGAGAAGTAATCTAATTACCAAAAGCACACAAAGATTAACCTCCTACAGTTCACCTATCTCCGCCTGTCTCAAGGTAAAACTCAGATTATGAATTCAAGATATCGACTATGCAATTAATTCCGTCAGGACATCAATCACATAATTAGCATGCATTAATATTGGCCAGATACCAACACATGAGAAATAAAGCCAAGAATCATAAATCATGAATGAGATGGCAAAACAGTATTAACAGATCAATCATACAAATCTAGTCAGACATACAAACCTTAGGATCAATATGGAAATTAGCTATGCATAATTAAATTACTAAAGCAATAAATAAATAAAAATAACATAAACTGAAATAAATAGATAAAGCAGTAAGATTCCACGATGAACAATGTAGCACCTGAATCTGAAAATAAATCTGAATTTGAATAAGAACTGAAAACTAACTGGAATTGAAAAGAAAACTGAAAGTTAAACTAAAAATCTAATCTGGAATCGTGCGAAAAGATAAAAGAAAGTAAGGAAAAGGTGTTCTGTAATCCCTATGAAAAACTCTGACGTCTGATGTGTGTTAATTGTCTCGTCTAATGTCCCTCCGTTCTGACTGCGCGCTGATTTATCAACCTAGGCTGCGTCACCCTATCTCGTGAGATTATCCCGCGAGAATATCGTGAGACAACCTTTCTGGCGCGCGTCTTTTTTTGCTCGCGACCTTTGGTCGCGAGTGAATTTCGCGAATCTTGTCCGACTCTCCTCGCAGGTTTGTCTCGCTACCTTTGATTGCAACAAAATGTCGCGAGGTGATTCTGCCCTTCCTCGCATGCTATGATCGCGCGTCTTTATCGTGAGTGCAAGTCGTGAAGCAAGCCAAAATTCCTCTTTAATCGTGATCTGCCTTTTTTACACCAAAACCTGTGCTAAAATAACACGAAGTACACACAACATAATATCTTTTAAGGTAAATATAAATATATCAAAAGACAGCTCAAAAGATCACTTATCAATTATAAACAAAACAAATATAGCATTATAAATCAAGTAAAAATGAGGCTTATCAGTACACTCATATTGAGGGCATCGATTTCGATGAGACCTTTTCGCCTGTAGCAATGCTCAAGTCCATCAGAATTCTTCTGGCCATAGCAGCTCACCTAAACCTTGAGGTTTGACAAATGGATGTGAAAACCGCTTTTCTAAAAGGTTACCTTGAAGAAGGTAGAGACATCTATATGTAGCAACCCGAAGGTTATGTGGTGAAGGGTGAAGATCATCTAATATGGAAGCTTAAGAAGTCCATTTATGGACTTAAGCAAGCTTCCCGATCATGGAACTTACGCTTTGACGAAGTGGTAAAGTCCTATAGATTTACCCAGTTGCCTAGCGAAAGTTGTGTGTATCGATTGGATGTCAATGATGACGTGGTATTTCTTGCACTTTACGTAGATGACATCCTTCTACTTGGCAACAATGTGAAGTCATTATCGATATAAAGAGTTGGTTATCCGATCGCTTTCAAATGAAAGACTTAGGAGATCAACAGACATTCTTGGGATCAAGGTTTACCAAGATCGCAAGAGGAAAATGTTGAGCTTATCTCATGCATCTTACATTGATACTGTGATTACTCGTTTTATCATGCAGACCGCCAAGAAGGATTGTTATCTTTCAAACATGGTGTTCTTTTATCTAAGGAGCAGTCACCTATGACTGCAAAGGAGATAGAGAAAATGAGACAAGTTCCTTACGCTTCCGCCGTAGGAAGTCTCATGTATGCAATGTTATGTACGAGGCCAAATATCTGTTATTCGGTAGGCATAGTAGCTAGATATCAGCCTAACCTCGACAAGCTCATTGGATCATGGTAAAGCATACACTCAAGTACCTGAAAAGGACTCGAGATTATAGGCTAGTTTACCAAACGATAGTCTAATGCCTTTGGGTTATTCGGACTGGATTTCCAAGTCGACCGTGATGAGAAAAAGTCTACCTCGGCTATGTGTTTACCTTGGGAGGAAGAGCAAGATCCTCATGAGTGCAAAGCAACGATGCATTGCGGACTCTACCATGGAAGCCGAATATGTAGCCGCTTCGGAGGCTGCTAAGAAGGCGGTATGGTTCAAGAACTACCTCATGGATCTAGATGTGGTACTTGATTTGCCCAAGAGTATCATAGTATATTGTGATAACTGAGGTGCAGTGACAAATTCGAATGAACCAAGGACCCACAAGGCGACAAAACACATAGAGAAAAAGTACTATGTCATACGAAAAATCGTTAGATGAGGAGACGTGTTGATTGAAAAGATTGGTACTGCGGATAACCTTGTTGACCCATTCACGAAGAGCCTGCCGTAAAAAGTCTACGAAGAGCATCTTCGAGGACTTGGATTGCGCAAGATGGCACCCACTTAGAAATGAAACTTTTGTATAAGTGGGAGAAATCAAAGTGATGGTGTTGTTTGTAATAGCTAGTAGAGAGACACATTGTATAATAAAAGTTTGCTTTAGTATAAGTGGGAGATTATTGGATTTGTATACTGAAAGCAGTTTGGTTGAGTTTATATACAATGTTTCCTGTTACCACTATTACAATCTCCTATCTGAATTGTTTACTTGATTGCATATGTTTGTCCCTTTATCTCATATATAAGTTTGATCATACAGTGTATAGTAGATCACAGAAGTCTGTATGATTGGTCAAGCTTAATGAGATATAAAAAGAATCACAACTGAGACAACTTAAGGACGAGTTGTCGGTATAGGCTGCGGTATAGATAAGAAGTGACTTGACTTAGTTGCTTGTCTATACTAGTACGCCTCATACGTATTGATGGATCATAGTGAGATGAGTTCTTCTATCTGACCGTCGTGAAGAACCTAGATCTCGGTGACTTTACGTTGATCTAAACCTCGACAAGGTTTTAGATGAGTATGAGTTGTTGACCATCACTTTGACTTGTTATGGGTGAGGTTACATGAGATAACCCAATATTCTCCGTGATGGGTGGTGGCGGTGCTTGTATGTCATGCTAGTTGCTTGTAGACGAGTCACCGTATTCGCTTAGGATGATGACGCCCCTTAAGGAGCTCAAAAGTTTATTGTACTAAACCCCGCAGTTGAGTTATCTCAAGTACAATAATAAGGTTGAGTGGTACTACTTAAGAAATTAAAGAGATTAATTATTTTAAGCAATCGAATCAGTAAATAATTAATGGACGTCGATATCTTAAATAAAGGGATTCGGGAAGTCTAAGTGCGAGCCCGACTCAACTTCGAAATAAAGGGTAAGTCAAGATTTATTCTCTAGTGGCATGAATAAATGTTTATGAATTAATTTATGTTAAAAATGAACATAAGATAATTAATTTATTTGAGGCCCATCTTTATTCCTCGCATTTGATCCTGGCCGCCCATCCAGCCCTGGGTCGCAAGATTTTCGCCCACCTCATTAAGAGTCCCATAGGATTCTGCTTTGATCCTCTCTATCTCGAAAGATATTATTATATTTATTAGATATGCAGAGATCCTATCCAAATGGGATCTAGGTTACATTATAAATATAAGGTGAGAGAAAATCAAAAGAGAGACTGTTCATTATTCTCGAAAATTTCAAAAATTGTGAAGGATGAAGAAAGCGAATTTTTGCAGTACTCTCCATAGATCGTCTTCACTCGGCATTGGAGTTTTGGCAATCGGGACACAGCCCAGAAGATCAAAGCACGAGTCTTGATCCAATTCTTTGCCTGACAAATTCGCAGGTAAACACGAGAAAACACTAACGTGTTACAATTAATTATATAGGTGCATGCTAGGTATATAATCAACGTATGATGAATTAAACATCCAAGATAGATCCTTGGGAGAGGGTTAAAATCAGATTTCCCTATATTAAGAAGATGTAATATGAAAGATTTAAAAAATTAAAATATAACTATTTTGAAGTACCACGTAAAAATTGTGAATTGCCATAGATTCTCTATATGTATCGAATTACAAAGTTAATAAATACGTATTGGTTGACGGCAAAAATCATCATTTCAAAGAAACTAAATATATATATTTTTAAATTGCGACTCTCTTTGTCAATCCTTGGAAATGATGACGTAGATCTTGAACAAGAAGAATTTATAAACTTTAGTAGTATACTATTGCTATTGAAGCAACGTAACGTCGCAACTGTACATATAGTATACCAAATTAAAAGAAAATGTTGGGATTTATTTTGACAAGTCGGAAGCTCACAGTTTTCTAGTTAGATCTTGTGAAAAAGTTATCTTAGTTACCTGAGCATAAAATGAAACAAAGAAAGGCAATCTCTATCTAGATTTAAAATATTAACTATTAATTGGAGAGGTGGAGGAACAATTTTTGGAGGTGGTCTCTGTGCGGCGCATCGCATGCACCCACCTTAATTAGTTAATTTAGTAATTAATCTTAATCAATTAGTTTTAATTAATTAATTAAATTGATTTTAATTAAAATTAATTAATTTAATAAACTTTAATTATAAATTAATAAATAATAATTTTGAATTAATATATCTTAATTTTGAATAATAAATCCTAATTATGAATTAATAAACCCTAATTAGAAATAATAAATCATAATTTTGAATAATAAACCCTAATTGTGAATTAATAAACCCTAACTTTGAATTAATAAACTCTATGTGTGAATTAATAAACCATAATTATGAATTAATAAACCATAATTATGAATTAATAAATTCTAATTTTGAATAATTAATAAACCCTAATTTTAAATTAATAAACCCTAATTAGAATTAATAAACTCTAATTTTAAATTAATAAACCCTAATTGAAAATAATAAACCCTAATTTTGAATAATAAACCTTAATTGTGAATTAATAAACCCTAACTTTAAATTACTAAACCTTAATTATGAATTAATAAACAAAATATAAAATAATAAAATAACACAATAATTAATACTTAAAAAATCACAAAATTTTCTGATACTTGAAAGTTCTTAGTAGGACTGAGGAAAATTTGACGTGGTTTAACATGAAATAAACCTTTATTTTTACACATATGTTTCCACATTAAGCCATACTTTCTGAAAATATAATCACACTCGACATTAAAGTACCGTAAAATTTGCCCAGCACAGAGATTTGCATAATATCTTAGTTTGGAAATATAATAAATTAAAGTTGACATTTCATAATAGAAATGACAAATAATGATATAATTTGGACGAAGTTTATACCGTATTCTTTTAATTATTAGCGCGTATTATCTTTTATTGAACAATAAACATGTATAATACAATTGACATGCACTAACTCAACGGAATGCACTTGTTTTTCCTTTTTTAAGATATTTCATTTCTTCGATCAAAGAAGATAAAACGTGATAAAGAACGTACAATTTTTTTTAATATCTTTATCCACCTTTGTATCTAGATGAGTTTGTGGAGGGTTTCTTTTACTAATTAATAAACTTAGAAATTATGATGGTAAAAGATTAGGAGAGAGAACGAATGGTCTGTTATATCTTACTGTGTTCAGAGTTAAGAATGTATACGCAACGACTTGATGCAGACAGCTATAAAAATTGAGTGCGAAGTTGGTGAAAAGAATTAGATAATTAAAAAAGTCAAATATATAGAGATCAACTGCGTTCGTACCTAATAAAAATTCCACTAAATTATCACCACCTAACCAGAGGTGGATCCATTAAGGGGTTGCACGGGCTCCCGTCCGCTGCAGGCCTCAATTTTTTTTTTCTATCTATGTATTATACTAAATCTAATTCAAAATTAGTTCAATCTAAAATAATTAAAAAATTAAAACAAAGTTGTTATTGTTGGATTTTTTTATATTTGTGATTCATAAGAAAAGTCCATGAGCCCATGAGAAGGTTATAAAAGTGAAAAAGGTCAGTCACCATTTTTAAGAGAGAAATTGGAGTAGTCAAAACTGAAAAGAGAGCAGCTAAAACAGAAAAATCCGTAGTCTTTTTTTCTCCTATCGGATTTTTAGTACGCAGTTTCAGAAAAATTTCGTTCCCTAGAGATTGAACCGTTAGATTACCGTGAATTTTGGACAGCAGCTTCACGGCAGCTGGGCCAATGTTTTGGATGGTAGAGATAGGATTTTGAGGTTTGGAGGTCGGGTTTCGTTGATCTGAAAAGAGGAGAATTTCTGGTGATACTTTTCTTATTCTTTGCTCGATTTTGATTCCATACATCTTGATGTGCTTATTTCCGAGTGTATGATGTTTTGTATGCCTCTAGTATAATCTAGAGAAGATTGTGTAATACTCCATTGTGGATGATAGTGGATTTAAACGGCTCTAGTATTCCCTTGGTTTTTTCCTCTCTTTCGTTTTGAGATATTTTTTTCACGCTAAAATTTTTTGTCTCCTTATTGTTGCGTGCCTACTGTTTTGAGTGATGTATATTGGTGCTTTTAGAATACCCTATTTGTCTGCATCCTCAAAGGTTCATACGAGTCGGAAAAATTAACCAAACAAAGGTGTCATATTCTTCCTCAACAGACCGCCAAGTGTTTCTTGATGTTGCTCTCTGCCATTCGGCTATCAAAGTTAAAGTTCAATCGCAACCAAGTTTTGTCGATGGTTTGGTGATGGATTCCTAAAGTTTACGCTAAATAATGGTTTATATTGAAAGAAATTTTATTAAAATATAGATATAAACTCAATTATTGATGGATTTTGTGTATTAAAATCTCGCCAGACACCTTATGAAAACATAGAAATATTTTAGCATTTATGATATTTAATACGCCGAAATACTTATTTTTCAGCCCACCCCATCATCAACTTATGAATCCGCCACCGCACCTAACCAAAATTCCCATCCACTAACAACAGTTTTTGTTTAGAAAAAATTATAAGATCTCACTAATAACAGTTTGGTTTACAAAAATCTGCTGCACCTTAGAGCCATTATTGTTGATATATTGTTTCATTTCGTATTTTGTATACATTTGGTTGAGTTTAATTATATCTATAAAAACTCTTACAATCTCTCTTCTACTTAATTTAATTAGGTGTGTATTTTCAAATATTACAAAAATTTAGAACTTCATATCTAAGATTCTGAAGAATAAGTTGGATACAATAAATAATTTACTTGTAAAAAAAATCTTAAGATATTAGTAGTTGACACTAAATACCGAATTTTTTTTTGGAGATGAACAATAAATACCAAACTTCGAAAATAGTTTGAATAACTCAAAACCATGACAAAACTTGATGATGCTACCCTCACCGTGAGCCCACTCTTTGTTTTGGTTAAAATAATTATATATTAATTATGGTGAATAAGGATAATTAGATTTTGTTATTGTATAATTAAATTTATTATTTTTAATTATAATTTATTAATTCATAATTATGGTTTATTAATTCATAATTGAGGTTTATTAATTCAAAGTTAGGATTTATTAATTCATAATTAGGATTTATTATTCAAAATTAGGGTTTATTAATTCACGATTAGAGTTTATTATTTTAAAATTAGAATTTATTAATTCAAAATTAAGATATATTAATTTATAATTAAATTTTATTAAATTAATTAATTTTAATTAAAATTAATCTAATTAATTAATATTAATTAATTAATTAATTAGGGGTGGTTTCGTGCGCACACGAGACCCCCAAACCATTTACAATAAATGCTTGAACTTAATTGTAAGTTTAACTGGACTAGCTATTTAACCAATACACACATCAAGTAGAAGAACTTAATAATTAAGTTGCTTTTTTTTATAAAAAGATTTGGGCTGTCGGGTCTCAACAACCTTCGCCCTTTTATTATGCAATAGCTAGATTAGATCCACTCGCTCAAATTATTCAATTTTGGAGGTGATGATGCATTGCCCACACACACAATTGCTTTATAATACCTCGAATTAAAGAAAAAATTATATGTATATATATATATAGTTAGGTTCAAATGAGAACCATTTTTATCTTAAAAACTAAGAATCAAATGAATTCATTATAAAAGTTGATGAATATATTTAAAAGTTCGAATTTTTCACTGGTTTGAATCCTATGAAGGCCGAAAGTTTCATTATTTTGGATTCAAGAACTTTCTCGAAAGATTCATCAACTTTAACAAAGGAATTCCTCATTTTTTAGTTATCACATTCTCACGATAAAAATAGTTATATATATATATATATATATATATAGGAGAAGTTCAATAAAACCTATTTTTCAGAAAACCTAAAAACCAATGCATTTTAAGTATAAAGTTAATACACTTTATGTATAAAGTTACTGCACTATGAAATATTGATGAATAGTGTTATCTTTTACTATAACTCAAGGGTGCATTAGTTTTATACATAAAGTGCATTAACTTTATACGTAAGATGAATTGGTTTTTAGGTTTTTTACGAAAAAATAGGTTTTTATTATAACTCAATATATATATATATACTAATTTGAATTTTTTAATGTAGCAAAATTCTTTCTTTGCCAAAACCGAAAGAACTAACTAATTTGGTTATAGGGTTTGGATTTATTTTCCTTCCAAAATGTCTGCCATTTCAAGCTAACACTCATCTCCAAAATCATAATTATGTCACGCCCACCATTAGCCCAATTAACTATTCTTTTATTGATATTTTGAAAATACTGATGCAAGTCCAACAACCCACTTAATTTGCTAAGCTTAAGATAATCTATAAGTTCGTTGGAATCAGCAAGCAGGAGTACTTTAAATATGAATATTTAGAAAACCTAAGAAAATTGACCTATCTACTTTGGAAATTGAAGTTTGGATATTTTATGGCGTGAAGAAACTTGGATATTCGATAAACACATCAATATGATATGACCTTGCAATAATTTGTTCTAAAATTTGGTCAGTTGTTCCAAAACTATTTTACGGCTGATGCTTTACAGGTTGATTGTGTGTTCTTCTTCAACTTATTAGATGCTTTAATCGAAGAATCCAATTTTATAATATAATTGTATCGTGATGATATTAATTCTGAGAGTTGAAATGTTTTAAAGTACTAATTAAAGTAGTTATTTTGATTTTGTGGATGGAGACATGTTTGAGTTTATTTTAAGAATAAGCAAATGTTTGACGCCATTTACTTTTATTAAATTTCTGTCAAAATTTTAACAACTCACACGAACGCATAGATATCATTTGATGTTGACTATAAACCATAATGACAAACTTAATCAAGAACTGAGTGCATTGTACCCAAACAAAGAAGGCAAAAACGAATTAGGATACTAATTCCAAACCTGCATTTTTCTCTCATAACGAGTTAATATTCAATAAATTAACTAGCTACTTTTAAACACTTAAAATAATTAAAATTTCTTTTCGTTACAAATCTATTATAAATTTTAGCCAAAACAAATATACAAAATACTTTTTAGTCTCACGCAAAGCATTCTTGCAATGCTTGTATAGTGGCGATTATACAAATTTAGAGGCCAAATTTATCCATTAATAGATAAGTGAGAAACAGTTTTTGTAAAATTTGCAATTAAAAAATTATATATCATGTCAAACTGCTAAAACTAAAGCTTTGATGAGTTAATTATCATTTAATACATTTTCTCTTATTTTTCAATTGTAGTATAATTTTTAAAACATGTTAATAACATCACTTTCTTTCAAATTGCATAACTAATGTGCTCAAGTTCTTTCATTCACCCATGGACATACATGTCGAGTGCGTAATGTGATGAACAAAATAACAAGGCAAGCCGACTTTGGCAATGCATGCAACTCAAACTCTCAGGACACTATAACTGGAGGTGTTAATTTATAACAAATTAATATAAATTAATATGTCAATCTCATGATGCACGGGGAGATTGAGTTATATTTTCTTTAAAACATATGTATTAATGTATATAATCTTACAATTTAAGAATATTCTATTAAAATTTAACTAATTTGATATTGGTTTCATAATTTGATGGTCTCTAGGGATTCGTACTGATGTGTGAGGGATACATCAGTTAAGACAAATTTAAACTTTTCTTTTTCTAGGCTTAAAATATATAAGATTGTATCCTAGAATTTAAGGAAATGTATACTAAAATCTTGAGCTGGTACATATGTTTGAGCTCTGAAGATTTTCTAATAATACTTTATAAACTCCTTTCTTCGAAATTGTTGGGTATTTGATCTTGGGATATGAACACTGATGCTTTTGAATATTTAATTGTGCAGCGTTTATGTTAATCTTCAAAGTTGGATTCAGAGCATATTTATAGAGGGGATGGCGAATAGTGTCGTTGGAGAGAGCATCAATCACATCCATTCCATTTATCGTTTGATTTTTTTCCATTTTGAATCCTCATACGTCGTTGTCGGGGTCTGCATCATCGTACGATGTAGCTCTACTTTGAAAAACAGATCTAGCATGTCAGGATCTTCTGTGGATTCGCTACGACAAATTGCAAGTCAAACACTCAAGATTTAAATAACTCCGTATTTATTCAGTTGAGTTGACTTCGTATTTTTCCAGTAAGTTGACTTCAGGTTGAGTCAGTCGAATATGTTCCGTCTTTTATTAGCAAGCTTGACTCCGTCTTTTATCAGTTTGTGGAACCTGAGTCAATATGACGCTTCAGCTTTGACGTAGTTATCAACAACTTTGACTTCCCAACTGCTGGTATGACACTTAGTCATATTTCCGACTTCTCTGTTTCGTGACGACCGTCTTCGCCTTTGATCTTGACTTGAATTCACTCTTCACTAACATTGTTCACCAGTGTCGTTGTACTTCAGTCTTCAGTACGCGATCTTCAGCAGTGTTTCTCTTCAGTTGCTCTAGTACTGAACTTTTTTCAATACTACTGGCTTCAATATTGCTTAACTCCATCAGTCTTGGGTCTGTCCAAAGTGGTAGTTCTTCTGCTGAAACCTATAACCAAAAAGACTAACTCCCTAACATGTGAGCAACACTAAGTTACATCAGTAGGAGAATCATCAGTGGATTTTGGGATGTAATAAAAAAATAGTTAAGATAAAAAATTTCCAACAAATTTTCCTTTTTTGATGATGCCAAAACCTATACATTATACTGAAAACATACCAATTAGATATATAATCAGTTTTCGCAGAAGGGTTTGATTGCCCCTTGCTGAGATCATCATTCTTTGCAAAACAAGTGTCAATTCGGCATAATAAGGTTTAAAGCAACTACAGAGCATAGACAGAGAGTCATTGTCGTTATAGTAAATTAGATCAGTTTATATATATCAGGTTGCTTACATCAATTTTGAGATCAATCAACATCAAACCTATATATGTCTATTACAGTGAATTCCTGATCAGCTCATCTCTTTCTCTTCATCTTTTTCTCATCCAATTCATGTCCATACATTGCCAAAACTCGTGCGACCACCTATTTGAGTTCCTCAGGTTACTGCACTGGGTCTATCTTAATAAGTTCAGCAGCAACTAAGAATTCTCTATCGATCTGGCCATGGTCTAAGAAAGCTCCTCGTATAGGGAGAGGGACATGTCGTTTAGAAGGGACAACTGTTCTGACATACTGCCTAGCTGCACAGTTGATGAACTTGTTAATATGAGATTTTTCTTTGTATTTCAACAGAAAGTTCATGAAGCCATCAATCGGGATCTCGGATCTTCAGGCAGATTCATCAGGTTATAAAATCACATGGTGAATTCATCATTCAGTTGTTCTCATCTATCGTTGAGCTCATCAGACACCCATTTGTTGATGCGGGGCATGACTCATGCGACTCGCTGTGCCTTCAGAAATCTTTTCTTCTGGAATTTGCTCGGAGCACTCCTCTTGTGACAAACCTTTCTCCTGGCGAGGGTGTTAGCGCCTTCAGGGTCGCTCATCAATTTCTATGTTTCGCTAATGCTTGCCCCACCATGCTTCCAGTTGGGCTGGATCTCCCATCATTTCAAATGAAGCTCCGGCATGGAAGGTTGCAAGGTAGATATCCTTGGAAGGATCAACGGGGTCGGCTAACGAGGCATCTTCTTCTTATTTTTCGCTTCAATGGCCTTTTTCTTTAAGCGTTCTTCTGATGCTTCCTCTTCAGCTAGTGCCTGGGTTAGCTCTGATGCCGCTTTTTCTGTTGTTTTTCATCTTCAGCAGCTCTGGCCTACTCCGCCGCTTCAACTTTAGCTGCCATCTCCTTAATCTTTTTCACGTTTTGGCATCATCAATAAGGGTCTGAAGGGAGATCGAGAGATTTCTGATTGTATGGTTCAAAGCGGTGTGAGGCTGGTCCATGTGCTCATGTAGCAAACAAGCTGACACTTTCAGCTCGTTCTTTCTTCAGAACTTCCACTTCCTCCTTTAGGGCAGATATGCGATCGTCAGCGTCCGAGGAAGTGAAGTCCAGTTGATTTTGGACTGTTGAGAGATGATCTTAGACTAGTCAAATAGCAACTAGAATCATCCGCATGAAGTCAGCTTCGAAGGTTGTTTCCATCAGCATGATCATTTCACGTTTAAGTGGTTAATATCTTTGTCACGTGCTACTTGCTCGTGCTTGAAATTCTCCATGACAACATCCACCAGATCTCTTAGATTTCTTCTAATGGTTGAGATCTCTGACTGGATCTGTGAAGGAAAATCTTATTTTGCCCATGATCCCGATGATCTATCTTGGATGTTTACTTCACCATACATTAATTATGTTCCTAACATGCTTCTATATAATTTATTGCAACACAAAGGTGTTTTCTCGTATTTACCTGTGAATTTCTGGGATAATAGATCAATTGCAAACTCTAGCTCTGATCTTCTGGACTGTATCCCGGATGTATATTCTCCAATACTGAGTGAGAGCAATCTGTGGAGAATACTGTAAAATTCACTTCCTATGGAAGACTTGTGATATTCAAAAATTACTTTGTGGCATCGGATAATCTAATTTTCTTACACCTTGTTTTTATAATGCATTCTCTAGAATCCCATTTAGGTAAGACTTTTGCATATCTAATAAATACAATAATTATCTTCAATCCCTAAAGATAATTCATATCTAGAATAATTATCTCTTAATATCTAATAATATCAAATAATATATATTTAGATATAGGAGATATATTAAAATAATACATAATTCAAAATAGAATTCCAGTGGGATCCATAATAGGGGGATGAAATTAAGCAGCTCCAGGCTTGATGGGCCAACCGAGAGATCAAATATAATGAATAAAGATGAGCCTAAAATGAATTAATTATCTTATGTTCAGCTCAGAACATAAATTAATTCATAAATATCTATTCACTCTACTAGAGAATAAATGTTGACTTACCCCTTTATTACCGAAGTTGAGTCGGGCTTGCACTTAGACTTACGAATTCCCGAATTTAAGATATCGCACGTTCATTAATTATTTATAGCACTCTTACTGCTTAAAATAATTAATCTCTTTAATTCCTTAAGTAGTACCACTCAACTTTATTATTGTACCTGAGCTAACTCAACATGGAGGGTTTGGTACAATAAATCTTTTGATCTTCTTAAGGGGACGTCATCATTCTAAACAGATATGATGACTCGATACAGGTAGCTAGCATGACATATAAGCACTTCCACCAACCAAGATGTAGAGGTTTTTGGGTTATCTCATGTAACCCTCACCCATAACAAGTCGAAGTGATGGTTATAACTCATACTCACCTAAACCTTATCGAGGTTTAGATCAACATAAAGTCACCAAGATCTAGGTTCTCCATGACGGTCAAATAGAAGAACTCATCTCACTATGATCCATCAATACGTCAAGACGTAACAACATAGACAAGCAACCAAGTCAAGTCACTTCTTATCTATACTGCAGCTTATACCGACAACTCGTCCTCAAGTTGTCTCAGCTGTGATCCTTTTTATATCTCAACTAGCTTAACCAATTATATAAACTTCTGTGATCTTCTACACACTGTATGATCTAACTTTTGTATGAGATAATGGGACAACATTTGCAGTTAAGTAAACAATTCAGATATGAGATTGCAATAGTGGTAACAGGAAACATTGTACACAAGCTCAACCATTCTTCTTTTAGTATACAAATCCAACTCACTACTCCCACTGTTTCCCTTGTCTCTACCACTTTTGGCACACCTCTTTCTCTTTCCACCTTTCGATGGAACATTGGGGCCCTTAGATGTGCTAGCAAGGGCATGTGCTTCTTTACCCATGACGTCTTCCGCTGCCACGAGATCATTGAGTAACTGACTGAGTGTATACTCCGTCTTGCTCACGATTGCGTTCATGCGAAGGTTCTTAAAAGACTTGGGCAGTGTATTGCGGATGATATCGACCTTGGCTTCGCTGTCGATATCGCCTCCCAACTTATCATGACTATCCATGAGATTAGTCATGTGGGAGACATGTTCATGGACCGAACTTTCTTTTTCCATCCTACACGCTAAGATCTCTCTCATCGTGTGGAAACGGGATGTTCGATCCGACTGTCCGAACTTACTCTCGAGACTTGACAGATCTCAGTCGCGTCTACCATCGACTGATGCTGCACCTGCAAGTCCTTTGATATTGTAGTCTTGATATAACACTTAGCCATATTATTTGACTTATATCAAAATCTGCTTGAATCTCGTTGCTCATTAGTTTATGTGTTAGTAAGGGCAGCGAGTTTGGGATTAGTGAGCACGAACATGTATTCTTCATCGATAAAAACAGACTCCATGTTTTATTTCCACTCGATATTGTTCGAATCGGATAAGGGGCTTTGGGTGAGCATAATGATAATCGGAGTAAGAGACATATCTGAAAAGTAATGCAAACACATAAGCATACGATCGTACATAATTTGTAATTACAATGTTGTAACATTTTGATAAAACAATATTGGTTGAAACCTTCAATAGCTAAAGGAATCCCACATGCAAGCCACACGTATGGACGTTTACACATAAACCCCTCGATCAGACTAAAATAAACCTTTTAGTCGTTTAATTTCAATCCATATCAACTTATCCTTAAAATAAAGTTAATAATTGGACCTTAACTAGACCACGTCACTATCGCAAGAAGGGACTTCGCGGAAAGTTGTATCTGAGGTGATGCCTAAGCAGTGGCCATAATTTTGACAGTAGAAATCGAATTCTTCGAATTGGCATACTCACGTGGACCATACCGCTTACAATTCAATTTTATTTATCATCTCATTTTACATCTATCTCTATAGAACTTATGAAAATCACACATGCAAGCCACGCGTATGGACATTTACACGTGAAACTCCCAATTATCAATATATTCAAATGTTTTATTTAGAAATCTCATCTAAAAAACTTATGATAAACAGTACAAGCTGTAGGGAAATCTAATTTTAACCCTCTCCCGAGGATCTATCTTCGATGTTTAATTCACCATACATTGATTATATACCTAGCATGCACCTGTATAATTAATTGCAACACGTTGGTGTTTTCTCCTGTTTACCTGCGAATTTTTCGGATAAAAGTAGGATCAAGACTCGTGCTTTGATCTTCTGGACTGTATCCCATTTGCTTAAACTCCAATGCTGAGTGAGAGAAATCTATAGAGAGTACTGCAAAAATTCGTCTTCTTTCCTCAATAGTAATTTTCGAAATCACTAAGCTTGAATTACTTCTGATTTTCTCTCACCTTGTATTTATAATGCAACCCTAGATTCCTAATAGGATAGGATCTCTGAATATATCTAATAAATACAATTTTATCTTTAAAGATACACCATATCAAGAATAATATCATTTGATATCTAATGATATCAGACATAATCTATCTAGATATCGGGGAATCAGAACAGAGTCCCAATGGGACTCTACATAGAAATAGGCGAAATTATCCAGCAGCTAAGGCCTTGATGGGCCAGCCCAATGATCAAATGCAAGGAAAAAAGATGGGCCTAAAATGAATTAATTATCTTATGTTCAGCCTAGAACATAAATTAATTCATAAACATTCATTCATGCCACTAGAGAATAAATGCTGACTTACACCTTTATTACCTTAGTTGAGTCGGGCTTGCACTTAGACTTCACGAATCTCCGTATTTAAGATATCGCACGTCCATTAATTATTTATAGCGTTCTGACTGCTTAAAATAATTAATCTCTTCAATTCCTTAAGTAGTACCACTCAACCTTATTATTGTACTTGAGATAACTCAACCTGTAGGGTTTAGTAAAATAACCTTTTGATCTCCTTAAGGAGACGTCATCATCCTAAACGGATACGGTGACTCGATACAGGTAACTAGCATGACATACAAGCACTGCTACCACCCAAGATACGGAGAATATTGGGTTATCTCATGTAACCCTCACCCATAACAAATCAAAGTGATGGTCATCAACTCATACTCACCTAAAACCTTATCGAGGTTTAGATAAGCGTCTGATCACGAGATCTAGGTTCTTCACGACGGTCGATAGAAGAACTCATCTCATGTGATCTATCAATCGTCGAGACGTACCAAAGATAGACAAGCAACCAAGTCAAGTCACTTCTTATCTATACATGCCTATACCGACAACTCGTCCTCAAGTTGTCTCGGTGTGATCCTTTTATATCTCATTCGACAACTAATCATACAAACTTATGTGATCTTCTACACAATGTATGATCTAACTTATATATAAGATAAATGGACATATATGTGGAATCAGTAAACAATTCAGATAGGAGATTGTAATAGTGGTAACAGGAAACATTATATACAAGCTCAACCAATCTGCTTCCAGTATACAAATCCAACAATCCCCCACTTATACTAAAGCAAACTTTTAGTATACAATGTGTCTCTCTACTAGCTATTACAAACAACACCATCACTTTGCTTCTCCCACTTCTACAAAAGTTTTCTTTCTAAGTGGGGACCATCTTGTGCAATCAAGGTCCTCAAACATGCACGTCGTAGACTTTTTGCGACAGGCTCTTCGTGAATGGGTCAACTAGGTTATCCGCAATACCAATCTTCTCAATCAGCACTTCTCATCGTCTAACGATTTCTCCTATAACATGGTATTTTCTCTCTATGTGTTTTGTCGCATTGTGGGTCCATGTTTCCTTCGAGTTTGCCACTGCACCTGAGTTATCACACTATGATACTCTTGGGAAAACGAGGTATCACATCTAGATCCATGAGGTAGTTCTTGAGCCATATCACTTCCTTAGCAGCCTTCGGAGCGGCTACATATTCGGCTTCCATGGTAGAGTCCGCAATGCATCGCTGCTTTGCACTCCGCCAAGATACGACTCCTCCTTCCAAGGTAAACACATAGTTTGAGATAGATTTCTTCTCATCACGGTCAGCTTGAAAATCCGAGTCTGAATAACCCAAAGGCATTAGACTATCTGCTGGGTAAACTAGCCTATAATCTCGAGTCATTTTCAGGCACTTGAGTATATGTTTTACCGCAGTCTAATGAGCTTGTCCAGGGTTAGACCGATATCTAGGTACTATACCTACCGCATAGCAGATATCGGGTCTCGTACACAGCATCGCATACATGAGACTTCCTACGATGGAAGCGTAAGGAACTTGTCTCATTTCTTCTATCTCCTTTGCATTCATAGGTGACTACTTATTAGATAAAAGAACACCATGTCTGAAGGGTAGCAATCCCTTCTTGGCTGTTTGCATGCTAAAATGAGTAATCACGGTATCAATGTAAGATGTCTGAGATAAACTCAACATTTTTTCTCTTGCGGTCTCGGTAAACCTTGATCCCAAGAATGTACGCTGCATCTCCTAAGTCTTTCATTTGAAACTGATCGGATAACCAACTCTTTACGTCTGATAACAGCTTCACGTTGTTGCCAAGTAGAAGGATGTCATCTACGTAAAGTGTAAGAAATATCACGTCACCGTTGACATCCAAAAGATACACAAAACTCTCTCTAGAAAACTAGGCAAATCCATAGGACTTTACCACCTCGTCAAAGCGTAAGTTCCATGATCATGAAGCTTGCTTAAGTCCATAAATGGACTTCTTAAGCTTCCATACTAGATGCTCTTCACCCTTCACCACATAACCTTCGGGTTGCTGCATATAGATGTCTCTACCTTCCTCAAGGTAACCATTTAGAAAAAGTGGTTTTCACATCCATTAGACAAACCTCTAGGTTAAGGTGAGCTGCTATGGCCAGAAGAATTCTGATGGACTTGAGCATTGCTACAGGCGAAAACGTCTCATCGACATCGATGCCCTTTATCTGAGTGTACCTTTCGCCACAAGCCTGGCTTTAAAAGCCGAAACCTCTCCATCTGAATATCCATTCCTCTTGTATACCCACTTACTACCTATGGCTTCCTTGCCATCTAGTAGAGGTTTTTTCTCGTATACATCCATAGCTATTATGGACTCAATTTCTAAGTCTATAGCGGTGTGCCATGATCTTGCATCTATGTCTTGTATCGCCTCGTTGTATGTCCATGGGTCGATTACAGCCTGTTCGTTTCCTAGGACTAAATCTGAAGATTCGCCCACGAATATAAATCGCTCGGGTTGACGAACAACCCTCCCACTGTAGAGAAATATGATTTTAACCCTCTTCCGAGGATCTATCTTGGATGTTTAATTCACCATACATTGATTATATACCTGACTCGATACAGGTAACTAGCATGACGTACAAGCACTGCCATCACCCAAGGTATGGAGAATATTGATTTATCTCATGTAACTCTCACCCATAATAGGTCAAAGTGATGGTCAGCAACTCATACTCACCTAAAACCTTATCGAGGTTTTGATCAACGTAAAATCACCGAGATCTAGGTTCGTCACGACGATCAGATAGAAGAACTCATCTCATTGTGATCCATCAATAAGTCAGAGATGTACCAGCACAGACAAGCAACCAAGTCAAGTAACTTCTTATCTATACCGCAGCCTATACCGACAACTCTTCCTCAAGTTGTCTCGGCTGTAATCATTTTTATATCTCATTAAGCTTAACCAATCATATAGACTTCTGTGATCTTCTACACACTATATGATCTAACTTATATATGAGATAAATGGACATACATGTGAAATCAAGTAAATAATTCAGATATGAGATTGTAATAGTGGTAACAGGAAACATTATATACAAGTTCAATCAATCTGCTTTCAGTATACAATCCAACACAAGCAAGCCACGCATGTGGACGTTTACTCACAGTGTGTATCACTTTTTTAGAAATCAAAATATGGGGGTCTTGATGTATATAATTTAAGAATTAAAATATTGGGTTTCTTGCTTAGTCTTTTTATTTCAAAAGGTTTGTCCATGCAGATCATGTAATCCTAACATGCTCTTTCTATAACTCAACATGTAAAACATGCTCACATAATTCTAAAACATGCTTTAAAACATGTAGACATAGCATGCTTGCTAAACGCAGTTAATCATGAAAATATATAACCATGTTTATCTACGTAATAAAAAAATACATTGCATGCTGATAAACGCGCATTTTACACGTTTATTGTTGATATTTAAATATGAGTTTAGATCATTTATTGTGCGTTTATGTATCGGATCTTAATGTTTTTATCTATTTCTAGAAGATCTGCTCTTGGGTGTTCTTTTGGTGTTGTGTAGGTCTATATGTTGAAAATCAAAGCAAGGAACAAGCACGAGCCAAAATGCACTGTCGCCCGCTTAGCGACCAACTGGCGGTCGCTAGTCGACCGCAAAGATCATTCGTGGCGCCAAGATCGAGACGCGTCCATGAGCCCACGCCGCAAACAAGCCCAGCCGAGAAGCTCTGTGCTATTTCTCACGGCCTGGCTGCGACCGCTAGCCTGTGCCACGAGGCAACCTCTGCGAGCGCGAGGCGATCATGAGCGAAGAAGGCGCATGACACATGCCTCATGATCGACCTAGCGACCGCGAGGAAGCGTCGCGAGAGCAGCGCGAGGATAAAATTAGGGTTTTGGGGTGTGCTATATATATGGCAACACCTCGCGTCTAACTTAGCACACACGACTCTGCACCTCTTTTCTTGCTTTTCTGATTTTAGCATTGGGTTTCCATTTAATTTCATTCTAGAGTTTAGTTGAGCATTGTTCTTCGTTAGTTTTACATATTGTCTACGATCCGGACGTTTTCGTCAGGACAATTTTCAAAATTCTGCTTTTTTTGAGGTTGGGATTGAAGCCCAACGATTGTTCATCGACGCTCACTTGTCGGGTTTCATTTATATAATTTCCATTTTATGGTTAAATCGTATTTTATTCCGTTTATTATGTCGGCTAAAATTACATTTCTAATCTAGGGTTTGCATGATCCGATCCTATATGTTGTGATTCTGTTATCGCTATTTACCTTCCATATATCGATTCATGGTTCTTAGTGCTTAATTATATGTATTAATTTCTGATCATTCTTGATACATATCTAGTTGCCGGTTAATAACGTAACTGTATTAATTGTCAATTGATCTTGAATGCATGATACGAATAAACCTTGAGTCGTAGCTGAGATAGGAACGTTCTTAGGAAGCATATTCTTTGTGATCTGTTTGGAGTTACTTGTTTTCACCTAGAGACGTAACAATAATAGGGAAAACTAGTAATCAACTGCCACAATTGTCGTAACTGAAATTGTTGGTTATATCTGTGATCTTCCATCTTATCCGGATTAAAATTGGTTAATAGGAAACAGGATGAACCTACATTGTGGGTAGGATTAATGCATCCTTAGGGTTAGTCTTTCTTATCTGTTTTATCATCCGTGTGTTTTATTGCTTATTTTATTTTCTGCATGGTTACATCTGCTTTGGATTAAATTCAAGCCCTAAAATCTTACCAAACCAATTTTGTTGCTTGGATAATGATGAATTATTGTTGAGTTAGCTTCGTGTTTTAGTGTTACAATCCTCATCCGATCGATACTCACTTTACCTTATACTTGCGTGTTTTCGAGTTAGAAAAGTGGCGATCAAATTTTAGGCGCCGTTCTTAATTGTTAAGATCATATAGGAATAACTTGACAATTTGGAATTATTAATTCAAGTTGTATTTTTATTTTTATTTTTTATTTCTTGCCAACGATTTCCTTCTTTTCTCGGGTAGTTTATGTTCACAAGGTCCCAGGGACCTCCTGAACTACACTTTGATCCGGAAATCGAAAATTCACAAAGGAGAAGGAGGCGGGAAAGAAGAAAGAAAGCAATGGCAGCAAATCAGAACAATCAGAACAACGAGGCGTTCCCAAGTAGCTGCGTCTGCTGCGATTTCTGAAATGCAGCGCCAATTGGCGACCATGGGACTCGTTGTCCCTGGTCCGGAGAGGCAAGACCGTTGAACTATATGTACAGACCTCCTTGAGCAATTTCAAGGAGGCGGATGGGGCCCAGAAGTAAACGCTAATAACTTTGGTGAAGCCGCCCTAATCGGCATGGTTCAGGGCAGTTCGGAGGAGGAGTCACGGAGGATCCGAATGCCCGTCTCGAGACATATCTCGACATTTGTGACACCATCAAGCAGAATGGGGTGCCACAAGACACAATCCGGATCACGAGATGTTCGGATTTTCTTTGTGCAATCAAGCAAAAGATCGGTTGAAGACCTTAGATCGCTTGGTATCAGCGGTTGGGCGACTACTGTGAAAAATTTCTCTCAAAGTACTTTCCACCGGCTAAAGCACGAAGATCATAACCGAGATTTCCCACTTCTCCCAGTTAGGAGATGAATCTTTATTCGAGTCGTGGGAAAGATTGAGCGCCTATTGAGAAGGTGCCCACAACATGGATTTTCGAGGCGCAAGTTACACACGGTTTTATAGCGGTGAAACCTCACACAAGGAGTATTGTTGATGCATCGGGGGGGCTGCCTATTGAGCAGGCGTGTAGGCGAGGCCACCGCATCATAGAAGAGATGGCGGCCAGCGCTTATCGATGGCGATGGAAGGACACCGGTGGTGAAGGCTGCTCTTGTTGAAAGCGATTGATACGATAATATTATGGGCGATTCACCTGTTGAGAAGCCGGTTTGAGAAGAAAGGAAAGGAAAGGGGTGGCTCGGATAAATCTTTGCAGAGTCGGATATAAATGAGGTGAGGGCGTGAATTACATCAATCGGAGGAACCGTCACAGGGAGAATCCGACAATCCAAACAACAAATCACCCAAATTTCTCGTCAACCCCAATAATTTTCAACGACCTCCTTGGTTTCTCGATTCGAAATGGAGTAATTCAAGGCGAAGAAGCCGGCGTGGAAGATCGATACAACAAATGGCGATCAGATGAATTCATTTATAAGTAGCACCGGCGGAAGATGAATCATTTGGAGTCCACGGACGGCAATGGGGAAGCATATGAAGATAATGGAAAATCAAATAAGTCGATAGTCACACGCCAGAATGGGCAACACAAGTCGGGCCAATTTCCAGTAATCTGAGGTAAACCCTAAAATCATCAGTAATGCCATTCAATTGAGGTGGGCGAGCTATCAAAATCACGAGGAGGCGAGCGGTGAAAGCGGGCCAAAGAAAGAGGATCTCGCGACCGAAGTTCGCGACCATGAGCCAGCCGCGAGGAATCCTACGATGTGCAGGCAAGGAGGATCTCGCGAGCGACCTAGCGGTCGCTAGGAATACTGAAGAGGCCATGAGAAACAAGGCAGTAGCTTCAGACGCAGACCTAGCGCCCGAGAACGCGCGCGCACGCCCGCAAAAGGCGAAGGGCGATGGCGTCCGATTGCTAGCGACCGCACGGGTCGTGAGCTGATCGCGAAGGCCGCGGTGAAGAAATATCCGACGTCGTGCCTCCAATTCCGTTTCCAAGCCGTTTAGCCAAGCCCAAATACGATGAGAAGTTGACCAGGTTCATGGAGATGTTCCAAAAGGTGCACATCAATATCCCTTTACTTGATGCACTCCGAGACATGCCGGGTTACGTGAAGTTTTTGAAAGATGCCGTTGCCAACAAAAAGAAGCTTGGGAAATTCGAGACTATAAATCTGTCTCAAGAGTGCAGTGTTGTACTGCAAAAGAAGTTGCCGCTCAAACAGAAAGATCCGGGCAGCTTCACTATAGCGTGTGTCATCGGGGAACAAACATTCTCCAAAGTTCTGTGTGATTTGGGGGCAAGCATCAATTTGATGCCATTGTCCATTTTTAATAGATTGGAGATTGGAGAGATCAAGCCGACCACCATAGCTCTTCAGATGGCAGACACATCGGTGACTTACCCGAAAGGGATAGTGGAGGGCGTGCTCGTGAAAGTTCAATTTCATCTTCCCACCGATTTTGTTGTTCTCGATATGCGGAGGATGGGAATACACCTCTTATTCTCGGGCGACCGTTCCTAGCTACCGTGAGCAGCGATCGGCGTGCAAGATGGAGATCTCACCTTGAGTCAACGGCGAGGAGATGAAAATCTCTATATGATGCTATGAAGCGGCCTGACGAGAAGACCATGGAAGGCTGCCGGGTTATAGGCATTTGTCGCCCACTCAATTTCGATCATCCGACCGGTGGAGTTTTGCATCTGAACTCGATTTTCTCATCCTCGGACCTCGATGAGGCGTGTGATGAGATTTTAGAATACCTTGAGTCCATCGATGAAGTCGAGGCCCTCCCAGGAGTCGATGCCTTATTTAGATGTGAGGAAGCCGATTGGAGAGATGGTGATGTGGCGGCGAAGGATGACACACCCAGTTAGAGTTAAAGGAGCTGCGGACCACCTTGTTATGCCTTCTTAGGCGGCGATGAGACATGCCCGGTGATAATATCTTGGCTTTGACGGATGAGGAGGCCTGAAGCGATGGTTGTCTTTGAAGCAAGTACAAGTCTGCGATTGGGTGGACTATTTCGATATCGAGGGTCGACCCTCGATTTGCATGCACGGATCTGTTAGAGAATGAATACAAGTCGAAGGTGCAACCTCAACGCCTTTGAATCCGACAATGCAAGAGGTCGTCGGAAAAGAAGTGTTGAAGCTCTTAGGCGGGCATGATCTATGCCGTATCCGACACGAGTGGGTTAGCCCAACTCAGTGGTATCGAAAGGGGTATCACGGTGATCGAGAGATGAGACAAACGAGCTTGTGGCAACAAGACTCGTGACGAGGATGGCGGTTTGCATCGACTATCGTGCTCGAACACGCCCGAGGAAGGACCATTTTCCCCGCCTTTATTGATCGGATGTTGGATGACTAGCGGGTATGAGTTCTATTGTTTTCTCGATGGATATTCGGGGTACAATCAGATTGCCATCGCCCCTGAAGATCAGCACAAGACGGCGTTTACGTGCCCGTATGGAGTTTTCGCCTATAGGCGAATGCCGTTTGGATTGTGCAATGCTCCAGCCACGTTCCAAAGGTGCATGATGTCCATCTTCCATGGGTTGATTGAAAATATTATGGAAGTCTTTATGGACGACTTTTCCGTATTTGGCTCTTCGTTCGACCACTGTCTCCATAATTTGTCACAAGTGCTACAAAGATGTGAGGAGACAAATCTTGTTCTCAATTGGGAGAAGTGCCATTTCATGGTAAAGGAAGGTGTGGTGCTTGGCCACAAAGTCTCAGCAAAGGGCTTGGAAGTGGATCGAGCAAAGATCGTGGCAATCGAGAAACTACCTCCTCCCACAAATGTCAAATCAGTGAGGAGTTTTCTCGGTCATGCGGGCTTCTATAGAAGGTTCATCAAGGATTTCTCGGCGATCACGAAGCCACTGTGCGGACTGCTCGAGAAAGATACAAAGTTTGTGTTCACAAGTGAGTGTTTGGAGGCGTTCGAGAAATTGAAGTTATCCCTGATCTCGACACCAGTTTTGGTATCACCGGATTGGAGTCAACCGTTCGAGCTGATGTGTGATGCGAGTGATTGGGCAGTGGGAGCTGTGTTGGGGCAGAAACGAGACAAACTTTTCCGAGTCATTTATTATGCAAGTAAGACTCTCGACTCTGCTCAAATGAACTACACCACCACCGAGAAGGAATTACTTGCTGTGGTCTATGCTTTTGATAAGTTTAGACCTTATTTGGTGGGCACTCACATTATTGTCCACACCGACCATGCCGCCATTCGTCACCTGTTCAACAAGAAAGACTCGAAGCCGAGATTGGTGAGATGGATCCTCATTCTTCAAGAGTTCGACATGGAGGTCAAGGATAGAAAAGGTTGCGAGAACGTGGTTGCAGACCACTTATCGAGACTAGAGAAGCCAGTCGAAGGAGAAGATAAGAGAATTGGGATCAAGGAGAACTTCCCAGACGAGCACATCTTAAGCATAATTGATCACACACCATGGTACGCTGATTTTGTAAATTACCTGGTGATTGGAGTTTTACCTCCATCGTGCAAAGATCATTTGAAAAAGAAATTTCTCCACGATGTCAAGTTCTATTATTGGGACGATCCCCATCTCTACCGCCGATGTGCCGATGGTTTGATACGTCGCTGTGTTCCCCAAGGAGAATGGGAGAACATAATCCACGAGTGCCATAGCTCGTTAAATGGAGGACATTTTGCAGCGGCCAAGACGGCGGCAAAGATCTGCCAGAGTGGATTCTATTGGCCTTCGATCTTCAAGGATTGCAAATCCTTTATCAAGAGTTGTGACAGATGTCAACGAACGGGGAATGTCACTAAGAAAGACGAGATGCCACAGAAGACCATCATGGAGGTGGAACTATTTGACGTACGGGGGATCGACTTCATGGGTCCGTTCTCCATGTCTTGTGGCTACACGTACATTCTACTTGTTGTGGAGTATGTTTCCCGTTGGGTAGAGGCGATTCCACAGTCACAAATGACTCAAGGTAGTGATCAAGTTCCTCCACAAGAATATTCTGACTCGATTTGGAGTCCCGAGGGCGTTGATCAGCGATGGGGATCGCATTTTAATAATAAGTGGCTAGGCAATGTCCTAGCCAAATATGGTGTGAAGCATAGAGTCACCTCCCCCTATCATCCACAAGCAAATGGGCAAGCTGAGCTCGCCAACCGAGAGATCAAGCAGATTTTGGAGAAATCGGTTGTTCATCGCAAGGATTGGGCCAAGCAATTAGATGATGCTCTTTGGGCCTATCGGACTGCTTACAAAGCTCATCTCGGGCTATCTCCATATCAAATGGTATTTGGTAAATCTTGCCATTTACCGGTTGAATTGGAGCACAAAGCTTATTGGGCCACGAGGCGAATCAACATGGATTTCAAGGAGGCCGATTTGATGAGAGGTGAACAGCTGTTGGAGCTTGATGAGTGGAGGAACAAGGCCTTCGAAAATTCCCGGATCTACAAGGAACGAGCTCGGAAATTCCATGACCTTACCATTCGTCCAAAAAGGATTTTCTCCGGGTAATGAAGTTTTGCTTTACAATGCTCGACTTCGTCTCTTCCCGGGAAAGCTTAAGACAAGATGGTCGGGGCCATATACCGTTTACCGTGCATATACCAATGGGAGCTACGAACTGCTAGACTCGGGTGGCAATATTAAGGTGAACGGACAATACCTCAAATCCTACTTCAAGTCACACTTTGACCGAGAAGTCAAGGTGACCAGGCTCAACGAACCATGATGAGAGGTAACGTCGAGCTAGCGACGATAACTCTAGCACTGGTTGGGAGGTAACCCAACAGTTTTACATGCTTTATGTTTTTTGTCGTGTTTTTTTTTTCGTGTTTGTGCCGTGTTTCGTTGTTTTGTTAGGTCCCAAAGTTTTAATAGCTTTTATTCTTAAAAAAAAAAACAAGTGTCTAGCGACCACCCTCGCGACCGCGAGTTGTGGTCGCACAAAAGTGGTCAGTGGCTATTCTGGCTGAGCGACAGTGCTCGCGACCACCCTCGCGACCGCGAGGTGTGGTCACGAAATTAAGCGAACGCCGAGCGGCATGAGCTCAGCGGCCAAGCTCGCGATCGCGAGCTCGACCGCGAGATCCACCCCCACCCGTGCCCGCTTCGTTGACCCGCGTTTTTGCAACTTTTTTTTTTAAACCTACTTCTCCCAAATTTTTTCTGCCACACGCACACACACCCTTTTTTTCTGAAAAACAGCAACCCCCATTCCCTTCTCAAGCACCCAAGGCACTTTTCTCTCCAATTTTTCTTGTGTTTCTCCATCAAATCCACTCAAGGTATGCTACATTTGCTTAATTCTTCATGGGTTTACGTTTCTTGAGCATGATTTGGAAGAATTTTGTCCATTTATCCTATTGATGTGGGTTATTTAAATTTGAGAAACTAGGGCTTATTTTGTTAGATTTGTTTGGTGTTTGAGCATGGTTAGTCCAATGTTAGGTTTATTAATGTTTATACAGGTATATTGTTAGTTTAATTTGCCTACATGGTTGATTTGGGTTCGAAAATCTGAGAAATATGCATGAAAATCGCTACCGCTCTTGGTGAGAGATCGCTTTCATGTCACGGCTTTGCATATATCGTGTCCCTTATCTCATATATAAGTTAGATCATACGATGTGTAGAAGATCACGAAGTCTGTATGATTGGTCGAGCTTAATGAGATATAAAAGTTTCACACCGAGAGGCGACTTAAGGGCGAGTTGTCGGTTTAGGCTGCGATATAGATAAGAAGTGACTTGACTTAGTTGCTTGTCTATCTGATGCGTCTCGGCGTATTGAAGGATCACGGTGAGATGTGTTCTTCTTTCGACCGTCGTGAAGAACCAAGATCTCGGTGACTTACGATGATCTAAACCTCGATAAGGTATTAGGTGAGTATGAGTTCTTGACCATCACTTTGACTTGTTATGAGTGAGGGTTATATGTTCTAACCAAGATTCTCCGCATCTTGGGTGGTGGCGATCTTGTATGTCACGCTAGTTATCTGTATCGAGTCACCGTATCCGTTTAGGATGATGACGTCCCCTTAAGGAGCTCAAAAGGTTTATTGTACTAAACCCTGCAGGTTGAGTTAGCTCAAGTACAATAATAAGGTTGAGTGGTACTACTTAAGGAAATGATGTTATTAATCGTTTTAAGCAGTCAGATTGCTATAAATGATTAATGGACGTTCGATATCTTAAATACGGGGATTCGTAATGTCTAAGTGCAAGCCCGACTCAACTTCGGTAATAAAGGGGTAAGTCAGCATTTATTCTCTAGTGGCATGAATAAATGTTTATAAATTAATTTATGTTCTGGGCTGAACATAAGATAATTAATTTATTTGAGGCCCATCTTTATTCCTTGCATTTGATCCCTGGGCTGGCCCATCCAGGCCCGTAGCTGCAAGAAAATCGGCGCCCCTGTGTACTCTCAAAGGAATGATTTTATTCTCTTTATCCCACAAGGATATAATTATATTTATGGTATATGCATAGATCCTTTCCATATAAGATTATGGAAATAATCCTAAGAGTATGGAAATAATCCTAAGAGTATGGAAATAATCCTAAGATTATGGTAATATTCCATATAGGATTATGGTAATTTCCATATAGGATTATGGTAATTTCCATATGGGATTAAGGTAGTGCATTATAAATATAAGGTATGAGATAATGTCTAGGTTAATGCTCACATAATTAACCTAATATTTTCGCCCACCTCAGAGAAAAAAGAGTGTGATTTTGAAAATTGTGAGAGAGCATTTGGTGATTTTCCAAGCATTATCCATAGATCGTCCTCACTCGGCGTTGGAGATTGGGCAACCGGATACAGTCCGGAAGGTCAAAGCACGAGTCCGATCCGTTCATCTCGTTCCATCGACCTCTTGGATCCAAGGTAAACACGTGAAAACCCCAGCGTGTTGCGATTTAATTATATTGGCGCATGTTGGGTTTATAATCAATGTATGGTGAATTAAACACCCAGATGGATCCTCGGGCGAGGGTTAACATCGTTTTCCTACAATTGGTATCGAGCACAGGATCGAGAATCTTGGCTCTGTTGGATTAATTCACGTTTGATTATTACGTGCGTTTAATTAATTGTGGATCCGCTGTTCATCGTGGCTCGTTTATTGTTTTTGTTGGTTTTGTTTTACACCACGAGAAAATCCGTGGTTAGATTAGATTTTATTATGTAAATCTTATCGTAAAGAAGAACGAAGCGAAAGAGCGAAGAACGCAACGACGGGAAAAGCAGTGTCTCGGTTGTCATCGGGTGGTTTCTCGCGCGAGTCTCGCGATCGCTAGAGCGATCGCGAGGGCTACGGGCGACAGGCGCACGTTCGCGCGAGATCCTGGCGCTTAGCGAAGCGAGCTCGCGGTCGCGAGATTACCAGCGAGTGCTGGCGCGTGCGAGCTAGCGGGCGGCGGGCGCGAGTTGGCGAGAAACCCGCGCAGCGGCGGACTTCGCGATCGCGAGTTTCAGCCGCCGGCGGCGACGTCTCGGCGGGCGTTCGGCGCTCGGGCGGTGGCCACGCATGTTCGCTCGTCGGGTCGCGATCGCTTTAGCGATCAGCGAGGTAACTCGCGAGGACACGCGTGGCGGCGGACGGCGGTGGTAGCGGGTTGGGCCTTGCCCTGGCGCGCGGCCCGGCCTGGATGAGCGACCCGCCCGGACCCGTTTTCAAATTTTCCGGTCCGTGCCCGTGCGCGAGGCCCATTGTTGAATCCGGTCCGTGCGGGTGCGCGAGGCCCGTTTTCAAAGTTTAATCTTGTACTTAGTAAATCTATGTAATAGATTAGATTTAAATGTGCGGGTTTCACGATTGGGCGCGATGAGCGTTTTATTTTATTTTTATCGTTCATTTGCATGTCGTGGATGTTTAAATAATGCGAGCATGCTATGTATGTTTATATTACGTTGACAAACCTTTAAGTGTTTTACGTAATTGGATGCGCATAGTAAGCATGCTAGGTTTATCGCGTTTATCAAGCATATTTTAGAATTACTGCGAGCATGTTTTACATGTTGAGTTCTATAGAAAAGCATGCTAGGATTACATGATCTGCATGGACAAACCTTTTGAATAAAAAGACTAAGCAAGCAACCCGACAAATTAATTTTCAAATTAAAATGTCGAGACCTCCACTTTTGATCTCTAAACAAAGTGAGGCCTTTTGTGAGTGGCGTCCACAGCGCATGGCTTGCTTGCCTTGTTTATCATAAGTTTGTTAGAAGAGATTTCTAAATAAAACCTTTTAAATCTATTGAGAAGTGGGAGTTTCATGTATGGCGATCACACGCGTGGCTTGCATGTGCGATTTTCATAAGTTCTCTAGAGATAGATATAAAATGAGATAACAAAAGAATTTGAGTTGGGCGGTATGGTCCGGTGAGTATACCAATTCTAAAATTCATTTTATTTGTTAAAATTGTGGTCATTGCTTAGACATCACCTCAAGTACAACTTCCACGAAGTCCCTTCTTGCGATAGTGATGTGGTCTAGTAAGGTCAATCATTAATTTCATTTTCATAAGGATAAGTTGACATGGATTGAAATTAAGCGACTAAAGGTATATTTTAGTGCAGTCGGGGGTTCATGTGTAGCGTCCACACGCGTGGCTTGCATGTGGAATTCCTTGGGCGATTGGAGGTTTCAATTAATATTGTTTTATCAAAGGTTACAATATTATTGTTACAAATTATTTGCGATCGTATGCTTATGTGTTTTACATTATCGTTTGAGATATGTCTCTTCGCCGATTATCAATATGCTCGCACAAAATCCGTTATCGGTCCAAATTTCATCAGTGGAAGCGAAACATGGAATATGTTCTTATCATTTGAAGAACACATGTTTGTCCTCACTACTCCTAAACCCGATGCCTTCTTGGCGCGTCGACTAATGAGCGGCGAGTCGGCGGACTTTGGAATAAGTCGAACAAGATGGCTAAATGCTATATGATGACTACGATGTCCAAAGGCTTGCGGTGCGACATCGATCGATGGTAGAGCGGACGATATTTGGTCGAGTCTCGAGGTAAGTTTGGGCGATCGGATCGGACGATCGACTTCCACACAATGAGAGAAATCTTGGCGTGTAAGATGGAAGAAGGAAGTTCGGTCCATGAACATGTCTCCACATGACTCATCTCATGGATAGTCTTGATCGGTTGGGAGGAGGTATTGACGGCGAAGCCAGGTCGATATCATCCTCAATACCTTGCCCAAGTCTTTTGAGAACTTTCGCGTAAATGCGATCATGAGCAAGACCGAGTTTACACTTAGTCGGTTGCTTAATGATCTCGTTCTTTGCGGAAGGAGTTATGGGAAAAGGAGCACATGCTCTTGCTAGCACATCTAAGGGCCCAAAATTTTCGTTGCAAAATGGAAATAGAAAAGGGTGCCAAAGGTGGTAAAGGCGAGGAAATAGTGGGAGTAATGGGAGCAAGAACATGGTTGCCACGGAGGCTTGAAGAAGCGAAGGAGAAGGCAAGTGCTTGAAGTGCGGTGGGCCGGGCATTGGAAGGCCAAGTGCCCTATGCTCGAGGCTCAGTGCGCCGTTTGCTTTAATGTGAAACATGTTTAGCGACTTGTTCTACCCGTTCTTGGGTAGTAGATCTGGTATGCAATGATCATGTTTGTTACACCTTGCGAGGTTCTGCGGACAAGGGGCTGTTTGATGGCGAGATAACGATCTCCATGGGCAGCGCCGAAAGTCGAGCGATTGCGAGTTGGAGATGTTTCTTTATGTTTTAGGACAACTGTTTTAGTTTTGAAAGGCGTTTTATATGTGCGGATTTTCGGTGGAACCTTGTTCTGTTTGAAATTATTTACTCATGGATATTACATTATTTTTGATAGTTGTGTTTCTATCATAAGAAATGGCGAAGTTATACGTGTTGGCACTTTATATAATTAAGCTTTATACTATTTACGCAAAACATAATACCTATAACTATGTTGCATCTTCATCAAACTCTAAAAGAAAGTTTTCTTAGCAAGATGACTCTACTTTTCTCGGCATCTTAGATTAGGTCACATCAATCTAAATAGGATCAAAAGCGGCTAAGAATGGGCGTTGGGTAATCTCACGGTTACTCCGTTCCCGGTCTGCGAATCTGTATAGAAGGTAAGATGTCTACGGACCCTTCAAAGCGAAGGGTTATAGAGCCACGAAATGTTGGAATTAGTCCATTCGACTGTGTGGACCATGTCCACACAAGCTCGTGGAGAATGCAGTATTTTGTCACTTTCATTGGCGATTACTCAAGTGCGGATCGTATACCTTTCACCGCAAGTGCAGAATGCTTTGAGAAATTCAAAGAGTTTAAGGCGGAAGTGGAGCGAAGCTAGGTAAAAGTATCAAGTCATCTGCGTTACGATCGCGGTGGCGAATACCTCGATAACGAGTTTATGGACTATCTAGTGAAGTGTGGGATTACATCCAGGCGCACTTCACGCACACACACAGACAAAATGGTGTGTCGGGCGAAGAAATAAGACTCTTTTGGAAATGGTTAGATCTATGATGAGTTATGCTACATTGCCTATTTAGTTACGGGGTATGCATTAGAGGCAGTGACATACTTGCTAAATCTGTACCGTCCAGTCGTCGAAAAGACCCCTTCGAGTTGTGGTTTGGGCGCAAGCCCGATTTAAGCCACATAAGGATATGGGGTAGTCCGGCTGCGTCTTTGAACAAGAAAGGCGACAAGTTGGAGGCTAGATCGGCGAAAATTTGTTTATTGGCTATCTAGAGGAGCGAAGGTGGTTTATTCTATAGTCTAAGGATCGGAAGGTCATTATTAGCACTAATGCCCGATTCTTAGAAGAGGATTATATGAAAATCATAAGTCAAAGTTGAAATCATTCTTCAGAATTAGAAGATGATCGTATTCCACCACCGATTAGGCGAAGGTGCGAGATGTCGAGTCTAGTGGGAGGATCGACACGGATACTTCAAGAAATTGAAGTGGGTCGAGTTCATTGGAGATACTGACCGTCATAGTGGTACCTACCACAGCAAGTTGTGCAAGTTAGAGAACCACAAGTATCTGCACCCACCGTTGCCATTGTGCTGTAGAACCTCGTCGTAGTGGGAGGGTTGTTCGTCGACCCGGCGATTTATGTTCGTGGGTGAATCTTGGTTTAGTCGGTGAAGAACATGCGATAATCGACCCATGGACATCTGAGGAGGCGATACAAGATATTGATGCAAGATCATGGCACACGCTATGGACTTAGAAATGGAGTCCATAACGACTATGGATGTATATGAAAGACACCTCTACCGGATGGCGAGGAAGCCATGGGTAGTAAGTGGATATCTGAGAGGAAGAGATTCCGATGGAGGGTTTCGACTTTCAAAGCCGGGCTTGTGGCGAAAGGGTACACTCGGATAGAGGGCATCGATTTCGATGAGACCTTTTAGCATGTAGCAATGCTCAAGTCCATCGAAATTCTTCTAGCCATAGCAGCCCACTTGAACCTAGAGGTTTGGCAAATGGATGTTAAAACCGCTTTTCTAAGCGGTTACCTTGAGGAAGGTAGAGACATCTATATCGACAACACGAAGGTTATGTGGTAAAGGGTGAAGAGCATCTAGTATGGAAGCTTAAGAAGTCCATTTATGGGCTTAAGCGAGCCTCCCGATCATGGAACTTACGCTTTGACGAGGTAGTAAAGTCCTATGGATTTACCAGTTGCCTAGCGAGAGTTGTGTGTATCGGTTAGATGTCAACGGTGATGTGGTATTTCTTGCACTTTATGTAGATGACATCCTTCTAGTTGGCAACAACGTGAAGTCATTATCGAGGCGTAAAAGTTGGTTATCCGATCGGTTTCAAATGAAAGACCTAGGAGATGCGGCGTACATTCTTGGGATCAAGGTTTACGAGATCGCAAGAAGAAAATATTGAGCTTATCTCGGGCGTCTTACATTGATCTTGTGATTACTCGTTTAGTATGCAGACCCAAGAAAGGATTGCTACCTTTCGGACATGGCGTTCCTTTATCTAAAACGATCACCTATGATTGCAAAGGAGATAGAGGAAATGAGACAAGTTCCTTACGCTTCGCCGTAGGAAGTCTCATGTCGCAATCTATGCACGAGGCCGATATACGCTATGCGGTAGGCATAGTAGCTAGATATCGATCTAACCTGGACAAGCTCATTGGACTGCGATGAAAGCATATACTCAAGTACACGAAAAGGACTCGAGATTATAGGCTGGTTTACCATGCGAGATAGTCTAATGCCTTTGGGTTATCTGAGACTCGGTTTCCAAGTGACCGTGATGAGAAAAAGTCGACCTCGGGCTATGTGTTTACCTTGGGAGGTGGAGCCGTATCTGGCGGAGTGCAAAGCGGCGATGCATTGCGGACTCTACCATGGAAGCCGAATATGTAGCCGCCGGAGGCTTCTAAGGAGGCTGTATGGTTCGAGAACTACCTCATGGATCTAGGTGTGGTACTGGTTTGCCCAAGAGTATCATAGTTTCTTGTGATAACTTTCGGTGCGATGTGCAAACTCGAAGGAACCACGGACCCTGAGGCGACCAAACACATAGAGAAAGTACCATGTCATACGAGAAATCGTTAGGCGGTGGCGTGCTGATTGAAAAGATTGATCTGACGGAAAATCTAGCGGATCCATTCACGAAGAGCACTGCGCAAAAAGTCTACGATGGACACGTTAGAGGACTTGGATTGCGCTTGATGGCACCCACTTAGAAAAAACTTTGTATAAGTGGGAGAAGCAAAGTGATGGTTGTTTGTAATAGCTAGTAGAAAGACACATTGTATACTAAAAGTTTGCTTTAGTATAAGTGGGAGATTGTTGGATTTGTATCTTGAAAGCGGTTTGGTTGAGCTTGTATACAATGTTTCTGTTACCACTATTACAATCTCTATCTGTTTTGAATACTTGATTGCATATATCATGTCCCCTTATCTCATATATAAGTTAGATCATACGATTGTGTAGAAGATCACGAAGTGCATATGATTGGTCGAAGCTTAATGAGATATAAAAGTTTCACGGTGAGACGACTTAAGGACGAGTTGTCGGTTTAAGTGCAGATATAGATAAGAAGTGACTTGACTTAGTTGCTTGTCTATCTTTGATGCGTCTCGGCGTATTGAAGGATCACGATGAGATGTGTTCTTCTTCGACCGTCGTGAAGAACCAAGATCTCGGTGACTTACGATGATCTAAACCTCGATAAGGTATTAGGTGAGTATGAGTTCTTGACCATCACTTTGACTTGTTATGAGTGAGGGTTATATGTTCTAACAATTCTCCGCATCTTGGGTGGTGGCGATCTTGTATGTCACGCTAGTTATCATGTCGAGTCACCGTATCCGTTTAGGATGATGGCGTCCCCTTAAGGAGCTCAAAAGGTTTATTGTACTAAACCCCGCGGGTTGAGTTAGCTCAAGTACAATAATAAGGTTGAGTGGTACTACTTAAGAAATGATGTTATTAATCGTTTTAAGCGATCAGTTGCTATAAATGATTAATGGACGTTCGATATCTTAAATACGAGGATTCGTAATGTCTAAGTGCAAGCCCGACTCAACTTCGGTAATAAAGGGTAAGTCGGCATTTATTCTCTAGTGGCATGAATAAATGTTTATAAATTAATTTATGTTACGAAATGAACATAAGATAATTAATTTATTTGAGGCCCATCTTTATTCCTTGCATTTGATCCCTGGGCTGGCCCATCCAGGCCCGTAGCTGCAAGAAAATCGGCGCCCCTGTGTACTCTCAAAGGAATGATTTTATTCTCTTTATCCCACAAGGATATAATTATATTTATGGTATATGCATAGATCCTTTCCATATAAGATTATGGAAATAATCCTAAGAGTATGGAAATAATCCTAAGATTATGATAATATTCCATATAGGATTATGGTAATTTCCATATAGGATTATGGTAATTTCCATATGGGATTAAGGTAGTGCATTATAAATATAAGGTATGAGATAATGTCTAGGTTAATGCTCACATAATTAACCTAATATTTTCGTCCACCTCTAGAGAGAAAAAGAGTGTGATTTTCGAAAATTGTGAGAGAGCATTGGGTGATTTTCCGAAGCATTCTCCATAGATCGTCCTCACTCGGCGTTGGAGATTGGGCAACGGGATACACCCGGAAGGTCAAAGCACGAGTCGATCCGTTCAATCCGTTCATCTCGTTCCATCGACCTCTTCGGATCGAAAGGTAAACATGTGAAAACCCCAGCGTGTTGCGATTTAATTATATAGACGCATGCTAAGTTTATAATCAATGTATGGTGAATTAAACACCCAAGATGGATCCTCGGGCGAGGGTTAACATCGTTTTCCTACGATGTGAGGCTCAGGCGAGCGCGCCTGCGTGCTGTGTCACATGACCGTTGCTCGTGCGCTAAGTGTTGCCTAGCGACCACCCTCGCGACCGCGAGGTGTGGTCGCGAGAATTCGACCAGAACGCCTATTTATGAAATTTTTTGGCTGTTGTGTGTGTTTTTCCCCACCCCTATTTTGTCTTGCTAGATTATATGAAAGTATGGGGGAAATAATTTGACTAAGTTGAAGTTTGGGGGATCTATATTGAGCATTTTGGGTTGACGTTGTTTTGATAGTTTTATACATACATGCGCTAACTTTGAAATATTTTTAGGTACAATATGCCGCGTACTCACGGTCACAAGCGCAAGGGCAAAGACATTGTCTCCACTTCCCGCGATGAGCTACACGATGAGCCCCACGACGAGCCACGCGATGCGCCACAAGATAAATTCGATCCAGCGAATTTTGGAGTAAGACTGCCGAATGACTCGTCTAGAAGCCGTTGGAATCGATTGGTGAGATTACGGCACATGCACTCAAGGTTCATGTGCATCAACACTTATCGAGAGATAGGTATAGCCAATGACGTGGCGTGGTTGGCGAGAGATCGGGCTGTACTCAATTATCACGGCCAACTATCGACATACGGATCCCGACTGGAATTCACGCCGACTATCCATGTCCACAAGACAAACGGAGTGCGGATTACATCACGTTCCAGCTGACAATGAGCCCGTCAACCGTCGTGGATGAACTAAATGGAATAATCAATGGAAATCCGGAGGCAACTACAACGGGACGTCGAGTACACGGTCCAAAGTGTATGGCGAGGTTCATGGACTCGGACTCGAGCACACTCCGTACTATGATGCCTCGAGATCGAAGGCTAGCTCGATCGGAACCGAGCGATCCGTTACTTACACCGCTCATCACGTTCACCATACATGGCCGTTCGACGCCGGCCTTGTTCTATCACAAGACATGAGCATCTTGATTGGAGCCATGTTCAACGGAAGATTCATGCCGGCATGTTCCTAGCTCAAGCACTTCCACATCGCATCCACGGTTTGAGCGATGCGAAGATATGCATGGGGATTCATTACCCCATTGCCGATTTTTTTGGGGTAACGATTCGAGACTCCTATCTCTCACGATATCTTCTGGACAAGCCGTGCTTATCGTCGAGCGTTCAAGAAGGCACCCCGGGCGTTACACATGGTCGCTATATGATCAAAACGCCAATCGGTTTCCGCCACCCAATCCGAGCTCGCGGTATAAGCCGCTACTTTCGCGCGATGCCAATGGAACTTGAGCTCCCTGCGCACTATGAATGGACGCGGCGCTTGAGCGCGCAAGGCGAGGTCGGTGAGCAACCGCATGAGGCGGCCGGCGGCGCGGGCGCCCGAGGCAGAGGCACACAAGGCACCCACCACCCATCCGAGACGATCCCGGGATTTATGATCGATTAGATCAAATAGATGGTCGCTAAACCACATTAACGGGAGCCTGACCTCGATGATGGAACAGCAGCAGGCCCTCTTCGCCCAACACCAGGCACATCTCGAGCAACAACGTCAGATGATGGAGATGATGCAGCGGTGGGATCAGTGGTGAGGATTTTATCCGCCACCGGAGTAGCGCGGCATTCCAAGGTAAGTTTTCTCTCCTAACTACTCTTTTCTGCAAACCTTATTGCTTCCACATGTTCACAATAAGTTTGGGGGGAGTAGACGAGTTTGGTTGGTTGAGAATCCTGTTTGTGTTTCTATGCTTTATTGTTAAGTTGTTATGCTTTGGGGTCTTTTGTCATGTTTTGTTTTTTGTTCGTTTTGTGTGCCGATCAACGAGTTAAGTGAAGTGTGTTAATCCATGTGGCCAATGACGATAGATTTTTTTTTTAAAATTTAATGATAGTGCATATGATATGTTAGAAAATGACGCATGAATGACTTGAGATTGCTTAGGCTTGTTGTTTTTCACCATTTGCTTATCCTGTGAGACTTGAGCTTCACTGGATACATATCTTGATCTGATTTCTTTTAATTGTGTGATATCGTGCATGTGATTATCTTCTAGAACTTGCCGTTTTTCTGTGTCGAGACTGCAATATGTGTTTCGAATTTGGAAAGGATAAAAGGCCATCTTTGTTAACCACATATTTACCCAAACACTAACCCATGATATATACCAGTTGTCGCCTTCTTTGAGCCTTTATTAGACTTATTCTTTCGATTAACCGGATGATAGGAGGTGAGGATGGATATGAGAATCAAAAGGGGATTGTGATATAGTTATGACGAGAAAAATTATTGCAAGAGAAATACATCTGTGGTGAAGAATAATACCTTTGTTGTGAATGATAAACCCTATAAGCTCTAGAAAAGAAAAGAAAAAGCAATGATAAGTTCACTATGTGTTTTGAGCATAAAGGGTCTTTAATCAAAGTATAGGTATCTTATGAGGGATAAAACATCGATTTAGCATGTTGGAAAAGAAGAGGAAAATGGACAAAGTCCATATGTTTGAAAAAGATAAATGGGGTGCTTGGGTATACTTGAGTCACTTAGCCATATATTATCCTACCTTAATCAATGTGCCTACATTACAACCTATGAAAATACCTCTTTGATCCTAATTTGAACACAATGACGCGGTGGAGATATTAGAGAAACGGCAAGCCTATGGTAAGATGTTGCATTGCATTGATCGTTGAGTGTATATATGATACGATCCTCGCTGGTACGAAGGATCTATTAGCACGCGAACTGAAGAACGAACAAGATGGAATATCCCAAAACCTCGAATCTAACCCTCAAGTGATATAGGTCAGATTTCGCCTATACCCCAACTAGATAGTTGACGCAACAACTCGGGAGGCGATGAATGACACACAAACGAGGGATGACCGTCTCGTTGATCGTCGATAAATGAATTACTTGACAAATCTCAAGAAATTCAAGAGCTAATGAAGAGAAATAAAACTCACATATATTAAGTAAATCAAAAGCTGAATATTTTCGTATGCTTACAAGCCTTTATATAATTTGAAAAAAGAACCATAATCCTTGTCAAATAAGGATTCCTAATCAAAACAGAAAATAAAGAACCATAATCCTTGTCAAAGAATGATTCCTAATCAAAACAGAAACTAATTAATATAAGAGACCTAATGAAACTAGGATACTATTTAATCTAACATTTAAATGGGCTGCGAAAATAATTAAAACTAAAAAACGTGGCCCACAATATCAAGTAATGGGCTGAAATATCGGACTCCATCAATACACGTCCTACATTTCTTTATGAGTTGATTGTATCCTATATTTTACACACATGCCGTTGTGAGGGTTGAGATGAATGAGTTTTTGCCTTCAATTGTTGTTGTGTCGAGTTGACTAACGTCGTCATGTGCGCTAATGTTTTTGAGCGTTAATATGTTTCTGAGGCTTATAATGGTTATCATCTTTGCTACGCTCGTTGATCTTTTCGTTGTGTCTTTCTGTTTTTGTTTTGTTTGAGGACAAACAATGATTTAAGTTTGGGGGGTTTGATAAACGCGCATTTTACACGTTTATTGTTGATATTTAAAGATGAGTTTAGATCATTTAATGTGCGTTTATGTATCGGATCTTAATGTTTTTATCTATTTCTAGAAGATACTGCTCTTGGGTGTTCTTTTGGTGTTGTGTAGGTCTATATGTTGAAAATCGAAGCAAGGAACGAAGCACGAGCCAAAATGCACAACTGCCCAGTTTCTAGCGACCAGCCTAGCGGTCGCTAGGCTGACCGCGAAGATCATTCAGCGAGCGCCAAGATCAGACGCGTCCGCGAGCCCACGCCCGCGAGCAAGCCCCAGCGCCGAGAAGCTACTGTGCTATTTCTCGCGGCCCTGGCTAGCGACCGCTAGCCAGGCCGCGAGGCAACCCTGCGAGCGCAAGAGGCGACCGCGAGCGAAGAGAGCGCGCGCGACACATGCCTCGCGGTCGACCTAGAGACCGCGAGGAGCGGTCGCGAGACGCAGCGGCAGAGGATAAAATTAGGTTTTTGGGGTGTGCCTATATATATGGCAACACCCCCTCGTGCCCCCTAACTTAGCACACACGACTCCAGACCTCTTTTCTTCAGTTTTTCATCAGTTTTTACAGTTTTTAGCATTGGGTTTCCATTTAATTTTATTATAGAGTTTAGTTGAGTATTGTTCTTCGTTAGTTTTACATATTATCTACGATCTGGAACGTTTTCGTCCGGACAATTTTCGCAAATTTCCGTTTTTCGCTGAGGTTGGGATTCAAGCCCAACGATTGTTCATCAGACGCTTCAATACGGGTTTCATTTATATAATTTCCATTTTTATGGTTAAATCGTATTTTATTCCGTTTATTATGTCCGGTCAATTTACTCTAATCCTAGGGTTTGCATGATCCGATCCTATATGTTGTGATTCCTGTTATCGCTATTTACCTTCCAGATATCGATTCATGGTTCTTGGTGCTTAATTATATGTATTAATTTCTGATCATTCTTGATACATATCTAGTTGCCGGTTAATGACGTAACTGTATTAATTATCAATTGATCTTGAATGCATGATACGAATAAACTTTGAGTCGTAGCTGAGATAGGAGCGTTCGTAGGAAGCATATTCTTGGTGATCTGTTTGGAGTTACTTGTTTTCACCTAGAGACGTAACAGTAATAGGGAAAACTTGTAATCAACTGCCACAATTGTCGTAACTGAAATTGTTGGTTATATCTGTGATCTTCCATCTTATCCGGATTAAAATTGGTTAATAGGAAACAGGATGAACATACATTGTGGGTATGATTAATGTATCCCTAGGGTTAGTCTTTCTTATCTGTTTTTATCATCCGTGTGTTTTATTGCTTATTTTATTTTCTGCATGGTTACATCTGCTTTGGATTAAATTCCGAAGCCCTAAAATCTTACCAAACCAATTCTGTTGCTTGGATAATGATGAATTATTGTTGAGTTAGCTTCTGTGTTTTAGTGTTACAATCTCTGTGGATACGATACTCTGCTTACCTTATACTTGCTGCTTTTGAGTTAGAAAAGTGAGCGATCACATGCCATTGCACAATTTAAACATCCATGATATGCTATGAGCGATAATAAATAAAATAAAATCCGTTCATCGTGGCTCAATCATGTCCCCGCCTAATTTATTACATAAATTTACTGTCTGATCTTGATTTTTTTAAACGGGTCTCGCGTGCGTGGGCATGCATCAACTCACAAAACGAATTTGGGTTAAAAATTGAAACTAGACCGAACAATGATTTGGATGAAGTCGGGTTAAAAATCTAGTTCGAATCGAGTCGAATGGGTCGGTGCGAGGTTCGTCGGGTCGGCCGGGTGGACGGGTCACGTGCTAAGTGCAGCCCAGTCACATCCGTCAATCCGTTGCCATTTAATCGAGCTCTATTAAGCCTTTGTATGCAGCGTGCGTGCCGGGTCGTCTTGTTGAGGGCACACAGTGTGTGCACCCAGTGCATACCCGCCGTCTCGTAGCCTTCCACCTGCCGCCTTACGTCGTTTCCCCATCATCCACGAACAATCGAGCGCCAAGCACACTACGTGCGCTGGCTAAGGCCGTGAGATGAGCTCACGCTTTGGGTGCTCGTGCCCTGAACGTCTCGTCTCATGTCCGCCTGCTGCTATCGACCTACGCACCCGTGTAAGTTCGGTATACTGGTCTACCAGCGCTTTGGGATAAGCACCAAAGGCACGGGAGCCGCAAAGGCTTGGGGTTAGCAAAATGTCAGCGAAATATTCGATCCGAATCAGACCGAAATTTAAAATTCAGATCGGATTGATATAATAATAATAATAATATTTTATTTAAATATTTTTAAACCTAATATAAATATATATATAAATTAACAAAAATATTTTGATTTTTCATAATTTCGATTTTCGTGTTCGACTCGATTTTTTAATAAAATTTTTGGATTTTTAATTTGAATTTTCGATATTGGGTTCGAATCTATTTTCTCTCTCAAACTTCAGATTTTCGAATCTATTTGAATTAGGCAAAAATTCGAACAGAAATCTAAATGCTCAACCCTAGCGGTGCTGTTGTCGTCGTTTCTGTTCCGTCCACGTACGAGATTCTATGCACGTCTGGTCGCGCGGCACCTGTCGTCGTTTGTCTCATGCTACTTCCCGTGCACCTCCCATCACGTTGCACGATGGGACTCCGTCGTGTCGTCTCATTCTTCGTGTTCTTCGTTTTTACTAATATAATTTACAAAAAATAAATTCTAATCTAACCACATATTTTCTCGTGGTGAAAAACGATTCAACAAAAACATAAAATACTTGAGCTATGATGAGAGAAAATCCGTAATTAATTATAGTACATGTTATAATAAAGCGTGAATTAATCCAGCGAGCAAAGATCACGATCCCGAGCTCGATACCAATTGAAGGGATATTTTATTTCACCCATGCTCCCGATGATCAATCTTGAATGTTTAATTCACTATACATTGATTATGTTCCTAGCATGCTCCTATATAATTAATTGCAACACATAAGTGTTTTCTCGTATTTACCTATGAATTTCTTGGATAACAGATCAACTAAGGACTCTAGCTCTGATCTTCTGGACTATACCCGGATGTATATTCTCCAATACTGAGAGAGACAATCTATGGAGAATACTATAAAATTTCACCTGTCACACCCCAAAACTCAAATAAATAGAAAATTGGGAAATGACATGAAACCTTACTTATTCAGGAGAAAATAGGGAAAATTAATCCCAAAATTTGACAAAACCTGATTTTCGAGAAAGGAAAATAATAGGTAATGTCATTTCAGATAATAACATAAAATTAGTCTCCAAGATCAAAAGTTTAGTTTCGTACTCAGATAACAACAACAAAGGACATCAAGATAAAAAGGAAAGAAGAATTATAAGTTCAAGCTCTACATAGAATGACATTAGGTAGTATAACATAGTCTTATGTTTTGAAAGATTTAGAAGACTAGATAATGGCTAGTCATTCAGCGGAAGTCAAGATTGTGGAGTAGAATATTACGCTTCACTCTTGTCAAGATCGGCTACTAAACACGAAAAATATTTGAAAATATTTTGGGTGAAATCTTAATATACTCAGTGGGCATACAACTTTTAAAACATTTCGCATCATCAAAACAGTTTATCCAATATCTCGACATAACTTAGAATGTTTCAAAACTAAAAGCCACTTCCAAGTTATGAAAAAACACTTCAATTTTTCTTGTGGCGCCAATGTCACACTCTCTGTTGTTACTCTTATCATTATACATTCCTTTTTGATCCGGGGCAGCGCTCTTAACGGATCTCGATCCCGGGAACATAGCCACCGCCGGATCCTAGGTGAAACCATTCATTTAGTGAAACCATTCACTTGGTGAAGCCATTCATTCAGTAAAGCCATTCATTTGGCCGTTTCGCAAGTGGAGATCAAACCACCGCGATTCGAGCCCGTGCGCACAACCCTTAGTAAGTGCGTTAGACCGACTAAGAGCCACAATTGTTATACAAGAGCATTAAGCGAGCGAGCGTAACAAAACATTTATCTTGGATAAACATTCACATTTTAGAAATATCAGAGCATGTAACTCAAAATACTTCTGTAAAATAAGTCCACTTTGATAGGTCAAAGCCTGAAGAATTAAACTTGTGAATTCGTCTCAGGAAAAGCAACGCTAATCTCATTGGTCAACAAAACCTACAAGATAAGCTAATCTTAATAGGTCTCATAAGTCTAACCTTAAGTCCAAGGTAACGTAAGGCTACTATTTCTTGATCACTAGCCCGGGTTTTCAAAATTCCAAATTAAATCTGGAAAACCAATTTCTCGACTAAGGGCACCAACAATACCCTTGCTCGTCTTTTATTTTGAAAAGTTAATTTGATTTTGAAAATCGAATTATCAAAATAAATTTATTGCAAAAGTATATAAAATTTTTAGTTTATTTCAAATAACTATTTTCATGTTTTTAAAACATATAAACAAGTACTATATACTTAATATATGCAGATAATAATACTTATCATGCAAATCATAAATCATGAAATTTTATTCATCGAGAGTTTATTAATTTCTAGAAATAATTAACCCAAATGAATTTAACATTCTCATTAGTCAACAAATAATAAAATCACTTTAATATAATTTCAAAGTTAATTAAACCAAAAATTTAAGGTTCAAGTTAACAACTTATCATAATTAAATAATTCCAACTTAATTAAACCCAACATAAGAAATTAAACAAGCCTATGAGTTCAAGCCCATAGGTTAATTAATTTGAGCTCAACACATTAGATTAAATTAGCCCATAGAACAAAACAAACTCATTGAACCTTTAGCCCAACTCCTTATTAATTAAGGCATAAGAAAATAATTAAAAGCCCAATTTTTGTCTCCTCGAACTCTCTGCACTATCCCTCCCTTTCTCTCAAAAGTCAAAACTCACGCACACACATCACATAGGATATACACAACTTTATCCTCTTTCTCTCTCTCTAAACTCATGCGCACACACACACCCCATCACATAGAACACACAAATTCATTTTCTCTCTCACTCGGCACTCTCTCTCCCTCTCTCAGACCCTTAAAAACATAAAATCCCCATCTCTCTTCTCTTGCAGCTGCGCTGACTCCGGCGACCTCGTGCCGTAAGCCATCGCCTCCTCCTCCTCCTCCCCATCTCTCTCCCCTAAAATCCTAAAAACAAAACCCTCATCTCCCTTACTGAAAAAGTGAACCCATCCTCCTCCTTTCTTGCTTTGCCGAATAAATCGATTCCGGCGACCACCGCCACCACCAAACCACCCATCTCCTCTCTTCATCTCTCAACATCGGCGTCAAATAGCCGCCTTGATGGGCCAACCCGGTGATCAAATGCAAGAAATAAAGATTGACATAAAATGAATTAATTATCTTATGTTGACCCGAACATAAATTAATTCATAAACATTTATTCATTCCGCTAGAGAATACATGCTGACTTACACCTTTATTATCGAAGTTGAGTCGGGCTTGCACTTAGACTTACGATCCCCGAATTTAAGATATCGCACGTCCATTAATTATTTATAGCACTCTGACTGCTTAAAATAATTAATTTCTTTAATTTATTAAGTAGTACCACTAAACCTTATTATTGTACTTGAGCTAACTCAACCTGCATGGTTTAGTATAATAAATCTTTTGAGCTCCTTAAGGGGACGTCATAATCTTAAACGGATACGGTGACTTGATACGGGTAACTAGTATGACATACAAGACACGATGGCGGCATACAAGCACCGCCACCATCCAAGATGCAGATAATATTGAGTTATCTCATGTAACCCTCACCCATAACAAGTTAAAGTTATGATCAGTAATTCATACTCACCTAAAACCTTATCGGGGTTTAGACCAACGTAAAGTCACCGATATCTAGGTTCTTCACGATGGTCAGATAGAAGAACCCATCTCACTGTGATCCATCAATACGTCAAGACGTACTAGCGTAGATAAGCAACCAAGTCAAGTTACTTGTTATCTATATTGTAGCCTATACCGATAACTCGTCATCAAGTTATCTCAACTGTGATCATTTTTATATCTCAAATAACTTAACCAATCATAACTATTTATGTGATCTTTTACACATTATATGATCTAACTTTTGTATGAGATAATGGGACAACATATGCAATCAAGTAAACAATTCAGATAAGAAATTGTAATAGTGGTAACAGGAAACATTGTATACAGGCTCAACCATTCTGTTTTCAGTATACAAATCCAACAATTTGTTCAGCGAAGGCTTCCCTGAGATTAGTTTCCTGTTGCTGCATCTCCTTATACGTATTTTCCAGCATGGCATAGGCTTTGTTTGCCGCTTCAACCAGGGAAGTTGAAAGTTCACTCCCACTGCCACGCCAACTTTGTGTACTCAGCAGCCTTGGTCAGCTCATCTTCCAGCTTGGCCATCAATTCGTGCATCATGGCTTCTAATGGAGACAGATATTGCTCCTGAGCTGCAGATTGAAAACCTATGAATGGAACAATGACCCCGTGAGATAGATCAGTTGATGGGGTATCAGTTGCTTCCTCGGGCTAGTAGGCAGTGCTTAATGTAAGATAAAGATCATTCAACAAATGAAAAGGTAAATGGCATAAGAATAGAAATTCCTCCTACATCCACGAATTTGTTGAATAGGTTAATTACTTACTTCTTAGAAATTCTTTGTTTTTTTATACATCTAATAGAAGTGACTTCAGATCCAACGTACTAGAGATCGTATGTCCCTTGGTTATCAAGTCAAAACCTCTCTCACTTACTTTCATCAAATTCACTTTAGGGTTACTCATAACCTCTGGTTACTCGGTAACAACCTCACCTATTCACCTATGCTTCCAGATAGCTATACTTGTTGTTTACTCACGCCTTACCCTAACTTCTGTCCTTACAACTCATGTCAGGGCAACATTTCCAACTATTCAAGTGAGCCCTACATGAAGAACTAGGATAAGAATAAGCTCACTTGTTTAAGCTCAATTACAAATTTTATATTGAAATATGGCTTAGATGTTTTAGATACTAGACCTTAGTGGTTTTACCATAGATGAAAGTGTAAAATCATATAGATTCGTAAGAGCAGAATTGCTCAAATCGGAGTTGGACGTTGGAGTGAGTCATTTTTTCTCATTAAAGTACTCTCATTTTTCTCCAATTAAAATTCTCGTATTTATAGAAATTGAATTCAAACTAGCTATTGGGAAATAGTCCTTTGAAACTCAAACTTAGATGCGATAATATGACCGTTGGACTTATTATCTTGTGTTTTGTAAGCTAGTGAGTCACATATGTGTGTTTAACAAGCTATTAGTGGATCTTAATCTTCTTCTCAAGGAAATCATAGTTTACTCTTGCTCCCGATGATCTATCTTGGATGTTTAATTCATCATATATTGATTATATTTCTAGCACGCCCTATATAATTAATTACATCACATATGGATTTTCTCGTATTTACCTGCGAATTTGTTGCGATTATGATCAATGGTGACTCAAACTTTTCTTTTGGATTGTATCCGGTGCCCGATCTCCAATCTTGAGTGAGAGTAATCTATGGAGAACACCTAAATTTTCACCCCTAGTGTATCTTGGTGATTTTCTAAAATCACACTGTGAAAGATTGATGATTTGATTTTATCCTATCATGTATTTTATAGTGCTTTCCCTAGAATCCTAATATAATAGGACTCGCACATCTAATAAATACAATAATTATCTTATTTCCCTGAAGATAATTTATTTCTAGAACAATTATCTCGTGATATCTAATAATATCAAATAATATCTATTTTTAAACTAGGATATTTATTAAATAAATAATACATTAATCAGAACAGAATCTCAGTGGAATCTTATAAGGGTGGTCAAAAATTAATGTGATAATAGGCTTGATGGATCAGCCTATAGATCAAATACAATGAATAAAGATGAACCTAAAATGAATTAATTATCTTATGTTTAGCCAACATAAATTAATTCATAAACATTTATTCATTTTAATAGAGAATAATTGTTGACTTACCTCTCTATTACTGAAGTTGAGTCTGGCTTGTATTTAGACTTAGGAATCTTCATATTTAAGTTATCACACATCTACTAATTATTTATAGTATTCTGACTACTTAAAATAATTAATAGCTTAATATCTTAATAACTTAAGTAGTATCACTCAACTTTATTATCGTATTTGAGCTAACTCAACATGTATGGTTTCATTACGATAAATATTTTGAGCTCCTCCTCAAGGTGGCGCCATCATGCTAAACGAAAATGATTACTTGATATAAATAACCATCATGACATACAAATCATCGCCACCACCAAAGATCTGAGATAATATTGGATTATCCATGTAAATCTCACCCATAACAAGTGAAAGTCTTGATCAAGAACTCATACTCACTTTGAAACCTTATCGATATTTAAATCAACGTAAAGTCACCGAGACCTAGGTTCTTTACGATGGTCAGATAGAAGAAATCGTCTCATTGTGATCCATTAATACGTCAAGAAGTACCAGGATAGACAAACAACCAAGTCAAGATACTTCTTATCTACATTGCTGATTATATCAATAAATCGTCATCAAGTTGTTTTAACAGTGATTCTGTTTAATATCTCAGCTAGTTAAAATTTTGTGATCTTCTACATACTGTATGATCTAATTTATTTATGAGATAAATGAGCAACATATGCTTTCAAATAAATAAATCAGATACGAGATCAGAATAATAATAATAAAAAATATTGTATACAAACTCAATCAATATACTTTCAATATACAAATTCAATAATTGAGACTCTAAGTGAAAAAAAAATCCAAAGATTAGGACATAATATATTATTATCCTATAATAATTGTTTTAGTTATACATAATAGATTTTCAGAAATTGAATTATTAAAAAAATAGAAAATCAAACCTACTATATTCGATAATGTGTAGTTTCTTATATATATAAATGGTTGGGTTCTCATAGTACCAGAGTCCCAGATAGTATGTAGAACCCAATCTAAATTACATATTTTGAATATGTGATCGCACCACAAGCTAACACGTGGCAACTTATTTTCCTTCTTCTTTTTTTAATTTTCGTAAGGAGAAAAATGGGAAGAAAGCAAACCAGTCTTCTTCTTTTTCTTTTATCTTTATTTTCGTCCATTTTTTTTACAATGACGATAGGGGACGACGGCAGCGGCAGCAACAAAGACGACGGTAGCTGTAATACCCCGACCGTCTAAACTTGGTTTAGAATGAACCTAATTTTGAAATTAGGATTTTGCATTAGTAATAATAATAAAATATTATAGAAATTATATATATGTATAAGAATTATGTAAGTTGACAAGATTTTGGGATAGATCCCAAATGGTTTTAAACTGTTGCAATTTATGTATACATACATATATAATACGGTAATAATGAAAAAGAAAAAAAAGAAAAAAAGAAAAAGAGAAAAAAATATATATATACGAAAAGAAAGTTAATCCAATACAAATATAATAATATATACATTATATATGTGTAGTAATAGTGTGTGTGTCGTGTATATATATCTATATATGTAGTATGTGTGTGCAAGTGTGTAAGAATGTGTGTGTGTGTGTGTGTGTGTGTACGTGTAAGTATATAGGAATAGCGTGCGTGTGTGTGTGTGTCATTTTTAGATAGAAAGGAAAAAAAGAGGTAAATACAATTATGAAAAAGTAACAGTATCAAACTTACCAATTCATTCTTCATTTCGCAAGTACAGTGCGCAGAAAGAAAAAAAAAAGAAAGTTTCCTTCGATCCTTATTTCTCAATTTCTCGTCTCGTTTTCGATCTTTCGTTAAATCCGAACTGATACTAAGGTCAGTCTCGCCATTACCTACATTCCTATGGTTTAAATTTAAATTTGGTGCATGTTTTGTATTTGTGTATTTATTTTTGAAATATATTAAAAATAGGGAGATGATGCCAAATGCTAGAAGTCGAGAACCAATGTTGTTCGTATACTCTATATATGCTAGGATTATGAATACGGTTAAAAGTTATTAATGTTAGGTTTTCGCTCATTTTTAAAGCCGAACTATAGTCGATTTTTCGATTATTGTTGAATTAAGGGACTTCATATTTACAGTCTATGCTAGCCTACTAGCATATAGAATTAAATTGGGAATTTTTCGACGCATTATGACGAGAAAACCTATTTGGCTGAAAATCTAAAGCTCCACGTTCGGATTATCCGATCTTTGTTTGTCAAATCTTATCACATATCTCAGATTCTAGGATATATCTAGCATGACATATAAATTTATCATAATTTTACGGGTATGTTAGGTATTTTCCTAAAATGTCATGTATCTAAAGTTGGCGTTCGAGGATACTATAAATGTTATACGAAATGTAAAGTGACATAAGAGTTAGACAAGGTATAATAAGTAAACGACTAAAGTTTGGAAGAAATCGATCGATGTTTGCTTAGTTAAGTGTGAGAAATCAAGAATAGTTTGTTATTAATATTCGAGCACGTGTGTGCGTAGAGTTATGATTATCGTACATAGTTATGATTTATGCCTAGTTAAATATGGTTTTCTCTGAATAGTTGAAATAGACATGAGATACAAGAAATGAAACGAGGACTTAGAATTTTAATGTGGGTCGATGTTAATGAATAAGCTTGCCCCAAGCTTAAGAATAAATAAGAAGTATATAATAATGGGAGAAAATAGTAGCTCCACTATGACCAAGTGGAACCAAATTGAGATATTTTATATCTCTTATTCAATAATGATGATGCAAAATCCTAAGATATTAAAAGTTGTCTAATGCGTTGATGATAATCGGCGTTATCCAAACAAATGAAGTACTAAACCTTTCTTTTACGTAAGGTAAAGTAATGCGAGGTATGTAAGAAGAGAAGGAGAAGTGTTGTGTGACTAAAAGTATATATCGGTGGGCTTTTCTCGAAATGACAAATGATTTATTTATGATGATTTCTTGAAACGAAAAGTCTTTACTTATGATGTTTTCTGTTGAGAAATGATGATGAAATTTTATTTAATTACACGCCCAAAATGTTTATGTTTTATGTATGGATCCTATCGGTGTTGGTTCGCCACTATGAATGATAATGAAGTTGTTGGTTCGCTACCAATGTATGAATGAAAATCAATTCGGATCCTATCTTTGGAAGGACAATTCACAGCTAGGATTAACGTGTACACTAATGGTAACCGCACTTGTCGAAAGTTTTGCTCGACCGATTCACGGTGGATCGTGTCTTTGAAAGATTTGCTCGGCCGGTCACAGCGTCCGTGGAAGGAGGCCTCCTTCTACGGCGCAAGATGAGGATGAAGTTATATGAGATGTGATATGGATCATACAGACAGAAAATATGTCTGGCCAGACAAGTTTATGAAAATGACAGAAAATGTTTAGTAAGCACGAGCATTTCAAATAAAACCTCGTGTGTTACTGATGGGGCAGTGTAATTCAATGAAAAATATTTTTGGCATAAGTCCATTGAGTGCTTTCTTGTACTCTGCCCTGCATGTTTGTTTTTAAATGTGCAGGTTGAGCTGGTGATGCGATGGAGCAGTGTTGAGCAGTAGGAATCTTTTGTCGCTGAAAGTTAGTACCTTGAGTGCACATCGTCATATGTGTAATTCACATGTTTTCGGCTGCAAGAATACTAAGTTATATGTTGATCAGAGAACTAGATTCATTCATATCAATTGAACCCTTTTGTTAAAGGTCTGATGGTCTAGTCTTCCATATGTATATTATGTTGCTTAATCTCAAATCCTTAAAGTTCTAGAAGTATTCCTGATATATGTCTCACAATTCGATGTTCCATGTCCTTGTTACGCTTCTTAATTCTCATTCCGAGTAATAGTCTCTGCTAATCCGTCCTTTGGAATAGTGGGCTGTTACAAAGTGGTATCAGAGCAGTTCGTTTTCCTTGAATCCAAAACTTCCTTCAAAGTTAAGTCTAGATTGAGTCAATAGACTTGTTAGAGGTCAGTAAACCATGCTCAACACTCCATCACATCAAGCTCAACCGGAATGAGGTAAATGATTTTCTGAGTTTTGAAAATGAAAAGTTTAAAAGTGGAAAATGATTGAAATGATGTTTTAAAGGAAATGAAAGTTATGGGAAATGGTTGGAAGTGAAAGTTTTTATGTTGTGAAAAGAAAAGAGATATGAGGAAATGTTGATAGTAATATGAGAAAGAGTTGACAGTGATATCAGAAAGTGTTGACATTGATATGTCAAAAGTGAAATGTTTGAATTCGTGGAATTCAATGAGAATTATTGTTATGAATGAGTTATGTTATTAATGTTTAAAGTTTTGCAATTTCAAGTTGTTTATGACAAAGGATATATTATCCCAAAAGAACGTAGACTGTTTAAGACGCATGATGTCTTTTACGAAAGAACATAGAAAGATGAACTATGGGAATATTATTCCATCATGAGAACAAAACGAGTTCGAAATGAGAATTTCGAGTTGAAAGACGAGAACAACGAAACAAAGAGAAGAAAATCAAAGAGCGAGATGGAAATGATGGTGGCAAGAATTGAATGATGATTTTGAGATTTATGAATGTCACTATCTGACGATGACATGAGTAAAGTCTTTCCCTTTGGATGTTCACACGAGACGGAACTCCAAATTGACTTTGACTTTTTGTTAGAAACGAAATAGAAATGTGATCAATGAATCAATTGAGTTTAGTATTGTGGTTTACACGAATAAGAGACCACGATGTGGTAGAAATTTTGAAGGCAAATTGAGAATTTGGATTTTCGAAGAGTATGGGTAGAGTTTGAGATGTATGGTGGTATGTTGATAACCCTTACAATTTATGATGACCTATTCCGAGTTATATGAGGTTTCAAATTTTATTCATTACCCAAGTTACGCCATTGAGTTTAACTCTATGATCTAGTTTCAATTGAGATATCACTGATTTTCTCACTTTTGTGAAAGAAGTTTACAACCGTAAAATTTCATAAACGCCTTTTGAAACCAAGCCTTCCCGTGATCGAGAAGTATTTGTGACGGTCCGCCAGCCCATATGACCAAAGACATCTCGATGAGTAGTCGCCATTCGGTCTTCGGACCTATATTCCCACTATTTAGTTCAAAGAACATAGTGGTTCAAACTTTCAAAAGACGATTATCTCGAATTTCAACCCTTACCACTTGTAAGTTGTCATGACAAGTTTTCCTCAATCCTTGAAACTGATAAGTATGATGTAGGTTGACTTATCTTGTCACCTAAGTTTTCAGAATTAGTAAGTGATAGACATCAAGTTATGCTGTAGAGAAGTTTTCGATGAGGCGAGATATATTTTTCCCTATGATACACATAGATACGATGACCCTTGATGGGCTTTTCAGATACTGATGACAGTAGAGTTATACCACCATATGACTGTTATGATAATAAAGTTACGAAAGAGATAGTCTTTAGCATTGAGTGCTAAAGTAGAAGTAAAGAAAAGTATATGATATCCTTGGAAAATAACCTCTTATTTTGTTATAACAAGAGAGATTTCAACTTATCTTGAAGATAGTTGATTGTCCTTATGACCTCATTAGTGGGTTGGACATGTCTAAAGTATGGAGGTGCATGAGACTCTTTTCAATGAATATGTAAGGAATGATAGCATCACAGTTCACAAGTCTCTCGTTTTATACCTCAACCCTTATGATTATGCTTGAGCGGAATTAATTCCGAGTATTTGAGACCTTAGTGAAACCAATGATAGTGAGCATGATGGATCATAATTATTGAGATGTGTGAACACTAGGCTAGTCCTAGTGTCCAAACCAGTATGGAGAATGTATCCCCAAAGTCGAGATATGGTAATGAGGCACTTGTGCTTGGAACTTAAGTTATGGTACACAGGTGTACTACCATATCAGGTTATATATGACAACAATGACAGTTTTAACCCTGAAAGTGAGAACTGTAGTATAATGAAAACAATATGACTTTCAGATATCATTATCAAGAAAAAGGGACAAGAGTTGAGAATAGCTGAAGAAACTACGAGCTATTCAGTTATGAGATAGCCCAAGATATGATATAAGCTTCAGAAATAGTCTGACTACGATAAGTAAGGTAATTCCTTCGAAGCAGAGAAGTAGATTAAGACGTAGATTCATTATTGGAGATGAAACCTTGGTACTCTAAGTTACATAGACACAAAATGCTTGTCTTGTGTGTTTTGGAATTTAGCAAGCAAAACAACTTCTATAGAAGTTTGTGAGGGAAAACACATTCAAGGGAACAAAGGAAGAGATTCACATGGAAAGACCTTAAGATGAAGCTATTTGGGAAATATGTTTCTCATACTTATATGATGACAAATAAGGTGGAATTTTGGGTACCTCTGACATTGAAATGAAGCAAACATAGAATGTCAAGAAGATAGTGAAGGTACATGATGTTAGAGCAAAAGTATGATACGTCCCTAGTGGACAAGAGTTTTTAACTTATGCAAAAATACTTAGTTAATTAATGAAGATTTAGAGACATGATGTATATCCAAATAGGATATTACTAATGATGATGCTACAAATGCCAACATAAGGATTTCTCTTGAAAAGATTTTAAAGTAAGAATATATGAGATATATATATTCCTAAGAGCGATAGAAAGGAAAAGGAAACTGAATCCTTCGATGAATTAAGAATAGATGATCTTGACGGATACATCACGATCTCTATGACAAGATTAGACCGTCGAGGCAACAATGCTAGAGGATAAATCGGCGTGGACCGAGCCATGAGAATGCAATTGATAAAACAATAACAATAATAACAACCGAGAAAGATATGGCGAACAAGGTGTGGAAGGTCGTGGCAAGGAAACATGGTGCCACGAAAAGGACAAGGATAAATGAGATAGATGTTTACATGGATGAGACATGGTCACCGCAAGCTAGAGCCTATGCTCGCACCAAAAAATAGAACGAACAAAACTACGAAAGCCTGGCCGGTGTGAGAAAATTTCTCGAAGATACCAATAATACTTTTGTTCGATATAGGTGCTTCACATTCGCTTCACCGCAAAAACATGTGTAGACACGCTTAGAACTCAAATCGAAAAAGCAAAGCGTGCAATGGAAATCTCTTCACCTATATGAGGAAATATGGTTCGTCACACATGATTACTCAAAGTTAGAGTTGGATCTAGGATCATTTAAGGTTCTGGCAAACAGCTTGAACATAATATCCATGTGGGACGTAATAATAATTTTAGGAATGGATTGGCTAGCTGAAAACCATTCCACAATCCTGTGCAAGGAGAGGAAAATTTCATTTCAAATTTCCCGGAAAAGAAGCTACGAGTTTCCACGGAATCAACATGGGGAAGAAGGTACCAATTATATCCGCATTACAGGCAAGGAGAAGGATGAACAAGAAAGGATGTCGGACACTCCTTGTCTACCTAAACGAAGAAGATAAAGTTGAAATAAAAGTAGAGGATGTGGAAATTGTTCAGGAATTTAAAGACGTTTTCCTAATAATTTACTAGGATTACCCTTTGATAGAAAACTAGAGTTCACTATTGACTTAGAACCAGGATCAGCCCCAGTGTCAAAAGCGCCGTATTGAATGGCTCTAAAGGAATTGGAAGAACTAAAAATTTAAATTTAAGAGTTGTTGGATCTAGGTTTTATCAGACCTAGTGTATCGCCAGAGGGAGCACCTGTCTTGTTTGTCAAAAAGAAAGATGGTTCATTAAGAATATGCATAGATTATCGAGGACTGAATGAACTGACATTTAAGAACAAATATCCACTGCCAAGGATAGATGAGTTGTACGATCAATTAAAAGAAGCAAGTGTGTTTTCAAAGATCGATCTTAAATCAAGCTACCATCAACTCAAGATACGACCTGGAGATGTACCCAAAACGTCTTTCTGAACAAGATATGGCCACTATGAGTTTATAATTATGTCATCTGGAAAAAAAATTTACTAGCCGTGTTCATGGACCTCATGAATAAAGTGTTCCACCAGTACTTAGACAAATTTGTCTTGGTCTTTATAGATAATATCCTAATCTATTTGAAGAATGAGGAAGTGCATAAGGACACTTGAGAACTATCTTCTGAGACATTATGGTCGAACAACTTTTGCCAAGTTTAGCAAATGTGAATTTTGGCTTAAAGAAGTAATGTTCCTTTGGCACATTATGTCTTCAGAAGAAATCAAAGTAGACCCGGCAAAGGTTGAAACAATGCAAAAATGGAAATGACCAACAACTCCAAACGAGATCAGAAGCTTTCTAGGATTGGCTGGTTACTATCGAAGATTCATTGAAGGTTTCTCCAAAATAGCAAGGCCAATGACACAGCTGCTTCGGAAAGGAATCAAATTTGTATGGACTACTGAATGTGAAACCGCCGTGAAACTCAAAGAATTACTAACTACAGCCGCCGATTAGCGGTTCGTAACCGGATAAGGAATATACCGCCTATACGGATGCATCAAAGAATGGACTAGGTTGTGTGTTGATGCAAGAAGGAAGGGTGATCGCTTATGCATCCCGACAACTTAGACTACATGAAATAAATTATCCCACCCATGATTTGGAACTAGCGGTAGTTGTGCATGCCTTGAAGATCTGGAGACACCATCTCTATGGAGTGAGGTGTGAAATCTTCACGCATCATAAAAGTTTGAAGTACTTCTTTGAGCAAAGAGACACGAGCATGAGATGCAGAAGATGGCTCGAATTGGTAAAGGACTACGATCATGGTATTAATTACCACCCATGAAAGGCTAATATAGTGGCTGATGCCTTAAGTCATAAAACTCAATCCAAGTTGGGATGTCTCCTTACGAAGAGGAAAGATTCATTGATGAATTTGAATGGATGAAAATAAAGTAATTGATCCATCCAAACAATAACAGTCCGATTGCAACACTCCTCGACACACGACACGAGAGGAAGGATAATTGATGCACAAAGGAAGGACGAGAAATTAGAAAAGATGAGAATGAAAATAAGGACCGAAAAGCTAAAGGACTATCAAGAAGCAACAAATAATGCTATCACGTTTGAAGGAAGAATGTGTGTTCCATAATATGAAGGGCTAAAAATGAAATTTTAGCGAAGCTCATAATACCCTTACACCGCCCACCCGTAAAGCACAAAAAATATACCAAGATTTAAAAGAGAAATTTTGGTGGGAAGGAATGAAAAGAGATGTAGCTTAGTTAGTCGGCGTTGTCTATCATGTCAACGGTGAAGGCTTTACATCGACGACCTTATGGGAAGTTCGCAACCTTTGGAAATACCTAAATGGAAATGGGATGACATTACAATGGATTTTGTTCTTGGCTTACCATGATCAAAACAAGGAACACATCGATATGGGTAATCATAGATGACTCACGAAGTGTGCTCATTTTATACCAATTTCGATTACATATGGATCGACAAGTTAGCTCAACTATAATTCATGAAATTGTGCGCCCGCACGGAGTGCCAAAATCATTCACATCAGATAGAGATTCAAAATTTACTTCTAGATTTTGGATCAGCTTACAAAGGAGATGAGAACAAAATTGAACTTCAGTATCACTTTTCACCCACAAACAGATGGTCAGTCTGAAAGAACAATTCATACTCTTGAAGATATGTTAAGAACAGTTGTGTTAGATCGAGGTGAAAGCTGGGAGTATGTATTACCGCTCATTGAATTTGCCTATAACAATAGCTATCAGGCAACAGTCGGCATAGCACCATATGAAGCATTATATGGAAAAAGGTGTAGATCACCACTTTACTGGGATGAAGTGGGTGAAAGAAAAGTCTTAGGGCCATATAAAGTAGATGAAATGATTAAATTAGTCCATCAGATCAAGCAAAGGTTAAAGGAGGCCCAAGACAGACAGAAGTCGTATGCTGATAAACGAAGAACTGAATTACAATTTGATGTTGGAGATAAAGTGTTTTTGAAAATTTCCCCATCAAAGGGAATCGTTAGATTTGGAATAAGGGGCAAGCTACGACCACGTTTTATAGGGCCCTATGAGATATTAGAAAAGATAGGCCTAGTAGCTTATAAGTTAGCGTTGCCACCAAGTTTTGGGAACGTACACAATGTGTTCCATGTGTCGCAACTGAGGAAGTACGTACACGACCCAAACCATGTGATCCATCAGACTGATATCACCCATGATCCGGATATGAGTTATGAAGAAAAGCCCGAAGCTATCTTAGACCAGCGTATACAAAAATTGAGAAACAAATTAATATCGTTGGTAAAAGTTTTATGGAGACACCATGGGCAAGAAGAAGCGACATGGGAACTAGAGAATCAAATGAGAGAAATATCCCGAACTCTTCTAGAGATATGTAAATTTCGGGATGAAATTTCTTTAAGGGGGGTAGAATGTAATACCCCGACCGTCTAAACTTGGTTTAGAATGAACCTAATTTTGAAATTAGGATTTTGCATCAGTAATAATAATAAAATATTATAGAAGTTACATATATGTATAAGAATTATGTAAGTTGACAAGATTTTGGGATAGATCCCAAATGGTTTTAAACTGTTGCAATATATGTATACATACATATATAATACGGTAATAATGAAAAAGAAAAATAAGAAAAAGAGAAAAAAATATATATAAAAGAAAAGTAAGTTAATCCAATACAAATATAATAATATATACATTATATATGTGTAGTAATAGTGTGTGTGTGTCGTGTATAAATATCCATGTATATAGTATGTATGTGCAAGTGTGTAAGAATGCGTGTGTGTGTACTTGTGATTATATAGGAATAGCGTGTGTGTGTCATTTTTAGATACAAAGGAAAAAAAAAAGGTAAATACAATTATGCAAAAGCAACAGTATCAAACTTACCAATTCATTCTTCATTTCAAGTACAGCAGTGAAAAAAAAAAAAAGAAAGTTTCCTTCGATCCTTATTTCTCAATTTCTCGTCTAGTTTTGATTTTTGTTAAATTCGAACCGATACTAAGGTCGATCTCGCCATTACCTACATTCCTATGGTTTAAAATTTAAATTTGGTGCATGTTTTGTATTTGTGTATTAATTTTGAAATGTATTAAAATAGGAGATGATGCCAAATGCTAGAAGTCGAGAACTAATGTTGTTCAGTATACTCTATATATGCTAGGATTATGAATATGGTTAAAAGTTATTAATGTTAGGTTTTGCTCATTTTAAAGCCGAACTATAGTCGATTTTTCGATTATTGTTGTATGAAGGACTTCGTATTCTGATCTATGCTAGCTACTAGCATATAGAATTAAATTAGGAATTTTTCGACGCATTATGACGAAAAACATATTTGGCTGAAAATCTAAAGCTCCATGTTCGGATTATCCGATCTTTGTTTGTCAAATCTTATCACATATCTGTATTCTAGGATATATCTAGCATGACATATAAATTTATCATAATTTTACGGGTATGTTAGGTATTTTCCTAAAATGTCATGTATCGAAAGTTGGCGTTCGAGGATACTATAAATGTTATCTGAAATGTAAAGTGACATATGAGTTAGACAAGGTATAATAAGTAAGCGACTAAAGTTTGGAAGAAATCGATCGATGTTTGCTTAGTTAAGTGTGAAATCAAGAATAGTTTGTTATTAATATTCGAAACGCACGTGTGTGCGTAGAGTTATGATTATCGTACATAGTTATGATTTATGCCTAGTTAAATATGGTTTTCTACGAATAGTTGAAATAGACATGAGATACAAGAAATGAAACGAGGACTTAGAATTTTAATGTGGGTCGATGTTAATGAATAAGCTTGCCCCAAGCTTAAGAATAAATAAGAAGTATATAATAATCGGAGAAAATAGTAGCTCCACTATGACCAAGTGGAACCAAATTGGGATATTTTATATCTCTTATTCAATAATGATGATGCAAAATCCTAAGATATTAAAAGTTATCTAGTACGTTGATGATAATCGACATTATCCAAGAACCAAATGAAGTAATAAACATTTCTTTTACGTAAAGGTAAAGTACGAAGGTAACAGAAGAAGATAAGGGAGAAGTACGCTGTGTGACTAAAAGTATATATCAGGTGGGCTTTTTCTCGAAATGACAAATGATTTATTTATGATGCTTTCTTCGAAACGAAAAGCCTTTACTTATGATGTTTTCTGTTGAGAAATGATGATGAAATGTTATTTAATTACCTGCCCAAAATGTTTATGTTTTATGTATGGATTCTATCAGTGTTGGTTCGCCAACTATGAATGATAATGAAGTTGTTGGTTCGCTACCAATGTATGAATGAAAATCGAATTCGGATCCTATTCTGGAAGGACAATTCACGGCTAGGATTAACGTGTACACTAATGGTAGCGCACTTGTCGAAAGTTTTGCTCGACCGATTCGGTGTTGTGTCTTTGAAAGATTTGCTCGGCGGTCACAACGTCCGTGGAAGGAGCCTCTTCTACGGCGCAAGATGAAGAAGTTGTTATATGAGATGTGATATGGATCATACAGACGTAAAATATGTCCACCGCACAAGTTTATGAAAATGACATAAAATATTTAGTAAGCACGAGCATTTCAAATAAAACCTCGTGTGTGTTACTGATGGGGCAGTGTAATTCAATGAAAAATATTTTTGGCATAAGTCCATTGAGTGCATTCTTGTACTCAGCCCTGCATGTTTGTTTTTAAATGTGCAGGTTGAGCTTGTGATGCGATGGAGCAGTGTTGAGCAGTAAGAATCTTTTGTCGCTGAAAGTTAGTACCTTGAGTGCACATCGTCATATGTGTAATTCACATGTTTTCCGCTGCAAGAATACTAAGTTATATGTTGATCAGAGAACTAGATTCATTTATATCAATTGAACCCTTTTGTTAAAGGTCTGATGGTCTAATCTCCCATATGTATATTATGTTGCTTAATCTCAAATGCTTAAAGTTCTAGAAGTATTCCTGATATATGTCTCACAATTCGGTGTTCCATGTCCTTGTTACGCTTCTTAATTCCGTGCTCCGGTAATAGTCTCGCTAATCCGTCCTTTGGAATAGTGGGTCATTACAAAGTGGTATCGAGCGATTCGTTTTCCTTGAATCCAAAACTTCCTTCAAAGTTAAGTCTAGATTGAGTCACTAGACTTGTTAGAGGTCGATCGACCATGTTCAACACTCCATCACATCAAGCTCAACCGGAATGAGGCAAATGATTTTCTCGAGTTTTGAAAATGAAAAGTTTAAAAGTGGAAAATGATTGAAATGATGTTTTAAAGGAAATGAAAGTTATGGAAATGGTTGGAAGTGAAAGTTATGGAAAATGTTGCAAATGATGTTTTATGTTGTGAAAAGAAAAGAGATATGAGGAAATGTTGATGATAATATGAGAAGAGTTGAATGATATGAGAAAGTGTTGACATTGATATGTCAAAGTGAAATGTTTGAATTCGTGGAATTCAATGAGAATTATTGTTATGAATGAGTTATGTTATTAATGTTTAAAGTTTTGCAATTTCAAGTTGTTTATGACAAAGGATATATTATCCCAAAAGAACGTAGACTGTTTAAGACGCATGATGTCTTTTACGAAAGAACATAGAAAGATGAACTATGGGAATATTATTCCATCATGAGAACAAAAACGAGTTCGAAATGAGAATTTCGAGTTGAAAGACGAGAACAATGAAAACAAAGAGAAGAAAATCAAAGAGCAGAGATGGAAATGATGGTGGCAAGAATTGAATGATGATTTTGAGATGATGAATGTCACTATACGACAGTGACATGAGTATAGTCTTTCCCTTTGGATGTTCAAACGAGACGGAACTCCAAATTGACTATGACTTTTTCGTTAGAAACGAAATAGAAATGTGATCAATGAATCAATTGAGTTTAGTATTGTGGTTTACACAGAATAAGAGACCACGATATGGTAGAAATTTTGAAGGCAAATTGAGAATTTGGATTTTTCAGTAGTATGGGTAGAGTTTGAGATGTATGGTGGTATGTTGATAACCCTTACAATTTATGATGATCTATTCCGAGTTATATGAGGTTTCAAATTTTATTCATTACCCAAGTTCTGTCATTGAGTTTAACTCTATGATCTAGTTTCAATTGAGATATCACTTGATTTTCTCACTTTTTGTGAAAGAAGTTTACAACCAGAAAATTTCATAAAACGCCCTTTTGAAACCAAGCCTTCATGTGATGAGAAGTATTTGTGGCCGGTCCGGCCAGCCCATATGACCAAAGACATCTCAGTAGTCGTCATTCTGGTCTTCGGACCCTATATTCCCACTATTTAGTTCAAAGAACATAGTGGTTCAAACTTTTAAAAGTACGATTATCTCGAATTTCGAACCCTTACCACTTGTAAGTTGTCATGATAAGTTTTCCTCAATCCTTGAAACTGATAAATATGATGTAGGTTGACTTATCTTGTCACCTAAGTTTTCAGAATTAGTAAGTGATAGACATCAAGTTATCTATAGAAGTTTTCGATGAGGCGAGATATATTTTTCCTATGATACACATAGATACGATGACCATGATGGGCTTTTCGACATCGATGACATGAAGTTATACCACCATATGACTGTTATGATAATAAAGTTACGAACGAGATAGTCTTTGGCATTGAGTGCTAAAGTAGACGTAAAGAAAAGTATATGATATCCTTGGAAAATAACCTCTTATTTTGTTATAACAAGAGATTTCAACTTATCTTGAAGATAGTTGATTGTCCTTATGACCTCATTAGTGGGTTGGACATGTCTAAAGTATGGAGGTGCATGAGACTCTTTTCAATGAATATGTAAGGAATGATAGCATCACAGTTCACAAGTCTCGTTTTATACCTCAACCCTTATGATTATGCTTGAGCGGAATTAATTCCGAGTATTTGAGACCTTAGTGAAACCAATGATAGTGAGCATGATGGATCATAATTATTGAGATGTGTGAACAGCTAGGCTAGTCCTAGTGTCCAAACCAAGTATGGAGAATGTATCCCTTAAGTCAAGATATGGTAATGAGGCACTTGTGCTTGGAACTTAAGTTATGGTACACAAGTGTACTACCATATCAGGTTATATATGACAACAATGACAGTTTTAACCCTGAAAGTGAGAACCGAAGTATAATGAAAACAATATGACTTTCAGATATCATGATCAAGAAAAAGGGACAAGAGTTGAGAATAGCTGAAGAAACTACGAGCTATTCAGTTATGAGATAGCCCAAGATATGATATAAGCTTCAGAAATAGTCTGACTACGATAAGTAAGGTAATTCCTTCGAAGCAAAGAAGTAGATTAAGACGTAGATTCATTATTGGAGATGAAACCTTGGTACTCTAAGTTACATAGACACAAAACGCTTGTCTTGTGTGTTTTGGAATTTAGCAAGCAAAACAACTTCTATAGAAGTTTGTGAGGGAAAACACATTCAAGGGAACAAAGGAAGAGATTCACATGGAAAGACCTTAAGATGAAGCTATTTGGGAAATATGTTTCTCATACTTATATGATGACAAATAAGGTGGAATTTTGGGTACCTCTGACATTGAAATGAAGCAAACATAAAATGTCAAGAAGATAGTGAAGGTACATGATGTTAGAGCAAAGTATGATCGTCCCTAGTGGACAAGAGTTTTAACTTATGCAAAAATACTTAGTTAATTAATGAAGATTTAGGGACATGATGTATATCCAAATAGGATATTACTAATGATGATGCTACAAATGCCAACATAAGGTTTCTCTTGAAAAGATTTTAAAGTAAGAATATATGAGATATATATATTCCAAGAGCGATAGAAAGGAAAAGGAACTGAATCCTTCGATGAATTAAGAATAGATGATAGTGACGGATACATCACGATCTCTATGACAAGATTAGACTGTCGAGGCAACAATGCTAGAGGATAAATCGACGTGGACCGAGCCGCAGAATGCAATTGATAAAACAATAACAATAATAACAACCGAGAAAGATATGGCGAACAAGGTGACAGAAGGTCGTGGCAAGGAAACATGGTGCCACGAGTGTAAGGACAAGGATAAATGAGATAGATGTTTACATGGACAGACATGGTCACCGCAAGCAAGAGCCTATGCTCTGCACCAAAAAATAGAACGAACAAAACTACGAAAGCCTAGCCGGTATGAGAAAATTTCTCAGCATACCAATAATACTTTTGTTCGATATAGGTGCTTCACATTCGTTCACCGCAAAAACATGTGTAGATACGCTAGAACTCAAATCGAAAAAGCAAAGCAGGCAATGGAAATCTCTTCACCTATATGAGGAAATATGGTCGTCACACATGATTACACAAAGTTAGAGTTGGATCTAGGATCATTTAAGGTTCGGGCAAACAGCTTGAACATAATATCCATGTGGGAAGTAATAATAATTTTAGGAATGGATTGGCTAGCTGAAAACCATTCCACAATCCTCTGCAAGGAGAGGAAAATTTCATTTCAAATTTCCGGGAAAAGAAAGCTACGAGTTTCCACGGAATCAACATGGGGAAGAAGGTACCAATTATATCCGCATTACAGGCAAGGAGAAGGATGAACAAGAAAGGATGTCGGACACTCCTTGTCTACCTAAACGAAGAAGAGAAAGTTGAAATAAAAGTAGAGGATGTGGAAATTGTTCAGGAATTTAAAGACGTTTTCCTAATAATTTACTAGGATTACCCTTTGATAGAAAACTAGAGTTCACTATTGACTTAGAACCAGGATCAGCCCCAGTGTCAAAAGCGCCGTATTGAATGGCTCTAAAGGAATTGGAAGAACTAAAAATTTAAATTTAAGAGTTGTTGGATCTAGGTTTTATCAGACCTAGTGTATTGCCATAGGGAGCACCTGTCTTGTTTGTCAAAAAGAAAGATGGTTCATTAAGAATGTGCATAGGTTATCGAGGACTGAATGAACTGACATTTAAGAACAAATATCCACTGCCAAGGATAGATGAGTTGTACGATCAATTAAAAGAAGCAAGTGTGTTTTCAAAGATCGATCTTAAATCAAGCTACCATCAACTCAAGATACGACCTGGAGATGTACCCAAAACGTCTTTCTGAACAAGATATGGCCACTATGAGTTTATAGTTATGTCATTTGGGAAAAAAAAATGTACTAGCCGTGTTCATGGACCTCATGAATAAAGTGTTCCACCCGTACTTAGACAAATTTGTCTTGGTCTTTATAGATAATATCCTAATCTATTTGAAGAATGAGGAAGTGCATAAGGACACTTGAGAACTATCTTACAGACATTAAGGGTCGAACAACTTTTGCCAAGTTTAGCAAATGTGAATTTTGGCTTAAAGAAGTAATGTTCCTTTGGCACATTATGTCTTCAGAAGAAATCAAAGTAGACCCGGCAAAGGTTGAAACAGTGCAAAAATAGAAATCACCAACAACTCCAAACGAGATCAGAAGCTTTCTAGGATTGGCTGGTCACTATCGAAGATTCATTGAAGGTTTCTCCAAAATAGCAAGGCCAATGACACATACCGCTTGGAAAGGAATCAAATTTGTATGGACTCATCGAATGTGAAACCGCCAAAAACTCAAAGAATTACTAACTACACCAGATGATAGCGGTTCGAACCAGATAAGGAATATACTATCTATACGGATGCATCAAAGAATGGACTAGGTTGTGTGTTGATGCAAGAAGGAAAGGTGATCGCTTATGCATCCCGACAACTTAGACTACATGAAATAAATTATCCCACCCATGATTTGGAACTAGCGGTAGTTGTGCATGCCTTGAAGATCTGGAGACACCATCTCTATGGAGTGAGGTGTGAAATCTTCACAGATCATAAAAGTTTGAAGTACTTCTTTGAGCAAAGAGACCTGAGCATGAGACAGAGAAGATGGCTCGAATTGGTAAAGGACTACGACTGCGGTATTAATTACCACCCATGAAAGGCTAATATAGTGGCTGATGCCTTAAGTCATAAAACTCAATCCAAGTTGGGATGTCTCCTTACAGAAGAGGAAAGATTCATTGATGAATTTGAATGGATGAAAATAGAAGTAATTGATCCATCTGAAACAATAACAGGTCTGATTGCAACACTCCTCGCGACACCTGACCTGAGAGGAAGGATAATTGATGCACAAAGGAAGGACGAGAAATTAGAAAAGATGAGAATGAAAATAAGGACTGAAAAGCTAAAGGACTATCAAGAAGCAACAAATAATGCTATCACGTTTGAAGGAAGAATGTGTATTCCGCAATATGAAGGGCTAAAAAATGAAATTTTGAGCGAAGCTCATAATACCCCTTACACCGCCCACCCAGGAAGCACAAAAAAATATACCAAGATTTAAAAGAGAAATTTTGGTGGGAAGGAATGAAAAGAGATGTAGCTTCATTCGTCGAGCGTTGTCTATCATGTCAACAGGTGAAAGCTTTACATCAGCGACCTTATGGGATGCTGCAACCTTTGGAAATACCTAAATGGGAATGGGATGACATTACAATGGATTTTGTTACTGGCTTACCATGATCAAAACAAGGGAACACATCGATATGGGTAATCATAGACAGACTCACGAAGTGTGCTCATTTTATACCAATTTCGATTACATATGGATCTGACAAGTTAGCTCAACTATACGTTCGTGAAATTGTGCGTCTGCACGGATTGCCAAAATCAATCACATCAGATAGAGATTCAAAATTTACTTCTAGATTTTGGATCAGCTTACGAAAGGAGATGAGAACAAAATTGAACTTCAGTACAACTTTTCACCCACAAACAGATGGTCAGTCTGAAAGAACAATTCATACTCTTGAAGATATGTTAATAACAGTTGTGTTAGATCGAGGTGAAAGCTGGGAGTATGTATTACCGCTCATTGAATTTGCCTATAACAATAGCTATCAGGCAACAGTCGTCATAGCACCATATGAAGCATTATATGGAAAAGGTGTAGATCACCACTTTACTTTGGGATGAAGTGGGTGAAAGAAAAGTCTTAGGGCGGATACGATGAGATGAAATGATTAAATTAGTCCATCGGATCAAGCAAAGGTTAAAGGAGGCCCAAGATGCATGTAAGTCGATCTTGATAAACGAAGAACTGAATTACAATTTGATGTTGGAGTTAAAGTTTTTGAAAATTTCCCGTCAAAGGAATCGTTAGATTTGGAATAAGGGCAAGCTACGACCACGTTTTATAGGCCCTATGAGATATTAGAAAAGATAGGCCCATGAGCTTATAAGTTAGCTGCCACCAAGTTTTGGGAACATACACAATGTGTTCCATGTGTCGCAACGAGGAAGACGTACACGACCCAAACCATGTGATCCATCGATGATATCACCTTGATCCGGATATGAGTTATGAAGAAAAGCCGAAGCTATCTTAGACCAAACATATACAAAAATTAAGAAACAAATCAATATCGTTGGTGAAAGTTTTATGGAGACACCATGGGCAAGAAGAAGCGACATGGGAACTAGAGAATCAAATGGGAGAAATATCCCGAACTCGTCTAGAGATATGTAAATTTCGGGACGAAATTTCTTTAAGGGGGGTAGAATGCAATACCCCGACCGTCTAAACTTGGTTTAGAATGAACCTAATTTTTAAATTAGGATTTTGCATCAGTAATAATAATAAAATATTATAGAAATTACATATATGTATAAGAATTATGTAAGTTGACAAGATTTTGGGATAGATCCCAAATGGTTTTAAACTGTTGCAATATATGTATACATACATATATAATACGGTAATAATGAAAAAGAAAAATAAGAAAAAGAGAAAAAATATATATATATACGAAAAGTAAGTTAATCCAATACAAATATAATAATATATACATTATATATGTGTAGTAATAGTGTGTGTGTGTCGTGTATATATATCCATGTATATAGTATGTGTGTGCAAGTGTGTAAGAATACGTGTGTGTGTACGTGTGAGTATATAGGAATAGCGTGTGTGTGTCATTTTTAGATACAAAGGAAAAAAAAAAGGTAAATACAATTATGCAAAAGCAACAGTATCAAACTTACCAATTCATTCTTCATTTCGCAAGTACAGTGTGCAGAAAGAAAAAAAAAAGAAAGTTTCCTTCGATCCTTATTTCTCAATTTCTCGTCTCGTTTTCGATCTTTCGTTAAATTCGAACCGATACTAAAGTCAGTCTCGCCATTACCTACATTCATATGGTTTAAAATTTAAATTTGGTGCATGTTTTGTATTTGTGTATTTATTTTTGAAATGTATTAAAAATAGGGAGATGGTGCCAAATGCTAGAAGTCGAGAACTAATGTTGTTCGTATACTCTATATATGCTAGGATTATGAATATGGTTAAAAGTTATTAATGTTAGGTTTTTGCTCATTTTTAAAGCCGAAATATAGTCGATTTTTCGATTATTGTTGAATGAAGGGACTTCATATTTACAGTCTATGCTAGCCTACTAGCATATAGAATTAAATTGGGAATTTTTCGTACACATTATGACAGAAAACATATTTGGCTGAAAATCTAAAGCTCCACGTTCGGATTATCCGATCTTTGTTTGTCAAATCTTATCACATATCTGTATTCTAGGATATATCTAGCATGACATATAAATTTATCATAATTTTCTGGGTATGTTAGGTATTTTCCTAAAAATGCCATGTATCTAAAGTTGGCCGTTCGAGGATACTATAAATGTTATACGAAATGTAAAGTGACATATGAGTTAGACAAGGTATAATAAGTAAACGACTAAAGTTTGGAAGAAATCGATCGATGTTTGCTTAGTTAAGTGTGAGAAATCAAGAATAGTTTGTTATTAATATTCGAGCACGTGTGTGCGTAGAGTTATGATTATCGTACATAGTTATGATTTATGCCTAGTTAAATATGGTTTTCTCTGAATAGTTGAAATAGACATGAGATACAAGAAATGAAACGAGGACTTAGAATTTTAATGTGGTCGATGTTAATGAATAAGCTTGCCCCAAGCTTAAGAATAAATAAAGTATATAATAATGGGAGAAAATAGTAGCTCCACTATGACCAAGTGGAACCAAATTGAGATATTTTATATCTCTTATTCAATAATGATGATGCAAAATCCTAAGATATTAAAAGTTGTCTAATGACGTTGATGATAATCGGCGTTATCCAAGAACCAAATGAAGTACTAAACCTTTCTTTTACGTAAAGGTAAAGTACGAAGGTAATGAAAGAAGAGAATGGAGAAATCGCAAGTGACTAAAAGTATATATCGGTGGGCTTTTCTCGAAATGACAAATGATTTATTTATGATGCTTTCTTGAAACGAAAAGTCTTTACTTATGATGTTTTTGTTGAGAAATGATGATGAAATGTTATTTAATTACCTGCCCAAAATGTTTATGTTTTATGTATGGATCCTATCAGTGTTGGTTCGCCAACTATGAATGATAATGAAGTTGTTGGTTCGCTACCAATGTATGAATGAAAATCGAATTCGGATCCTATGCTGGAAGGACAATTCCTGGCTAGGATTAACGTGTACACTAATGGTAACTGCACTTGCTGAAAGTTTTGCTCAGCAAGTTACAGTGACTGTGTGCTGAAAGATTTGCTCGGCCGATCACAGCGTCCGTGGAAGGAGGCCTCCTTCTACGGCGCAAGATGAGGAAGATGTTATATGAGATGTGATATGGATCATACAGACAGAAAATATGTCTGGCCAGACAAGTTTATGAAAATGACATAAAATATTTAGTAAGCACGAGCATTTCAAATAAAACCTCGTGTATTCTTGATGGGCGGTGTAATTGATGAAATTTTTTTGCATAAGTCCATTAAGTGCATTCTTATACTCAGCCCTGCATGTTTGTTTTTAAATTTGCAGATTGAGCTGGTGATGCGATGGAGCAGTGTTGAGCAGTAAGAATCTTTTGTCGCTGAAAGTTAGTACCTTGAGTGCACATCGTCATATGTGTAATTCACATGTTTTCCGCTGCAAGAATACTAGGTTATATGTTGATCAGAGAACTAGATTCATTCATATCAATTGAACCCTTTTGTTAAAGGTCTAATGGTCTAATCTCCCATATGTATATTATGTTGCTTAATCTCAAATGCTTAAAGTTCTAGAAGTATTCTTGATATATGTCTCACAATTCGGTGTTCCATGTCCTTGTTACGCTTCTTAATTCTCGTTCCGAGTAATAGTCTCTGCTAATCCGTCCTTTGGAATAGTGGGCTGTTACAAAGAGCATATATGATTGGGACAACAACAATAATATATACTGACAACAAAAAACAATGATTTTGAAAAAAAATTGAGAACAAAATTAATAGATATTAAGCAAAAAAAAAATAGAAGATGAATTTAATGGAGGATTGAAGAATCAAGAGATGGTGGCTATGTCGGTGATTCACCGTGAAATTCAGCGATTAATCGGGAAAAAACGCAGCGGAATTGAAGGAGGAGGATGAATGAGATATTTGTTGTCGAAAAATATAAAAGCGGCATTTAACAAAACATAAAGCGCATTTAACAAAATATAAAACTATATGTTGGCATGAAACACAAACATGCATTTAACAAAACACGTTCATGCATTTAATAGAATATTTTCATACATCTTACAAAACTTAAAAATGCATTGTTGGCAACGGCGCTAAGAACGCAGCGCTTTCCAACCTACATGCATATTTTGTTCAACTGCATATATTTTTGTGTTCATTTAAATGCATTATTCAGTTCAACTAATGCATTGTTTGTTTTTCGCAATCACATAACAAATCAAATTACTAATCTATCCTTACTGTTGTGAAATCAGTGAAATTAAGCTTAAAAATCCGAAAAAATCTCCACAATTGGATCTATGAGATGAGTGGATGAAATTTAATACTATATACTACCTCAAACTCAGATACTATTTGATCCCTCCTATATGTATATACACTCCTATAGAGGATGGATGAAATAGTACCCGAGCCTGAGATAGTATGTAGTACTCAATCTCATCCATTCATCTCATAGATCCTATGGTCGAATTTTTTCAACTTTTAAGCTTAATTTCGCTGATTTTAATGAAAGTAGGTAGATTAATAATTGATTTGTTATGTGATCGCGAAATAAAACTATGCATTTATTTGAACTGAATAATGTAATCAAATGAAAAAAAATACATGTAATTGAATACAATAATGCATGCGGTTGGAAGCTCGCGCCTAGAGCGCGGGCGCGCCCAGTTTGTGCTCGTGCTCGCGCGCCCGTTTGCCAACAATGCATTTTACGTTTGTTGAATGCATGAACATATTTTGTTAAATGCATGGACATGTTTTGATCAATGCATAAACGTGCTTTGTTAAATGCATGTTTGTGTTTAAATGGCGAATGTGGTTTTATGTGTTGTTCAATGCGCTTCATGTATTGTTCAATGTATTTTATGATTTTGACAACAAATCATCATCTATCCTTATCTTTCAATTCCGTCTGTCTCTTTCCATGATTCCCGAAGAATTTACCTTGAACCACCGCCAAGCCACCATCTTTCTCGATTCTTCAATGATCTATCAAATTCATCTTCTATTTTTTTCTCAAAATCCATCAATTTTGTTCTCAATTTTTTTTTCTTTTTCTTTCTTTCAAAATATGTTGTTTGTTGTTGTTTGTATATCTTGCTACTGCTATTCGTCGGTGTTGCTGCCGTCGTCGTCTTCGACGCTGTCCGCTACTACCAAGGAGGAGGAGAAGAAGAAGACTGATTTGATTTCTTCTCATATTGTTCTTTGAGAAAATAAAAAAGAAAAAAGAAAAGAAAATGAGTTTCCACGTGTCAGCTTGTAGTGCGGTCACGTGTTCAAAATATGTGGTCTAGATTGGATACTACATACTATCTGGGGACCGGGTACTACGAGAACCCAACTCTACTCATATATATATATATATATGATGGATCAAATAGTACCCGAGCCTGAGATAGTATGTAGTACTCAATCTCATCCACTCATCTCATAGATCCTATGGTTCAGATTTTTCGGACTTTTTAAGCTTAATTTCGCCGATTTTCACTATAGTAAGGGTAGATTAGTAATTTGATTTGTTATGTGATTGCGAAAAACAAACTATGCATTTAGTTGAATTGAATAATGCATTCAAATGAATAAAAAATACATGCAGTTGAACACAATAATGTATTCGGTTGAAAGCTCACGCCCAACGTCTCCGGCGCTCGCTCGCTTGCGCGCCCGTTCGCCTGTATTTTTACATTTTGTTAAATGCATGAACATGTTTTGTTAAATGTATGGACATGTTTTGGTCAATGCATGAACGTGCTTTGTTAAATATATGTTTGTGTTTTGTGGCAACATGTAGTTTTATGTTTTGTTCAATGCAGTTTCACGTTTTGTTCAATATATTTTTATGGTTTTCGACAGCAAATCTCTCATTCATCATTCTTTGTCAATTCTGTCGTCTCTTTCCCAGATTACCTACGAATTCGTCGTGAACCACAACCATAACCACCATCTTTCTCGATTCTCCAATCATCTATCAAATTCATCTTCAATTTTTTTTCAAAATCCATCAATTTTGTTCTCAAATATTTTTCTTCCTTTTCTTTCTTTTAAAAATCTTTTGTTTATAGTTGTTCGTGTTTCTTGCTGCTCATGTTCACCGGTGTTGCCACCGATGTCGTCCGTTCCGGCGCCGTCCGTTGCTGCCAAGGAGGAGGAGGAGAAGAAGAAGACTGATTTGTTTCTTCCCATTTTGCCCTCTGCGAAAATAAAAAGAAAAAAGAAAAGAAAAGAGCTGTGTAATATCCCGTAGAATTAGATGCCTAATTACGGTTTTTGAAACCCATAAATTAGGAATTCGCTGTGACGATTCAATCGATGAAGATAGCGAATAATGGTTTCGATTATTTACGAAGGAACAATTCCTATTTTATATTCACCGAGAATTGTGAATTTAGAAATAGAAGTTTGTAAAGCATATCGACGGTATTAACGCCAGCGTATCGAACGTCGTTATTTTATGGAATTTCTGAGCGATAAAGCTTGGAATTAATTTCCATCTTAATTCCTATATTAAATGGAATATATTTATTAAGTAAGCACGAACTTACTACGACCATTTTGAGATGAGTCGATTTTGAGCGTTTTGAGGCGTTTTGAGCGTCAACGTCTGAGAGCGTTTTGAAAAATGAGTTTAATGCTAAGGAAATTATTATATTTAATTTCCTATTATTATTTTATATAATTACAGTATTAATAAATATTAAATTGAATTTTGGCGTTTAAAATTGATAATTTTCGAAATGGATTTTGAAAACCCTAATTATATAAACTATGGTTTTAACACATGAAATGATACCATTTAATTATCCTATGGTATCTAAATCATATATTATGATATATTTCAGTATGTTTTGATCGAGATTGACATGAGTATCAATAATAGGTGTGAATTATAATTTTTATCCTATTTTCTCTATTATTCTCGAAAATTTCGAATATATGCCTAAGAGGTGATTTAATTATTTTTATGACTTGTATTTTATACCTATGATCATGTATGATATATATATTGCATTAATGTACAAAAAGAAAATAAATCCTACCTATTTGGACCCCTAAACCTTAGGCCATCATGAATGGACAAGGCATGCTTGTCACCTCCTTTAACACCCAATGCATGGAAAGCCTTTTCTAGCCTACACTAATCATCACCACACTCTACACACTCAACCATGATTCCTATTGTGTGTGTGTGTGTGCCTAAGAGAGAGAGAGATATACATGGGAGAAACTCTTCCCATACACTTCATTTCACTCATAATACATTTTCTCCTCTCTCCCCAAAATTTTCAGACCTCTCCTCTCATTTCCTCTCTTCTTCTTCTCCTACACCATTTCCACCATGGAAGAGAGAGCTCAAGCTCCATCTCTCTCTCATTCATCTTCAAATTCGTGACTAAGGTATAACTATCTCCTATGACTCTTAGACATGATTAAATCATACTTGCATGGTTAGATTGATGATCTTGGTGGTGATTTGGGGTGATAGATTCACCATTTTCGTGGTTATATGAAATGCATACAAGAAGAATAAGCTTAAAACTGAAAACTGGGAGTATGTTACAAAAACAGTAACTTCATAAAATTATTTGACTAAGTTACATTGGTCCGATGAATGTGAAATTTTACTATGTTGCAATTAAACATGTCTATTACGTCTCTGTAAAATTTCAAGTCAATAAAACTTGAGTTTCTATTTTAATTATATTTTTCAAAAACACTGCACAAATCTGTAAAATTTCGGTGTTCATCACCCACGGTCCGTGGCTTTCGTTTCGAGTTTGGCTAATGGTAAAACTCTAAAAATTGGCATAAACATAAATTAGCATGTATAGAAGATATATGTAAATATTCAGAATTTTCTAAAAATTTTTACTATTTATTCCAGATTTTTCAAACGAACTGCACAAAACTGTCACTGTAGTGATAGCTTGTAGTAAAATATTTTTATCTCCCAATCTGTTTTGAATCATTGAGTAAGGCTTTTTCTGGATTAAACTAGACTGAAGTGGCTTTTCAATATGTATGGTTGCATTCCTAGTTTCCTTATAATGAACTCACGGTGAATTTTTAAAGTTGAGGCATTACAGTTAGCTTTTTGGACAAACTGCCTTAGTAAAATTCTATGCTAAATGACTGTCCGTGTACGACTTTTGCGTGAGATATTCGAGCCGTTTGTAATCCGATTTTGACCTTGGTTTCTTCATAAGAAATTTTCCTTACCATGTCTAGTTGTGATCTGGAAAGTTTGATCCCAAACCAAGCCTTATAAGTATACTGTTCACTGACCCAAAGTCACCTACTTGAATGTTGTCCTTTCCAACTAGTCAACTTTGAACTTACATATTTCTCGATGCATCAAGTATCTTCCAGTACGGTCTTCATGAAACATGTAGTTCTTATTACAAGGTTTCTAAAATGGTATCTTTCAGTCATTTTGGTATTGTGAGTCAAAAGTTACGAGCCTCGCAAAATCCCTCGTCGTTAAGCTAAATCTGAAATCCTGAAAATTTTCTAAGTATAGAAGAAGTCAGTTCGAGTTGCCCACTTTGAGAGCCTATATCTCCAGAACCACGACTCTTTTGGGTCGACTTCCTTCTTAGAACTTATAGTAAATATTTAGAGGTTTCAGAATGTGTCTTTTGCGGTCATACATATTTTTAATCAAGAGTTATGAATCGTCAAAGTATGACACTCTAAATCTGGAAATTCTGAAAAATATTCTAAGTATAGAAGTCAGTTCGAGTTACCCACTTTGAGACCCTATATCTCCAGAACCACGACTCTTTTGGGTCGACTTCCTTCTTAGAACTTACATTACATGTTTAGAGGTTTCCAGAATGTGTCTTTGTGCGGTCATCGTATTTTTAATCGAGAGTTATAGATCGTCAAAGTATGACACTTGGGTTGTTTTAAGCTGTTTTGCTGAAAATTAAACACTGAAATTTAACTAAGTGTTGAAACTCCCTATGTGAAACATGCCTTATGTGACTAACATGCTATTAATTGATGCATTCATATGATATGTCATAAGGTACATTAAAGCATTAATAAGATGCAATTTAGGATAAAACAACAATATGATATTTTTACGGAAGCACGTCTTAACGTGAAATATTTGACTAGGCGCTACTACATGATCAATTGATTGTATATCATGCCATGATATATACTCAAGTAGAAATATGGGTTCTAAGACCCGATGGATGTTTCAACTCCAAAACCTCAAAGCCGAGAATAGATAGGCTAAACAGGGACTCGCAATCCAAGAAATCGGTTAGACAATCTACAGTCCAGGTGGGCTTCTTATCTTCAAAATGTGGGCCTTTTCGTACCCCACTAAAACGTGACTTTACTGTTATTTCAAATGAGTTTATTTACAGTACTTATCCTACAACTGTTTAACAAATGTTTCTTGCATTACCGCCAAAATATTTCGTTTTGTGTATGGATCCTATCTGTTATGCCGGGTAGAAATTGTGGAGATGGTTGGAACTATTATATCAATTGTTGTGGTAGCACCAAACCTTTTAAATGTCGGGTCCTTTGCGGATGATAAATGCACGCTAGGATTGGCGTGAAGGTTGGAACTATCTGTTGTGTTAACATATGCTTGCAGAGCGATGTCTTTGTCGGGATTACGGCCGGTCACGGCGTCGTAGATGGGAGGCCTCCTCTCGGCGTTTATTATTTATTATTATTATGTATTGTGACTATGAGATACGGACCATACACACCAAGAAAATGCTTGGCGAGCTACTTTTGAATCGAAATGATTTTAGTAAGCCTGAGGCCTTTTAACTAAAACCTCATGACTTACTCGACATTGGCGGCGTAATTCGAATATTATCAAATGTTTTGGCATGAGTCCACCGAGTGCATTCTTGTACTCACCCCGCATGTTTGTTTTAAATGTGCGGTTGAGCGGATGATGGATGGGCGGTGTTGAGCAATAGGAATATTGTCATTGAAAAGTTTATACCTTGATAGTACATCGTCATATGTACATATCACATGTTTTCATTGCAAGAACTTAAGTTATGTACTAAAGTCCAAGAACATGCTTGTCATATGAATTACGGCTTTTGTTAAGGAGAATTCCCTGTTTAATTATACTGTTTAGAGTTCTGATCCTTCTAAATCCTACTTAGGATTTAGGGGATGTGACAGAGTGGTATCAGAGCGGTTCGCTCTTGAACCCAAAATCTCCTTTAAGATTAAGTCTAGATTAAGTCATTAGACTTCTAAAGGTTAGCTGACAATGCTCAACACTCCATCACATCAAGCTCAACCGAAATGAGGTAAATGATTCTTTTTCCAAAGTTTTGAAAATTACCCTGGCCAGATGAATGTTTATGAAATGATTTTTTTTTTCAAAAAGAGATTCCCACAATATGCAGGTATGGGACTGCATATTTAAGGAAAGCTCAAAAGATTCCCACAATATGCAGGTATGGGACTGCATATTTAAGGAAACTTAAAGGATTTGATTTATGATAGATAAATGATTTTCTCGGTTTTGAAATCGAAAAGTTTGAAGTGAAGGATGATTGAAATGATCTTTCAAAAGAAATGAAAGCTATGAGAAAGGTTGAGAATGAATGTTATGACAAATGATTTGTCGAGAAAGTTATGAAAAGAAGGAAGATATAAGGAGATGATGACAATGATGTGAGAAAGTTTCGCATGATATGCGAAGATGAAATATTTGAAATCTCGAAATTGATAAGTGTTCATTGTTATGAACAAAGTTATGTTATTCATGCTTCAAAGTGATTGAGATTGGACACCGATTTGTCAAAAATGATATGTTGAATTCGTGAAATTGACGAAGTACATCGTATAAATGAGCTACGTATGAATATTTGAAGTTTTACTTCAACTTCAAAGTTCTTTATGATGATGAGCATGCTAGCTCAACAGAACGTAGACTTTTTAAGAAGCATGATCCCTTTTACGAAAGAATATAGAAGTAAGAACTTCCTCCTATTACAAGAACAAGAGTAACGATGGATTTGAGAACTTCATTCCATCTTGAGTATCGAAAAGAAAAGGATTTATACAAAATTGTGCGACCTCGACTTCGACCTCGGCATGTGCAACTGTCGACTTTGATTTCGGGAATTTATAATGTCGACTTTGACATATCGACTTTGGTAGCTTATGCGACCTCGACGTCGGCATTTCTCCATACTACCGCGGCATCGGTAACGGCATGCACGACCTTGGCGTCGGCATCGCTTATGACCTCGGCGCGGCGCGTAAATTTTTCCCCGCACTGCGCAGTGATTTTGTTTGATTAGTTCTCGATCGTGTGAACTCCGATTTACGTCGATTTTCCCTACGTGCCCTAATGTACTGTAATTCATTTCTTATGAAGGACCAAATTCTGATTCCTACTCCGAGATTCACGAGGATCAGTTGAAGCTAACTCATGATTTATAGAAAGTAAGAGCGTTATAGTGCGATCTGAATCTTAGAATGTTACTAAGAAAGTAAGATTGCCGACAATACAAGTAGAGCCACGACGTACATAAGAACCTTTGTTGATGACCTATTATGGGTATATAAGCTTTCAAAATTATATTCATCACCCAATATCCGTCGTTGAGTTTAACTCTATGACCTAGTTCGATTGAGAATTCATTCGAGTTTCTCACTTCTTACGAAGAAAATTTTCAACCCAAAATTCATAAAGTGTCCTTTTGAACCCAAATCCTAGCGTGGTGAGAAAATATTTGTGACGGTGCGGCACCCATATGACCAAAGAAATCTCGATGAGTCGTCATTACGGTCTTGGACCTAGGGCCCCATTTATTCGGTCTAAAAAGCATATCGAATCAATCATTGAAAAGATGTTATTTCAATTTGTGAGACAACGTTTTTTTAAGTAGTCGTGATAATTCTTTCTCGACTCTTGAAACCATCAAGTATGACGAACGTTGACTTACCTTGTCACCTAAGTACGAATTAGTGAAGCGATAAACATCAGATATGAAATAGGTTGACTTATTCCAGTCACCCAAATGTTTCAGACCAGTAAAATGATAGACATCAAGAAATCAGGATGTAAGGAAAATCTCGATGAGATGAGATATTTTTCCTATGATACACATGGATGTGATGACCCTTGATGGGCTTTACAAAGATTGATAACAGTGAAGTTATACCTTCATACGACTGTTACGATAATCAAGTTATGAATAAGATACTCTTTAGCATTGGATGCAAGAGTAAAAGCAAGAAAAGTATATGATATCCGTGGGATATGAACTCCTCTTTTTATAACAAGAGAGATTACAACTTATCCTTAAGATAGTTGGTTGTCCTTGAAACCTCGTTAGTAGGTTGGACATGTTTAAAAGAATAAAGATGCATACAAAATATTCCTTTCCAGGAATATATTTATATAAGGAAATGATAGCATCTCAGAAAATAGATCCATCGCCTTATACCTCAGTCAATGAGATTATGATTGAGCATAACCGATTCAAGTAATTGAAACTTGGTTAAACAAATGATAATGAGATTAAGGAACCATAATCTTTGAGATTGTGTGAATAACGAGGATAGCCCTAGTATGTAAATCAAGTGTGAAGAAAATATCTTCAAGGCGAGACATGGAAGAAAGATGCTTGGAATTTAAGTTATGGTGTGCGAATGTACGACCTACCAAGCCATACGACAATGATAACGGTTCTAGTCACGAAGGTGGGAACCTAATTATAACGAAAGTAAGATTACTTTCAAATACCGTGTCGAAGAAAAGGGACAAAAGTCGGAAATAACTAAAGAAACTATGATCTATCGATTATAAGATAGCCATGACATAATATAAGCTTTAGAGACATATGACTTGATAAATAAAATTTCCTTGAGAAGAGTTAAAGTAAGGATATATGAAATATATTCCTAAGATCGATGAAGTGAAAAGGGAATGGAGTCATTCATCTTGGATTATGAATGAATGATAGTGCTAGAACACGACGATCTCTACGGTGAAGACTTAATTATCGAAATATCAATATCAAAGGATAGGTAGATGTAGACCTAATCACAACCGCTATTGGTAAAAGCATAACGATCACGATACCGAGAAGTATAGGGTGAATGAGGCACCGAAGGCCATAGCAAGGGAGCATAATGTCCCAATGGAAAGGACGGTGACATATGAAATAGATATTCACTTGAATAAGCGGAACACCGTAGACCAAAGCCTATACTTACATGGAAGCAGAACAAACAAAACCCAAAAGACAAGATAGGTATGAGGAAAATTTCCTCGAATACCTATAAAATTTGTTAATTTAGGTGTTTCGCTTTTTGACATCGCTGCAAGTCGCAAAAGCGATAGAACCCAATTTAGGGTAATCGCATCAAGATTTAGACCTCCTTACCTATCTGAAAATCATGGCCATCGCAAGAGTTGCTCAAGCGTAGAATCGAGCCTAGAATCGCCTAAAATTCTATCCAATGATTTGGATCAATATATTTATGAGGAAAATAGATATAATTTTAGAGACAAAAGTTTCGAAAATGGTCATCATTCACGTGGTCGATGACACGGACCTAATCTTTTCGATGAAAGGTTTCTGTGACAGGATATTTGTACCCGCTATTCGCGTATGCGAGTAAATTTTAGAGCGATATACGACTAAAGGTGTAGACGTAAAATGAGTATTAAGATAAGTGTCATGAGTTATCTACAGGTTATATACGTCTTAAGGTGTATAATTCTTTAAGAGATCATTCTTGTTTAAAGATTCCCTCCATAGCTTAAATTAAGTCGAACTTATCTAAAAATATCCGCATACAAATGGCAGGAAAAAGGGTGTTTAACGGGTAAGAGAGTAACCCCAAGGCCTACAATTTATAACTCACACGAGCGTATCGGCTCTTTTATTATGAGCTAGGCATGGATTTAGAACAGTTTTGAAGAAAATTTTACACCTCTAGATGGACGCTCGAAATTTTTAGAGTGACAAATGAGGATGGTATCCAACGACTTATCGGTCGTTTGCCAACAGATTGGCAGGGTTTTGCAAAAGGATGTGTCAAAAGAATATTTTCTCCATGATACAAATTCAAAGTGCAGGCGGACTTACGAGTTTGTCAGCGTGCTCAAGTATACTCATGATGCGTATGGAGCGGCACCTATAAGCACTCGTCCTAGTCCCGGCAATTTACACACGACGTGACAAAATGTTGTACCTAATGTTCCAAATGCCACCCCGTCTGTGCCGTCAATGGTACCAATAAGGCGAGAAGGGCAAAAGGACGGATCTTATCGCCTCAAGGATTAGGAGTATTACCACTACCAACTCGACCTTACTTTCGATAAAAGTAACACCAACTTCTGGTATTGAAGAAGAAACAGGGAGCAGTGTGACCCCTGACTCTTTGAAAGAGAAAGATCGTCGGATATATGAGGTAAAAACGTATCGAGAAATAGACAAGTTTCTAAATGAAAGGTACGACTCCGGCGGAGGTCACTCAGAGACACAGAACCCTATGATAATATGAGACTCATATGTAGATAATATGGTTAGAATGAGTAAAATAAACGTAGTTGGAATATTTCGTGAATATGTTAAATGTGGTGTCGAAATTTTGGGTGTAAAAAGAACTAGACGCCTTGTAATCAGTCGGCTCGATAAACCGACCCTCGTAGATAATGAATAAAAAGTCCTCATTTAGGCATTTTGGTATAATATTATATGGTCCTAGTAGAATGGTATCCAAATCTGGCGAATAGTTAGAGTAAGATATGGTGCTATGAGATAATAGTTAGGCCATTCGGATGACAAATGCACCAGCCACGATCATGAACCTCAAAACTCGAGTGTTCCACACGTTTAGAAAATTTTATCTTAACTTTCAATTCGACTCTCTCGGCTAGTCGAAACCGAAGGCTGAGAGCTATGAATTGAGCTTTTGGTCCCTTTCCTTTGACAAAGCTAAGAAATAAAGCTACCCACTCTGGTAGCTATGAGTTAGATTCCTTGTCGGGCGGTAGGGACTAGATTTCAGTTTAGCCCGGAGCTTGAAGCTCGGTGTAATTTCTTATTTATTCAAAGGACGAAGAAGAACATAAAGAACATTGAAGGACGTCTTACGACTTTTAAGAGCCAGGCGATTTTGCCAATCTGATGTGTGAATTTCGTAAAGAAGAAATATTCCCAGGCATATAGTATCCTTAGAAGAAATCAATGTGGACGACAAAGGGCAAAGCAATTAAGAATGAAAGTCGCTTGGTGACCTAAGATAAGATGAGCAATTTCATAGATTAATTGATGCTATCAAAGAGCCCTTGAGAACTCTCTAAAGTAGCAAGACCAATAACATAGCTACCCCAAAGGAATGAAATTACGTGGAGTAATAAAGAGGGCTATGTATTAATATGAGAAAGATAATAGCTTATGATCACAATGACTTGGCCACATGAATAGAATTTCCCAACTCACGACTTGAAATAGTGACGGTGAGTATAAATACCAAAGTCTTGAAGACATCACTCCTATGATGATAAGTTAAGAACCATTCTCAACTTGCGAAAGTTTGAATTTATTCTTGAGCAAAGAAATGTGGATCTGAGAATGAGAAAGATGGCTCGAATTAGTAAAAGATTATAAGTGTGATAAATGATCACACGAGGATGGTAAATGTAGAATCTAATACGAGTTATAAAATTCAACCTAAATCATAGTATGTCCCAACGAAAAGGAAAAACTCATTGGAAAGTTTAAGAAAATGAGAATGAAATAGTCGGGCATTCGGTGTGAGCGTAAGTTGTACTCTCACACCCAGGTGACATATGACTAAAAGAGAGAATGGAGATGGGAGTAGAATACAAATTAAGATAAGGAATGAAAGGTGAAGAATTTTAAGGAATGTTGGACAATGTTATATCGTCTAAAGAAAGATTATATATATATAAATATCTCCAAGCAATAATAAGTGAGAGATGAAACCAAGAATGAAGTCATGACCCTTCTCTTACCTTGACTAGACAACTTTAAGATATGTTACGATTTACGAGAAAAGTTAGATAGTAAGGAATGAGCGAGATGTAACCATGATTGTCGAGCAATGTCTCGGTTACCAACAAGTGGAGGCATTATATCAAAGGCCTTATAAGAGGTTATAATCTCTAGAGCTACGAATGAAAATGGAATGATGTAGCAATGAATCTTATGATGAGTTACGCTAAAGTCATAAAGAAGTCGCACTACTATATGGGTAGTAGTGGATTGACTCACCAATTATGTTTTGTCTCTGCCTACTCAGATGACTCGTAGACCCGATAAATTAAGCTCAGACGTACAAAAAGGGAATTGTATATTTACGGAGAGTACCAAGACGTATCGCTTCAGATAGAGACTCCAAGAGTACCCCTAGATTTTGAACTAACTCCCAAAAAGAGTTAAACACGAGGTTGAACCTTAACATAGTTGCCCGCTCACAAGCAGAAGGGCGAACAAAAGGACAGTATGAAAGTTTAAGGATACGATGAGAACATAAATGTTAAACCCGGGGTGCAGGTGAGAACGTATTGTACCACTTGTTAAGTTATGTACAACCGTAGCTGTCAACCAACGATCAATATAGCCTTATGAGGCATTGTACTGAAAGAAATATCGACCACCACTTTATTGTAACAAAGTAGGTGAGCAAAGGTATAAAGTTCATGACGTCGTAAGCGAAACGACTGAGATATCTGCCCAATAAGGCAAAGAATAAGAAAAGCTAAGGACAGACAAAAGTCTTACGCTGATACGCGTAAATCTGAGCTGCATTTTTAAATGCGGAATTAAGTTTCTTAAGATTTCTCCATCTAGAGAAATTACAAAATCAGATACGAGAATGCTGAGACCACGTTTTGTAGAACCTTACGAGCTTCTAATAATAATAGGCCTAGTAGCCTATAACTTGGTATTCCCACCAAATTCGGAAAAATACGAAATATTTTTTCCACATGTCATAGTTAAGAAATACGAAAATGACCCAATTCACGTAAACCAACATGATGGCGTGACCTTTGACTCGAGATGAGGTATGATGAAAATCTACGACTAATTTGATCGTGCGATTCAACGATTAAGGAATCAAGTTTGAGTTCTTAATGAAAATCGATGGAAGAACCATGGACAAAAGGAAAACACGTGGAAAGATAAGATGTTAAGATCAAAGATACCCCATACTTTATGAGGTATGCAAATTTGGGACGAAAATTCTTTTAAGGGGTAGGATGTAATATCCGTAGAATTAGATGCTAATTACGGTTTTGAAACCCGTAAATTAGGAATTATTGTGACGATTCAATCGATGAAGATAGCGAATAATGGTTTCGATTATTCTGAAGGAGCAATTCTATTTTATATTCACCGAGAATTGTGAATTTAGAAATAGAAGTTTGTAAAGCATATCGGCGATGATAGCAGCGTGTCGAGCGTCGATATTTTATGGAATTTCTGACGGTAAAGCTTGGAATTAATTTCCATCTTAATTCCTATATTAAATGGAATATATTTATTAAGTAAGTGCGAACTTACTACGACCATTTTGAGATGAGTCGATTTTGAGCGTTTTGAGGCGTTTTGAGCGTCAACGTCTGAGAGACGTTTTGAAAAATGAGTTTAATGCTAAGGAAATTATTATATTTAATTTCCTATTATTATTTTATATAATTACAGTATTAATAAATATTAAATTGAATTTTGAGCGTTTAAAATTCGATAATTTTCGAATGGATTTTCGAAAACCTAATTATATAAACTATGGTTTTAACACATGAAATGATACCATTTAATTATCCTATGGTATCTAAATCATATATTATGATATATATGAGTATGTTTTGATCGAGATTGACATGAGTATCAATAATAGGTGTGAATTATAATTTTTATCATATTTTCTCTATTATTCTCGAAAATTTCGAATATATGCCTAAGAGGTGATTTAATTATTTTATGACTTGTATTTTATACCTATGATCATGTATGATATATATATTGCATTAATGTACAAAAAGAAAATAAATCCTACCTATTTGGACCCCTAAACCTTAGGCCATCATGAATGGACAAGGCATGCTTGTCACCTCCTTTAACACCCAATGCATGGAAAGCCTTTTCTAGCCTACACTAATCATCACCACACTCTACACACTCAACCATGATTCCTATTGTGTGTGTGTGTGTGCCTAAGAGAGAGAGAGATATACATGGGAGAAACTCTTCCCATACACTTCATTTCACTCATAATACATTTTCTCCCTCTCTCCCCCAAAATTTTCAGACCTCTCCTCTCCTTTCCTCTCTTCTTCTTCTCCTACACCATTTCCACCATGGAAGAGAGCTCAAGCTCCATCTCTCTCATTCATCTTCAAATTCGTGACTAAGGTATAACTATCTCATATGACTCTTAGACATGATTAAATCATACTTGCATGGTTAGATTGATGATCTTGGTGGTGATTTGGGGTGATAGATTCACCATTTTCGTGGTTATATGAAATGCATACAAGAAGAATAAGCTTAAAACTGAAAACTGGGAGTATGTTACAAAAACAGTAACTTCATAAAATTATTTGACTAAGTTACAGTGGTCCGATGAATGTGAAATTTTACTATGTTGAAATTAAACATGTCTATTACGTCTCTGTAAAATTTCAATTCAATCCAACTTTAGTTTCTATTTTAATTATATTTTTCAAAAACACTGCAGAAATCTTTAAATTTTCGGTGTTCATCACCCACGGTCCGTGGCTTTCGTTTCGAGTTTGGCTAATGGTAAAACTCTAAAAATTGGCATAAACATAAATTAGAATGTCTAGAAGATCTATGTAAATTTTCAGAATTTTCTAAAAATTTTTACTATTTATTCCAGATTTTTCAAACGAACTGCACAAAACTGTCACTGTAGTGATAGCTTGTAGTAAAATATTTTTATCTCTCAATCTATTTTGAATCATTGAGTAAGGCTTTTTCTGGATTAAAATAGACTTAAGTGGCTTTTCAATATGATTGGTTGCATTCCTAGATTCCGTATAATGAACTCACGGTGAATTTTTAAAGTTGACGCATTACAGTAAGCTTTTTGGATAAACTGCCTTAGTAAAATTCTATGCTAAATGACTGTCCGTGTACGACTTTTGCGTGAGATATTCGAGCCGTTTGTAATCCGATTTTGACTTTTGTTTCTTCATAAGAAATGTTCCTTACCATGTCTAGTTGTGATCTGGAAAGTTTGATCCCAAACCAAGCCTTATAAGTATACTGTTCACTGACCCAAAGTCACCTACTTGAATATTGTCCTTTCCAACTAGTCAACTTTGAACTTACGTATTTCTCGATGCATCAAGTATCTTCCAGTACGGTCTTCATGAAACATGTAGTTCTTATTACAAGGTTTCTAAAATGGTATCTTTCAGTCATTTTGGTATTGTGAGTCAAAAGTTACGAGCCTCGTAAAATCCCTCGTCGTTAAGCTAAATCTGGAAATCCTGAAAAATTTTCTAAGTATAGAAGAAGTCAGTTCGAGTTGCCCACTTTGAGAGCCTATATCTCCAGAAGCACGACTCTTTTGGGTCGACTTCCTTCTTAGAACTTATAGTACATATTTAGAGGTTTCCAGAATGTGTCTTTGTGCGGTCATACGTATTTTTAATCAAGAGTTATGAATCGTCAAAGTATGACACTCTAAATCTGGAAATTCTGAAAAATATTCTAAGTATAGAAGTCAGTTCGAGTTACCCACTTTGAGACTCTATATCTCCAGAACCACGACTCGTTTGGGTCGACTTCCTTCTTAGAACTTACATTACATGTTTAGAGGTTTCCAGAATGTGTCTTGGTGAGGTCATACGTATTTTTAATCGAGAGTTATAGATCGTCAAAGTATGACACTTGGGTTGTTTTAAGCTTGTTTCTTTGAAAATTAAACACTTGAAATTTAACTAAGTGTTGAAACTCCCTATGTTAAACATGCCTTATGTGACTAACATGCTATTAATTGATGCATTCATATGATATGTCATAAGGTACATTAAAGCATTAATAAGATGCAAATTTAGGATAAAACAACAATATGATATTTTTACGGAAGCACGTCTTAACGTGAAATATTTGACTAAGCGCTACTACATGATCAATTGATTGTATATCATGCCATGATATACACTCAAGTAGAAATATGGGTTCTAAGACCCGATGGATGTTTCAACTCCAAAACCTCAAAGCCGAGAATAGATAAAGCTAAGCTTTGGACTCGCAATCAATCGGTTAGACAATCTACGGTCGGTGGGCTTCTTATCTTCAAAATGTGGGCCTTTTCGTACCCCACTAAAACGTGACTTCTGATTATTTCAAATGAGTTTATTTACTGATACTTATCCTACAACCTGTTTAACAAATGTTTCTTGCATTACACGCCAAAATATTTCGTTTTGTGTATGGATCCTATCTGTTATGCCGGGTAGGGCTGTGGAGATAGTTGGAACTATTATATCAATTGTTGTGGTAGCACCCAACCTTTTTAATTGTCGGGTCTGTGCGGATGATAAATGCACAGCTAGGATTGGCGTGAAGGTTGGAACTATCTGTTGTGTTAACATATGCTTGCAGAGGTATGTGTGATGTGCGGGATTACGGCGGTCACGGCGTCGTAGATGGGAGGCCTCCTCTCGGCGTTTATTATTTATTATTATTATGTATTGTGACTATGAGATACGGACCATACACACCAAGAAAATGCTTGGCCAAGCTACTTTTATGACGAAATGATTTTAGTAAGCCTGAGGCCTTTTAACTAAAACCCTTGTGACTTACTCGACATTGGCGTAATTCGAATATTATCAAATGTTTTGGCATAAGTCCACCGAGTGCATTCTTGTACTCAGACCGCATGTTGTTTTAAATGTGCAGGTTGAGCAGATGATGGATGGAGCAGTGTTGAGCAATAGGAATATTGTCGCTGAAAAGTTTATACCTTGATAGTACATCGTCATATGTACATATCACATGTTTTCCGCTGCAAGAACTTAAGTTATGTACTAAAGTCCAAGAACATGCTTGTCATATGAATTACGGCTTTTGTTAAGGAGAATTCCCCTGTTTAATTATACATGTTTAGAGTTACAATCCCTTCTAAATCCTACTTAGGATTTAGGGGATGTGACAAGCTGTCACGTGTTAGTTTGTGGTGTGGTCACGTGTTTAAAATGTGTGGTCTCATTGGATACTATATACAATCTAGGGATCAAATACTACGGAAACCAACCATATATATATATATATATATAGAGTTTGGTTCAAATAAGAACCATTCTTATCCTAAAAACTAAGAATCAAATGAATTCGTTATGAAAGTTGATGAATCCGTTGAGAAAGTTGATGAATTCAAAAATTCGGAATTTTTCACCCGGGTTCGAATTCCATGAGGGGCGAAATTTTTTTTGGATTCAGTAACTTTATCAATGATTCATCAACTTTCACCGTGAATTCATCATTTTTTGGTTATGGTTCTCACGTTAACTCTCCCATATATATATATATATATATATATATATATATATAGGGAGATCATATGAGAATAGATATTAGTGTGAGAAATAAGAATGAATTTCAGCCTTTTAATTAATTAGATCTATGGTCTAGATTAAATCATGTAAATGCTAAAATTTTTCATTCCGTGTGCTATGATTTAAGCTTTATTCAATTTTAATGAGGATAGTTTTATAATTTTAGGTGATATAAAAATGGTAGTTACTAAAATTATGGGATTAGATATTTAATGGGTTTGATATGGTCAGTTTTTATTTCTCGTTTAGTATCTTTATTCCTTTTCTCGTTTACTATCAGTGTAATACATATCACAAATCAATACAGAAGATAATGGAGGATTTAGGTATAAGATTGAGTTTTCTTTTTGTTTTGTTACAGGGTTTTCGTTGTAACATAGAGCGTTATTGTGTAGCATATGTTATTTAAGTGTGTAGCTCTGCGTGTAATATAATGTTGCACATTATAGATTTGTTTCTGTTCTTTTCGTATTCATTCGTTTTTAATTGATTCATGTATTTATTATTTCAGATGTCACAGATTCTCAACAGCATATGAGTGAAGTTCATATTCCAAATGAGTTTAATGGTATGTTTCGGTTTATTGTTTGTTTATTATTTTTTTTAAAAAATTCATTACAGTTTGTATCACATTACTTAAAAATGAAATTCTTCAGTTTCAAAACGTTTTCATTGATTGCATATTTCCACAAAATTGTAGCTTTCCGTGTTATATGTTATTGCATATAAAATCGATTTTATTTCAGTTCATATATTATATTCCAAAGTTATAAAGAATGACATATTACAGATACTTGATTTTTTTTTTGTATCGATTTCACGATACTCAACAGTTGTGGTTGAAGTTCATCTTCCAAATGATTCTAATAGTATGTTGATGTTTGTTTTATGCTTTTATAAATTTTTGAAATTTATTCTTGTTTTTAGTTTACATTAAAAAGAATGACGCTAGTTTAATAATGTTTCTGAGTTTTCGTTTTATTGCATATTTCTGTATAATATTAGCGTTCATTTTCATATATTATATCACAAAGTTAATCTTCCATTTTCTATCAGATATCAGATGTCATTTTTTAAATTCATTACTTTTTTTTAACATTACTTAATAACGAAATACTTAAGTTTGAAAAGTTTTCATTTTTTGCATATTTCCATATAAATGTAGCTTTCACTATTATATGTTATTGCATATTAAATCAAGTTTGATTTCCAGTTAATATACTATAACCCAAAGTTATAAAATTGTCATATTACAGATTCTTGATTCTTTTTTTTTTTGTATCATATGTCACAGATACTCAACAGAATGTGGGTGAAGTTCATATTCCAAATGATTCTAATGATATGTTTATGTTTGTTCTTCATCATGTTGCTCAATTACATCTTCATTAATTCTGTGATATTTTTGTCTGTTGTTCTTTCTCATTCTCTAAAATGATTCCTCTTTTCTTCCTAATGATATCTAAAACCGTGATCTTACCTCGATCTATGAAAAAAATATAATATTAATATTTTACAGTAATTAGTTTAAAAACTCTGAAAGTTAAACAAAGTCACTATAAATGATAACAATATTAAATAATATGCAATACTGATAACTTATATGTGCAATACATAGTGGTAAATATGTAATACATAAGTAAGAGAAACACAGATGAGAACAATTTTAAGAACAATGTTATGCGCTACAAATTTACAATAATATGATATGACTAACGTAATATATGATATAAAATTTATTAAATTGTGTATATATTTTTAATATGATACATATATATATATAATTATATGCTACACCTGAAACAATATATGATATATAAATTTGATAACTGATTCTAATATATAAAGTAGTATGTGAATATAAGTATGTACTAAATATGCGAATTCCAAACGCAATATTTAAAATAAAAATAAGCCATTGTGATATCTAATAATTAAAACCACAGATTAGCATATTACAATGTTTCTGAGTTTTCGTTTTATTGCATACTGTTGTATAATAGTAGCTATCTTTTTAATATGTTATTGCACATAAGAGCAATTCTGATTTACAGTTCGTATATTATATTCCAAAGTTATAAAGAACGTAATATGAGTCATATTGTTATCATTCATTTTATTTATTGTTATCATTCATTTTTTTATCAGAGTTGGGTTATAATCAGCAGAATCCGGATGAACTTCATATTCCAAATTGTCCTAATGGTATGAAACCGTATATTGGAAAGATTTTGAGCGTTAAAGAATGGAGAACAATTTTATCGGAATATTACTGTTGAATGTGGGTTTGAAGTCGTTTGTCAACCGTAATCAAAGGCACAGATGATAATCGATTGTTTGGTGTTATATTGTTTGTAACAAACAGGTCTTAAAATATTGATTTAAGTCTGCAAGCAAAGCACAAACTAGTTGTAAAAAACGCATGAGGATGTCTACCAGATCAGGATGTATGGCATGTGTCGTATTTCGTTTAGAGGCTTGTGTTGGTTATGTGGTATCGAATTTCATTGAAGGTCACAATCATGATATGGTGTCAGAATCATTCAAACATCTTATGAAGTGTAACAAAAAGATAAGCCCTGCACATGAAATGATAATTGCTAAATGCAAAAGGGCAAACATAGGGCCTATGCGATCATTCAGACTTTTTAAGGAGCTTGTTGGAAGTTTTGAGGATGTCGGTTGTACTAACGTTGAGTTTAAGAATTATGCACGTGATATGAGGGCGTTTGCTAATGGAGTAGATTATGAAATTTTATTACAGAAGTTGGAACGCAAACGTGAGTTTTGTAATGTTTTTACGTTTGAGTACATTGTGGATGAGATGAAGCAAGTTAAGAGTTTTTTTTGGGCAGACGCACTATCCATTGAAAACTATCATATATTTGGTGAAGCGGTATCATTTGATGCTACATATTCCACTAATAGGTCGGTATAACAGTTAAACAATGTTATTAAGTTGTAAATGTATTTCATATTTACAGAATTATTTATTGCATAGTAAATATATATATATGTTACATGATTATTTATTTAATACTATGTATATAATTATATGCAACACGTTACCATACATTGTTAAACATTTTTTTGGAAGTTATGTAGTATAAAATATTTTGTTATTTTTATGCAGTATAGGTTGTTTGTATTGAAATTTTGTATGTTCATATATTAGGTACAAGATGATTTTTGCGCCATTCACAGGCAGAGATAATCATGGTAAGTGTGTTACGTTTGGTGCTGGGTTGCTAACCAGAGAGGACTTTGAATCTTATTCGTGGTTGCTTACTAAATTTGCTGAATGTATGAAAAATCCTCCTAAGATGTTAATAATTGATGAGGATCCAACGTTGAAGAAGGCGGTTGCAGAAGTTCTTCCGAGCACACGTCATAGATTTTGTATGTGGCATATAATGCTCAAAGTTGCAGAGAAGATCCCCTCAACATTAAATGATGATTCTGAATTCAAACAAAAGTTTAACAACATTATTTGGTTCGAGCTTAACGAACCCGATGATTTTGAGATAAAATGGACAGAAATGATTGATGAGTACGAATTGTCGGGTAACAAGTGGTTTGGTAAGATTTTTTCTATGCGTTCATACTGGATACCAGCATATTTTAGAGATTTTGCTATGAGTGGCTTGTTTAAGACCACTTCCCTTTCTGAGAACGAAAATAACTTCTTCCGACAGTATCTTAATCCGAGCTCGGATTTGGCTGAGTTTTATATGCATTATGAGAATGCTCTCGATGCGCAGCAAAATACACATGACAAATTAAGTTTCAAAGATGAGACAGGTATACCTGATGTTAAAACACATTTTCCTATTGAGCGTCATGCAGCGGCTGTTTATATGAATAGTATATTCGTTAAGGTACAAGCTGAGATTGAAAGTGCTTTAAATTAGTGTCGTATATTGTCTATTATTATTGATCAACCTGATTTGGTGTGTTATGTGGTCGTTGACATTGATGGTTGCAAGTTTGAAGTTGCACGTATTGGCTCTGATGATTCATTTTCATGTTCATGCAAGTATTTTATAAAGAAAGGATTATTGTGTAAGCATATATTTGTCATGATGCTGAACTTGAACATAAAACAATTCCAGAGAAGTACATATGTCATCGTTGGACCAAGTTTGCATGTTATAATGCCAACAGAGAACGCAAGAACGATAATTGTTCCAATGGTAATGGAATTAATGAGTTATTCTCCGAGGCATGTAAATGCATTGGGTTAGTAGATGGTGATCCTGTTCACAGCGCACAACTGCTGGAAATACTTAAAGAATCTAGCTCTACATTTGCAGTAGGTGATGATCACAATGTTGCTGATAAAGGCAAAGAGGGTATGTTTGAGAAGTATTATGGTTCAAGTAAACCGTCGTGATGATTATTGACCACCACCGTAGTTAGTACTAAAGGAAGCACAAACAGGAAAAAATCTAATAGGGAGAAGGCCATAGCAGCTGCTCTCAAGCCGAAGAGACTTTGTCGTAAATGTAATACATTGACGAATCACGATTTCAGGAATTGTTCTGAGAATAACAAGTCTTAGATTTTCTAAACATATATTCAGAATTTTTACCATTATTATGCTATATTATCATTTGATACTGTATGGTATTACTTTTTTTTTAGTATTGTTGCTAATGTATAACAATGTTTTTAAATTCAGTTTGTTAAGTTTTATTGGATTTTTTGGTCGTTATTTTTTGAGAATTTATTTGAAGTAACATCTAATGTGATATATATATTGAGCTATATATATTAGACAATATGATATGTGTGTTAGATAATGTGCTATGTATATTAGATAATATGCTACGCATATTAGTTATATATATTAGATAATAGCGATGTATGGTAGATAATGTGCTATGTATGGTAGATAATGTGATATATATGTTAGATAATGTGCTATATATATTAGATAATGTGCTATGTATGGTAGATAATGTGCTATGTATGGTAGATAATATATATATATATTACATAATGTGCTATTTATGTCGCATAGTCTACTATATAACATATATACCAATGCTACATTATAAAATGAGAAGTATGTATTCTTTTATAGGTCATATTAAATATGTAATCAACATTATATATATATATCGTGTGTTATGTATATCAAGTTTAAAGAGCTATGTATATTATATAATGTGCAATATCGTTGTTAATTAATGCACAAGTATTCCGGATCAAGATTTTTCGTTTTATTTTATATATTAAATATGTAAACAACATTATATATAGTGTGTGCTTTTATATCATATAACATGCTATAGAACGTGTAAATTTATGTAGCATTATATTTTTATTAAATAATGTACTTTTATGTCGATTTTACACATTATAACAATCTATATATAATGTATTTTAATGTCGAATGTGACATTTGCCACACATATATTATGGATGATACACTACTATATTACACATATATTATGGATGATACACTACTATATTACCACACATATTTTTGGATGATACATTACTATATTTCGGATCTTAATTTTGTAATAATATAAACCATTTGTAATGTCATTTTAATACACAATGTTCAATAATATTAATAAAATACGCAACAGATATTTATGTAATACCATTTTAATATACAATGCAGTCAAGAGGGGACTACATAAAATTAAATAATATGAAGCTGAACATTGAATGAACAATTTACTACATAAATTATAGACAGTATAAATATAGCATATATCATAAAAATATTTCAACATAGCAGTATATTGAGTAGAAACATTAATTTAATTTGAAATTAACATTCACCAATCCAAGTCTGATAACATTGTTTCAATGTCAAAACATAAAAAACTAAGAAAACTAAATCAACCAAACAACCAAGCATGATAAAATTTTTGAAATGTCAATAAAGAAAAACCAATTAACCAAACAATATTGTTTCTATTTTTATATCTGTGCCTGAAGTCACATCACGGTAAAACATTTCTGCACTAGCCATTATTGTATCATTCACTATATTTTGCTCCCAACCAATCATTTCTGCACAGTATCGAACTCGCATGGTTAGAAGTTGTTTGTAAGGATTTGCCGTAATTCACTCACCCATTTTCTAGACACATCGCCATGAATGTCTCAAGATCTTGCATCAAATATATTCCATCGTCCATTGAATTAATCTTGCTTCCCATCTTATTGCCGGAATTTCAAACTTACCGCTTTCAACAAGTTTAGCTTTTGCACGTTGTTCTCTGTAACTCAAGTATTCCGATAATATTGCATGCTACAAAATACATAAGTATTGTTAGTAATCAAACACATCAGTTTACATAATTTTTATGAATAAATATAATAAAACATAATGTACACCATACCAATCAAACACATCAGTTTACATAATTTTTATGAATAAATATAATAAAACATAATGTACACCATACCAAATTTGTAAGTAAATCTTCATATTTTTTCGTTTGACATTCACTTGCAGCATCATTCATACTATCAAGCACAAATTTTTTCCCAAACTTCACATAAATGCATATTGCAAAGTTTTTCTTGCATTTGTATATAGGAAAAAAAAAAACTACAAAAAAAAGCATTAGTTTCGTATTATAGTAATCAACAAAAAAAAAATTATATTTGAAAACTAACTTACGATATCAATTTCCTTTAATTTGATGTGTTGGTTGCTCTCCAGTTTTGCTGTAATATTTTCAAAAAAGGTAGCCCTTCGAACATCGTGAGAAAGATCTCTTTTCACCAGTGCATCTGTCTACATATCAAACAAAATCATATATTAGAAATAACAGTAATTTTTTAGCTGAACAAACATAAACTTAGTTTAACAAGATATGTTACATATGTTTAATAAATATATGCAATTATAATAAAATGATATGCTTAAACTAAATGCATCATTAATTTCGATATATGATTTAAATAAATTTAGATATGCTATAATAATCTGAACCAAGTATGTTTCATATACACGACAAATGTTATTCCCTGCAAGCTAATTAATAAGTCAGTTGTTATTAACAATTTGCTAAAATTACTTGCATATATGCTACATATTATTCATTATATGATACAGCTTTATTACGAAAGAATAAAGATAGCAGGTTATATAACATAAAGTTGATACATACTAATAAGTGTATGCAATAAAAAATTAACTAAAAATGTTAACAAAAAAAATATAATGAAAACTTACACCGACAAAAGTACTTGCAAAAAATCTTCTTGGTAATCCATCACCATGGTACTTTTCCATATTATTGAGCATCACACACCATATGTCTACTATACCAACTCCTATAATGCTATCTTTGGACAACGAAGCCATATGCTTTCTTGTTAGTTCTATGTCTCCGTGCGTAAACAAAATCTCCTCTCTAATGATAAATAAAAATATAATCATTTATCATTAAAGAATGTTATAAAAGTGAAAAGTTGGAATTGATCGTACTCATCATCTTTAGAGTTGCATAGCACGTAAATCCCACACTTTAATTCTTTTTTCGTGAGACTCTTGCATTCGCTGATCTTTCTCACCAAAAACGGAGATTTTAAAGCAACAGGCTTATTCGATACACTCTTACTTCTTGGCCTTTTTTTTGCTTCAACTGTCACTGAATGTAAAATCTATAAACATATATAAATGATATAAGATAACATTAAAAAAAATATAAACAATACAAATAATGATTCAAAATACATATTTATATTGCAAAAGAAGATAAATATTGTTGTCTGCTCCACATACTTGCTACATAATATAATTACAGATTATCATATTAGTTCGAATAACATTCATATTCATCTTGTTTGAGCTTAATACAACCATATCGAATCTAATTTTTCCTTTTCTTTTGTATGGAACAATCACCTTCTTTTTTTCAACTACTTCAGGTTATGTTCGTTCCCTCAAAGTTGGTTCAATTGCATGTTCTGATCCAGATCCTCTTAGTTCCTGAAGCAAGCCTGACTGTAATAAGAAATTACAGCAATGTAATTGATAAAAAACTGTTAATATATACGGAAGGTACATAAAACAATAATATTGAAAATAACAACATGTGCTTCCACTATTGGTGTGATGTTGTCTTGAGGATTAGCTGTATCTCCCCCTCATGTGTTGTCTACAAACTGTTCATATTGAATGATAAACGTATTAAATATCATAGTATATGAATTCATAAATTTATAAACTGAATTTAAACCTTTTGCTAAGCATAAAAGCATAACGTGCAATATTTCCTAGTGTTTGTGCAATACATAAATAAGAATATGCAAAGTAATATAACAAACTTGTAATATCCCGAATTTCTGGACTTAAAAATTTTGAAAATAAAGATGGAATAGTACAATAGAAACGAGAAAGAAAGTGAACGTCGGTAATCGTCGATTTTGAATAAATCGAAATTTCCTTCGTAAATCCGAACGAAATAAATTCCAATAATAAATATATATGTTTTAAACATATATGAGGTATTATTTAGCCAAGTATTACACTAAGGAAAGAAGGAAAATATTTTCCTTATTTATTTGGAATTCTCGAAAATCTTGAGAATAAAAGATTAATTTGTGAATTAATTTGTGATCACTTGATTTTATGTGATGAGTTGTCATGTTTATCTTGTATTACATGATAAGATATTTATCTTGGAACACCCTAGCATTTTCGAAAATGAAGTGTAGATGATAAGGCTTGAGGATGACATTTTTGTGATAAGATTCTATGATATTTTTAAGATAAGGTTATGACTAAGGTATGACTAAGCACTAGATAATGTTTATCACATAAAAATGTGTAGCAAAGTGATAAATATCATAAGAGATAATATTATGTTTCTAGAAGCTATAGTTTTCGAAAATTTGTGATTTTATGTGATAATTGTAGCAATAATTTATTTAATTAATTCAAGCTTTAGTATTGAATAAATATCATGATTTCTAGATCAATCTTATCACTTAGAAACTATATAAATTTCGAAATTGATGAATTAAGGTAAGATATGAATTTTTGTAAAAATTTAAACCTAGAAAACCCTAATTTTCGAGAAACATGGGAATTTGATAAGAAATGTTCCAAAAATTTATTTTATGATATAATATCATGTAATTCATCATGAAAATAATATTAGTTATGAGGGGAATAAATATTTGATAATTTATTCTCAATTTCCAAATAATTGCCGATTACTTTGCTATAGTATATGAAATTGGTCTTAATTAATTTTTCTATGATATAAATTATTATCTAAGATCAAAATTATGTCACATAGTTATTAATTGGAAGAAAATAAAATATTTGGCATATATTACATGTGGTGGCCGAAAATTATAAGAAATTAGTATTTTATGAGAAAAATATCATACTTTAATTAAATGTAAGGCTATGAGTTGTACCTTATCATGTAATAGGTGTAAAGTGGTAATAGTATACAATTTGATCAAGTAACCTAAGCCTTGTACTATAATGGCCGAAAATTTGCCACATATATATTATAAAGTTGTAATTTAATTATTTTATGACAAGTGTGATGCAAGTTGTTAATTAATGATAAGTATGATTCAATGTACCTATTAAGAGATAAGATATGATAAGGATTTAGATAAGATATGATAAGGATTAAGATAAGATATGATAAGGATAAAGATAAGATTTTGTACAAGTGTACATTAGATATTTTCATGTAATAATTATAATACCACTTGCATATGCCTATAAATATAAGATAGGAGCTCTTCATTTCTTATTCAAACCACTAAGTGATCGAAAAAAAATAGAGAGAAAAGATAGAGTATTCTCCAATCCTTCAAACCCAAGCTTAGAACAAATAAACGTTCACCGATCAATTCTACTCCGATTAAAAGGTTAGATTTCTTACAAGCTTCATATATACGTTAGAATTCATGTTATAAGCTTAGTTTATATGTGTGTTTTTCGAAAATCATGAGACTTGTGCCAATATGCTTAGATATTGTATTTATATGATATTATTGAGCATGTAGTATAATTATATCACAAAATCAAGCATGATATTAAATTCTATATATGGACCGAAAATTTGAATATGTGATATGTTGATGAGTATGACTTGTAATTGTTGATTTGAGCATAGAATCATGATCTAGGGTATTAATTATGCTTGTATTTAATTTATGTAGAATTTTTGGAACACTTTAGTACCTAAGTTTATGAATTTTGAAAATTATAGAACATGATATTATGTTGAGATTTAATCCATGTTTGAGTGTTATCATAACATATTGGAAATATAGTGTTGTAGGAATTTATCGGATTTGTTAAGAATTTATTGGACCTAAGTCCAAATTTTCAAAAGTGACTTAGGAAGATTAAATTCAATAACTTGCAATAAATAAAAATGATGTTATAATAAGGATGCTTATGAATAATTATGTGTTATGTGATTTTATTGGAATTTTTGGAAATTGTTTGCTAAGTTTAATTAGGGTTTTCGAAAACTATAAGTTATAAATATTAATGTTATAAATTTATTTTATGAGATATAATTGCATAATATGATCCAAATGATGTTTTAAACATATTGTGATTTTATGGAATTTTAGAACAAAATTGCACATAAATTAATAGAATTACATAAAAGGAATTAAAAGTCAAAATGTTGACTTTAGTCAAAATTGTTGACTAAATGTTGACCAAGTCAAAATCGTTGACCAAAAACGTTGACCAAAGTCAAAGGGCACAAAATTCGATAATATGTGATCTATGTGACGTAGTACGTTTAGTAACAATGTAACTTACGTTACGTAAGTACATTAAAACGTACATTATATACTAAAGAGATAGAACATCTCTTATATAATGAGCGATGTCATAATCGACATCATTTTGATTAGGAAACGTCATTATAAGTCCGACGTTAGCCTTATTTGATGCATATGACGTTATAGACGATGTTCATCTCTATCGAAAAGTATAGCGATGTACTAAACCTCGTTTCTCACATTGAAAAAGGGTCTTACTCAGAGGAGAAAGAAGACGATAATTAAGACTAGTGACGTAGAACTTTAAGTTCCCGAGGTGGGCTTTCTTACCAAAACTTTTATGAGCTTTTGGAAAATGTTTATTGTTATTATTGCTACGCTTCTTGAAAACTTTTGAGATACGATATTGTGCGCGGTAAAATGTTTTATGTTTTGTATATGTCCATTCGGGTTGCACAGGGCAACAGGAAGTTACGAATCGGATCCCAGGTGAGGTGTAAGTAGAAATTCCCGCTAGGGTTGTGTACACGTGTTGGGCCTCTCGAACGCGGGCGGTCATGCTCGAACTGGGCGGTTAGTTGCATCCGGTGTAGGAGGCCTCCTCCCGCGTTATCCATAGCCGACTTGGAATATACATTGTGGTTGTGATGAGAAAATGTCCGCCGCATAACTTTGAGAAATGAGAAATGTATTTTGTAAGAACAAGGCCTTTTCAAATAAAACCCTCTTGTGTCTTCTCGTGATGAGGCGATCAATATTTCGTAAAGTAAAATGTTTTCGAATGTGTCCACCGAGTGCATTATTTGTACTCACCGCATATTTGTTTTAAATGTGCGGTTGAGCGAATGATGGAACAGAGGCGAGTTAAGCGAAACATTTTGTCAAGACGTATGATGTATTTTTGGTTCGCCTTGAGAATGCATCTTCACATGCATGTCTCACACGTATTTTCCATTGTCGACCTCTTGAGACTCTCATATCTTTTGTTACCATGTAAAAGTTCTCGTTGGTTGAACCTCAAACCTTCTATATATATATATATTTGCTATTTTGCTCCATCGTGATTCTCGTTTCGCTTTGGAACATCTATATTTCTTCATAGATAAAATGAGTTGAAAACCTTATTCAGTTCATATTCACTTAACCCGAACCCGAGTCGCGGTCCGGTAAGGTTTAGCCAAACCGAGCTGTGACAGAACTGGAATTATAAGTTGAACCTTTAAAGCAATCAATATAGAAGTATTTACAGGAGAGTACTAGATTGTCATTTCTGGTGCCAAGAGCCCAACCAATCAACTGGTTACTAAATGTAAGAATATATTGCTCTTAAAATCATAATGCAATTATGCATTTTCTGAGCATGCTTGTGAGATATGTGGGGAATTTATCAGAATTGAGGAGGCGTGGAGCCATCAGAAGCAATCTCATCATTAGTCTACTATACGGTAAGTCTCTTTGTCCCTAGGAGGTCTTCCACATTCCACCAGATATCTATCTATCTATCTATCTAAGTCGTAGGAGTCAATCTAATTTACAGAGTGCAATCAATAGGCAAATCTATAATTATAAAAAAAAATTAATTTGTTGAATTATAATCTATAATTACAGAGTGCACTCTGTAAATTGGCAATCAATAGGCAAATATATAATTATGTGGAAAAAAAAAATCATTTATTGAATTATTAATATGAGACAAATAATAACCTCGGTTTGTAGACTTGCAACAATATTTTATACAACAGTGTTGCATCAATGCCAAGACCTTCATCACTACGCAACATCAACTCCATACGCTAACAAATATTTTGTTAGTTATTTACCAAAAAGATATAATAAAATTGAATTTATTTTATAAATAATAAGTAAAACAGTACCTGGTCTAGGTCATTCATAGATTCACCAACAATCTTTTCATTTCCATGAGGTGTGCTCCACAGTTGAGTTAATCCAAAACTGAAGGATGGTGTTTCTTCAAGCTTGCTGATATAGTCGTCTCGTTGTGCAACAACAGCATCACATCATTCCAAAGTTTTTGAACATCTTCTTTTTTCCAAAAACACTCATCCTCTTCAGTTGGTTCTTGTGCGGACATTTCTGCAGTGGCATCACACACCTCTAATCAAATGGATGATTAGAGAGAATGGAGCTTAAACATGATTACAACACATTTAATAAGAATAATCAAAGACTTCAAAATAATACTTATCGAACTTCGATAATCAACCTTATTTACAAGGCAAAAGTAATTTACGATATAAGGCTACAAGTCCTTAAATGTATGTTCGATAATTTGGATGATTCAATCACAATATCAACATACAATAATATCCAAAATATGCAATGAAAGCATGTGAATGCATATATGACGATATGCACCCATGGTTCTTTCTTTGAAACATAATAAATACCAAAAGACTTTCGACTACTCAACATCTCTTCTCCATCACCATCATCACCAATCGCACATTTAAAACAATATGCGGTCGAGTACAAGAATGCACTCGATGGCTCATGCCAAAAATAATTTATCAATTTTGAATTACTCGCCCATTCACAATAACACACGAGGTTTTAATTTGAAATACTCGTGTTGTAACAGCCCCTAAATCCTAAGCACGATTTAGCAGGGACTAATAATAGGAATAATAATCAAGGAAGCTTTAACCAATATATATACAAGAACTCATATGTTCTGGAAGTATTCAAATAATCAACATCATAAGATAAATTAATTCAATTGCAGCGGAAAAACGTGTGAATACACATATGACGATGTGTACTCAAGGTTTCTAATATATCGTATTCAATAGAGGTTCGACCGCTCCGACACATCTCCATCCATCATCCGCTCAACCCGCATTTAAAACAAACATGCGGTCGAGTACAAGATTGCACTCGATGGCTCATGCCAAAATAATTTATCAAGTTTAAATTACTCGCCCATCACAATATACACGAGGTTTTAATTTGAAATACTGTGCTTACTAAATAATTTCTTTCATGTTCCATAAAGATTAAATCGGCCGACATTTTTCCATGTATGTATGATCCATATCCACCACAATAATTCATTCCAATAATTCCCCTCTACCGAGAGGAGGCCTCCTCTCACAGACGCCATAACCGCCGAGCAGCACCCTTTCAAAGACACAAATATAAATAATCGGTGCACAAAATCCGTGCCATCTCAAAGACAGATACTGAATTCTCCATCATCCTTGGGGTACATCCAAGAATACAATTCAAGTATGTCATAAAGTAGGAGCTACCCAACATTATGCATCAATAATCATGGATTGGATACATACATAAAACATAAACAATTTGGGCAGGTAATTAAATAAATCATTTCATAAATATTTGCTTGCAATAAAGCATCATAAATAAATCATTTGGTAAATTCTACCAGTTTGAGTATAGTAAAGCCCACCTTTACTTTTGAACTTCGATTTTTGATACGCGCGTTCTTCTCTGGTTGCGTGTGAGCCTTCACGTCCCACCTTTACGCAAAAATTTACGTTTAGAACGTTGCACGCTTTTCGAGATTTTTAAAGTTCATTCAACTTTGATAAATAATATAATAATTGAAGTCTTAAAATATTAATCGTCGTTTCAACGCGTATTTCAATAAAATAATTCTCGTCTCGAGAGAGACGTAATATGATCTACGCCTCATTTTAACCTTTAGGTTAAATAATTAACGATAATAACGTTATTCAATAAAATGATTTCAATTATGAAATCTTTTCTCACAAATGAGATATTCGGATAAAAGTAATCGTTTTCACATATTAGCATATTTAACGAACGATTTCAGACGTTAATTTCGAAAGTCAACCATTTTGACTTTTCATTATAAATCTTCAATAAAACATATTTTAATGAATAAAATTAATATAAATCGATTTTCAATCGATTTCTTTTCAATTCTCGATTTTTCACGCAAATCGATAAACTTGATTAATATTTTCTTTCAATATTAATCTTTTAATACTTTAAGAATTATTTTATGCTTTTAACGTTATTTGATATAACGTTTCATCGTAAACATAATATTCTATGTTTAATAAATCTCTAAAATTCAATTATGTCTAATAAAATTTTTAGACATATAATAAATTATTATTCTTGATTAAAAAGGAATTAAAATTCCTTATTTTCACTTATAGCTCACGGCTATAACACATTTTTTTCCAAACTTGTTCCAAAAATTCCTTTAAATTCATATAGTGTATTATTTTACACTATGATCATTAATATGTATTAATATCACTATAGAAAAATTTGGAACACACCTATATACATTATATAGGTCACAGTTTTACCAAAATTAATCCAATAAATTCTAATAATTATACACAAGTCTCCAATATCAATATATAACTTAATTATAACCTAAGGTTTAATAAAATCAAACTATACTCCAAAAATTCAAACCATGTAGCTCATGGCTATTTAGGTATATCAAACCAAATAATTTTTATAAAATCCTATAAAATTACACTATGCTTATATGCTATCATATAGCACTAATACATCATAATATCATGTAATAACACAATATAAACCATTAATTCCTACACTATAGGTTTCGGCCCTTTTGATTATAAATAGGTATATATGTCCAAAAATTCTAATAAATTCCTACATCACCTAATTAATACCCTAGATCAACAATATGCTATTATATCAAGCATATAAAAATTATACAACAAGGTACCAACTTATATCATTTTCGGCAATTTGGGTATTTTACACAAATGGATTCCAAAAATTTCTAAATTAATAACATGCACTCCTACAACACTATAGATCAACAATCCAACCTTAAATCATACTTAGAAATTTTCGAGCATCATCAAAATAATTTAAATAAATTGCTTAGCTTATAAAATAATTTATCTATGCACATATTAACATATGTAACATAGTTCCTAAGCTTAGAACATGCTAGCATGATTTATTGCATAATTAATACATGCTAAAAATAATAATTTAAACCGGTGGATTATTGAAAAAGTTAGGTTTTATCGAAGCTTGTTCGATATCTAACCTCGTTATCAGAGTCGATCGGTTGTAGGATAGTTCAAACTCAAACAAATTGAGATGAAAGAAGAAGAAAAATGGTTTAGTTTTCTTACTGGAGAGCTCACGGCAGAGAGAGGAAGAAAGAAAGGAGAAATGTGTTTGTGTGCTTCAAGACACATTAATACTTAAGTAATTAGAACAAAAGAAACAACACACATGCAAGCACCTCTCAGATCTCTCACAAAATTTAACAAGACAAGAAATGAATAATATTTGGTCAAAGTGATTATGTCACACCTAAATATCTCTTACACCCATATTAACTCTTGACTTTAATAAAGCTTTGGGAAACACAAAATAAAATCTTGTCCTAAGCAAGGCATAATGTCACAACTTCAAAGAGGGAAGAACAAATTCAGATTTTACATGTATTTCTCAAGTGTATTGTGTACACTCTATCCCAAAATATTTTCATCATCAAATTAGAGGAGTGTTGAAGCTCCTCACTTCATTTCTTCCTCCTAATACACGGCTATTATACACTAGCACACATCCACTTGATTTTACTAGGTTAATGTGTACACTACATATCCTACTTGCATGATTTAATTCACAACTCATCAAAGTGTAACACAATTGACGTGAATTTCCCATTTAACAAAGAAAACTCACTATTTTTCATTCCACTAGTAGTATATAAATATTTTCATGCTAATTATACATATATTTCATAATATATGTTTTAGATGATAAATTATATCATAGGAAAAATTATCAGTATCATTTCATAGGTAGAAAACCCTAATTCTCGATTTAGGGTTTTCGAGAATCATAAATAATCAAAAATATAATTCCAAAATTTTCTAGCATTATTTCAATGCTAAATAATATTCTAATTACATAAAATAATCATAGGAATTTAAATATCATAATTCCTCGATCATTAGACTTGATTCTCAAGTCATCTCTAAACGTTAACGTTTGAAACGTCTCAAAACGTTAAATATCGACTCATCTTCAAAATGGTCGTAATAAAGCTGTAATCACTTTATTAAATTATTCCAATAATTACGGAATTAAATTCTAAGCTTAAAAACTTAGAAAATATCACGAGCATTTAATTATCGATACGTAATCGACGTAGAAATAATACTGTTGAAATACGTTATATAATCGTATTTATCAATTCACAATCATTTGTGAATAAAAATATAGGAATTTATTATTCCAAAGATAATCGAAATCATTATTCGATATTCTAATAATCAAATTATCGAGACGAAACCCTAATTTACGATTTTTATTATCGTAATTGGGCTTTTAATAAATCGGGGTATTACACGTGTTTACTAAATATTTTCTGTCATTTTCCATAAATATCGCTTGGCCAAGCATTTTTCCACGTATGTATGATTTATATCCACCACAATAATTCATCCAACAAAATTCTGCTACTGGAGAGAGGCCTCTCTCACAGACGCCACGACCGCCGAGCACCCTTTCAAAGACACAAATAATCGATCACACAAAATCCTTGCCATCTCAAAGACAGATACGAATTCTCCATCATCCTTGTGGGTACTTACAAGGATACAAATTCAAGCATGTCATAAAGTGAGAGCTACCCAACATTACGCATCAATAATCATGGATTTGATACATACATAAAACATAAACATTTTGGGCAGGTAATTAAATAACTCATTTCATAAATATTGCTTGCAATAAAGCATCATAAATAAATCATTTGATAAAGATTTATCAGTTCGAGTATAGTAAAGCCCACCTCTATTTTCGAACGTCAATTCTCGATATACGTGTTCTTTCCTCGTTGCTTGTGAGCCTTCACGTCCCACCTTTACTCAAAATTTGGGTTTAGTACGTTGGCACGCTTTTCGAGAATTTCAAAGTTTAATTAACTTTGATAAATAATGTAATAATTCGAAGTCTTAATGAATTTTAATACGTCGTTTCAACGCGTATTTCAGTAAAAACAATTCTCGTACTTCGAGAGAGACATAATATGATCTACTGTCTCATTTTAACCTTTTAGGTTAAATAATTAACGTATAATAACGTTATTCGATAAAATGATTTCAATTATGAAATCTTTTCTCACAATTGAGATATTCTTATAAAAGTAATACGTTTTTCACGTATTAGCGTATTTAACGAACGTATTTCGTACGTCAATTTCGAAAGTCAACCATTTTGACTTTTTCTTTATAAATCTTTAATAAAACACATTTTAATGAATAAATTCAATATAAATCGATTTTCAATCGATTTCATTTCATAATGCTTTAATACTCGATTTTTCACGCAAATCGATAAACTTGATTAATATTTTCTTTCAATATTAATCTTTTAATACTTTAAGCATTATTTTATATATCTAACGTTATTAATATAACGTTTCGTCGTAAACATAATACTATGTTTAATAATTCTCGAAAATTCAATTATGTCTAAAATAATTCTTTAGACATATAATATATTATTATTCTTGATTAAAAATGAATTAAAATTCCTTATTCTTCACAATATAGCTCACGGCTATAACAACAAAATTTTCAAACTTGTTCCAAAAATCCCTCTAAATTCATATAGTGTATTATTTTACACCATGATCATTAATATACATTAATAACATTGTAGAAAAATTTGGAACACACCTATGTCTGCACAAAAGGTCACGGTCTTTTTCAAAATCAATCAAATTTTTTTCTAAAAATCTAATAAATTCCTATAACACTTAAACATTATCTTACAACATTATTCAACTATAATACACAACATAATCAAACTATACACCCAAGAACAACACTATGTAGCTCACGGCTATTTCAAGAATAAATAGGTATATATGTCCAAAAATTCTAATAAATTCCAACATCAACTAATTAATACCCTAGATCAACAATATGCTATTATATAATTCAAATAAAATTTATACACCAAGGTACAATACCTAGCTATTCTCGGCACTTTTGAAAAATCAAACAAATGATTTTCAAAAATTCTAAAATAAATATCATGCACTCCTACAACAACATATATCAATAATCCATCATCAATTTAACACCTAGAAGTTTCGATCATCACCAAAATATTTTTATAACATGCTTAGCTTAAGAAATAAATCATCAATGTAGACATATTAACATATGTAACAATTGTGTTGTATGTACATTTATGGTTCTATGCAAAAGAACATATTAACATAAGTAACATATTTTCTATGCATAAGAACATGCTAGCATGATTTTTCAAAATTAATACATGCTTGGAAAATAATTTGAACCATTGGATTATTGAAAAACTTAGGTATTATCGAAGCTTGTTCGATATCTAACCTTGTTAACGGTGTCGATTGTTGTAGGGTAACTAAATATCAAACTTTTGGAGATGGAAAATGAAATGAACCCAAGGTTTTCTTTGAGCAAAGCTCTCGGTTCTTAGAGAGGAAGAGAAAAGAAATGTAAAGTGTTATGTGTTTGTGGAGTTTTCAAGACTAAATACTTAAGTGAAATATAAGAAATGAATTTATCACACATACAAAACTCTCTCTCTCTCTGTCATAGCAAGACAAACAATCAAATTGAGATAGTCAATATGCATATGTCATGCCCAAAATATCTCTTACAAGAAGTAACTCTTGTAATAAAGGTTTTGAAATTAACAAAATAAATTTTGTCTCACACTTACACAAAGCCGTCAACAATGTACATGGTGGGAGAGAATTTCAGATTTTTCATTGCCTTTGCATGTATAAAAGTTATTACACTCTATCCCAAATATATGTAATCATGCACAAAGAAAAATCAAGCTTTTTGTACAAAATTTAGTCAACATAATCGGCCACTCTCACAAACAAATTGCAAGAATATTTTCATTTACCAATTTTACTTGGTAAGTGTTTGTTAATACTACACTTAAGATATAATACAATTTGGGAGATCAAAATAAAACAATTTCATATTATACACACATGATGGTTCACGGCAATTTCAAAGAATTATGGCCAAAATTTGATTTTCATGCCATAAGTAGAAATATATCATAATATATGTCCTAGATGATAAATTATATCATAGGAAAAATTATTGAATTAATCCATAAGTAGAAAACCCTAATTCTCGATTTAGGTTTTCGAGAATTTCTATTGCTCAAAATATTATTCCCAAATTTCCTAGCATTATTTCAATGCTAAATAATATTCTAATTATATAAAATAATCATAGGAATTTAAATATCATAATTCCTTGATCATTAGACTTGATTCTCAAGTCATCTCTAAACGTTAACGCTTGAAACGCCTCAAACGTTAATTATCGACTCATCTCCAAATGGTCGTAATAAAGTCGTAATCACTTTATTAAATTATTCCAATAATAATGGAATTAAATTCTAAGCTTAAAACTTAGAAAATATCACGAGCATTTAATTATCGATACGTAATCGACGTAGAATAATAATGTTGAAATCGTTACATATTCGTATTTCTCAACTCACACTCGCCAGAATAAAACTTAGAATTTATTATTCCAAAATAATCAAAATCATTATTCGATATATTAATAATCAAATTATCATAATAATAATATTTTAATTTACTAAATTAATATCGTAATTAGGCTTTAAAAAATCGGGTATTACATTCCACCCCTTAAAGAAATTTCGTCTCAAATTTACATACCTCGAAAAGATCGGGTATTTTTCTTTCATTGCATCCTCAAGCTCCCACGTGGCTTCCTTCGTCCATGATGTCTCCACAAAGACGCCGACTAGTGGAATCGACTTGTTTTCAATTGTCGAACCTTGTGGTCTAGAATAGCCGTAGGTTCTTCATTATAGCTCATATCCGATTGAGGATCATGTCGCTCTGATGGATCACATGCTTGGATCGCACACGTATTTTCTCGAGTTGGATACGTGAAAAACATTATGTACGCTTCCTCAGCTTGGCGGAAGAGCCAACCCATAAGCGATCGGGCCTATTCTTTCCGTGATTACATAAGGTCCAATAAACGGGTCTTAATTTTCCTTTACTCCAAACCTTATAATCCCTTTAGATGGAGAGACCTTCAAAAGACTTTATCTCCATTTTCAAATGTAGCTCGATCTTGGCAGACGTCAAAGACTTCGCTCATCTTGAGCTTCTTTTATTCTTTGCCTAATTTGGCGAACGATCTCAATCATTTCGCTTTATAGCGTCAGGCCCTAAGATCCTTCTTTCACCCACTTCATCCCAAAGAAAGCGGTGATCGGCATTTTCTTCCATATAAAGCTCATACGGGCCATATTGATCGTCGCTGATAACTATTATTGTAGCAAATTCGATGAGGGTAAAACCTCTTCCCATTTTGCACCTAGATCCAACACTATCGTTCTCAACATATCTTCGAGTGTTTGATCGTCCGCCCGATTATCCATCGGTCTGAGGGTGAAAAGTCGTAGCTAAAATTTAACTGTGCCCAATTCTTTTTGCAAGCTAGTCCGTAATCTTGAAGTGAACTTTGAATCTCTATCGATGTGATAGTTTTCGGTACTCCATGTAGGCGCATAATTTCTTTTACATACAATTGGGCTAGCTTATCGATCCGTGTAATCAATTGGCGTAAATGTGCACATTTGGTGAGTCGGTAAGGACGTTGGTAAACCCATATAACATGTTCCTCTTTTGGACTTTGTAAACCCGAACAAAATCCATAGCTCTGTCTTCCCATTTCCACCGGGTATTCCCAAATGATGTAGTTTTCCGTAAGGACGTTGGTGTAATGCTTTTACTTGTCGACAAGCAAGACAACACTCTACAAAAGGCTATGTCTCTTTCATACCTTCCCACCGTAACTTTTCTTCAAATCTTGGTACATTTTAGTACCGCTGGACGGGTCAGATAAGTGTGTCATGAGCTTCACTCATGATTTCATTCCAAGATTGTTGTTGCTCGATACACAACCTTCCTTCAAATAATAAAGCATTATCTCGTGCTTGAAAATTCTTCGCCTTCTTCGTCCTTACTTTGGCTCTTGCTTTTTCTAACTTTTCCTCCATCCTTCGTCCTTCAAGGATTCTTTTCCTTAAGTCGACGTCAATGTGAGTGTAGCAATACAACTCGTGATCGCCTCTCGTTGTTCAATCAATTCGATCTTCATCCTTTCGAACTCCTTAATGAGTTTTTCTTGATTCGTGAAGAGACATCCTAGTTTGTTTCGACTTCACGACTCAAGGCATCGCCACAACGCTCGCCTTGCCCGGTGATAGTTTATGCCACAATAGTCTTTTACCAATTCGAGCCATCTCCTTTGTCTCATGTTCAGATCTCTCCGTCAAGAAGTATTTCAAACTTTTATGATCGGTACAGATTTCACATCTTACTCCGTAGAGATGATGTCTCCATATCTTTAGGGCATGTACTATTGTCGCTAGTTCCGCATCATGTGTCGATAATTCAATTCATGCGGTCTCGGTTGTCGAGACGATATGCTATCACTTTTCCATTTTGCATTAACACACAGCCTAATACATTTTAGAAGCATCCAGATAGACCACGTACTTTATCCGCCTCCCAATAGCTAATACAGGCGAGAGTTAACTTTTCTTTAAGTATCCGAAATTCGCCACACTCATCACCCATGTGAATTTAATTCCTTTCGAGTAATTGGTTTATTGGTCTTGCTATCTTTGAGAATCCTTCAATGAATCTCCGATAGTAACCCGCTAATCCCAAGAAACTTCTAATCTCATTTTGTGTCTTTGGCGATTTCCATTCTTGGACTGCTTCTACTTTGGCCGGATCAACTTTAATCCCTTCGGCTGACACAATGTGTCCAAGGAACATTACTTCATTTAGCCAAAATTCACATTTGCTAAACTTAGCAAAAAGTTTTTCATCTCTCAAAGTTTGCAGCACTGTCCTGAGATGTTCCTTGTGTTCGTCTTCATTTTTCGAATAGATGAGGATGTCATCTATGAAGACTAAGACAAATCTGTCTAAGTATGGGTGGAACACTCTATTCATGAGATCCATGAATACTGCAGGCGCATTAGTTAATCCGAATGGCACAACTATAAATTCATAGTGGTCGTATCTCGTTCGAAAAGCAGTCTTTGACACATCTTCAGGCCGCACTTTAAGTTGGTGATAGCCGACTTGAGGTCGATTTTCGAGAACATGCTAGCTCCTCGTGGTGATCAAACAAGTCATCTATCCTTGAAGTGGATACTTGTTTTTAGCGCCATTTTGTTCGGTTCTCGGTAATCTATACACATCCTCAAGGATCCATCCTTTTCTTAACAAATAACACCGGTGCTCCCAAGGCGAAACACTAGCCCGATAAAACCTAGGTCCAACAGCTCTTGATTTGGATTTTCAACTCTTCCAGCTTCTTTCGAGCCATTCTCAGACGGTGCCTTTGACATCGAGCCGATCCGGTTCCAAGTCAATGGTAAACCCAATTGTCTATCGTGAGGTAATCTGGTAGATTTTCGTGAAAACATCCGAAAACTCGTACAATCTCTACATCTTCACTTTCATCATCGTTCGATCTTCTCCATTCAAGTAAACAAGAAATGCATGGCATCCCTTCTTGTTTATCATACTTCTGGCCTTCAATGCTGATATTATTGGGATCTTCCTTCCCATGTTGATTCCATGGAAATGCAGGAAACTGGAATGAAATCTTCCTTTCTTTGCATAGGATCGTGGAATGATTTTCAGCCAACCAGTCCATTCCTAGAATTATATCTACATCACTCATGGGTATTATGTTCAAGTTATTCGTCGTAATCTTAAGTGATCCTAAATTCAACTCTAGGTTCGAGCAAATGTGAGTAATACCATAATCCTCCTATGGGTGAAGAGATTCTCATATCCCGATTTGCTTTTTCGATCTAAGTTCCAATAGATCAACGATGTTCTTGCTATGAAGGAATGTGATGCACCAGTCGAACAAAAGTATAAGTGCGTTGAGAAGTGTTCCCATACCGCCAGTTTCCTCGGTTTTGTTCATTTTGCCTCCGTCAGAGCATATGCTCGGCTTGAGTCGGCCGAGGCTAACGGGCGCCTGCCTCGCTGATTTTGTTGTGGCTGCCGCCATGGCGTTCTTCGATTACACCGCGGTGGTTGTCGTTGTTGTTGCCGTTGAAGCCGCCATCGTTGTTGTGGTGGTTGTTGCCGCGGTTAAATTCGAAACCGATAGCCCTGAGGGGTTGGGAATTGCCGGGCTGATTTGGCCTTCCCACTGTCCCCGTGCGTATCCCCGGGCAACTATTTGCGTAATGCCCCTTCATTCTCGTATTTAAAGCAATTTACTAAATGGCAAACCCTTTATGAAACTTTTGGCACTTGGCAAGGAGAGCCCTCGGTCGCTCTTGTGGTCCTCCCGTCGGAGGTGAAAAGATTGGCTTCTTCCATCCCTGCCCTTGCGGCGCCACGTTTCCTTGCCACGGCCGTTTGTTATTGGTATTATCAAAACCTCCCGATTCTTATCATATCAAATTTCCTTCCCATTTTCTCTTCCCTTATCCCTCATTCGATGTCCGTGTTTGAACCGACTTCTTCCGCATAGCCGCCGATGTCCAAAGCTCGTCCGAGAGCTTGATGTAAGTCGTCTCCGTGATCGCTAGAGATATTCTTATCTCTGACCTCAAACCAGACCTAAATTTTTCTGCCATCTTCATATCCGTATTCACTTGATCAGTGGCATATCTGGACATATCGCAGAAAGTGCGATCATAATCTGTCACGGACATCTTCTCATGTTTCAGATTATAAAATTCTTGTTCCTTCTTTTTCCGATAACTTTTCGGAACGTATTTCTCATATAGTTCCCCTTTAAACTCTTCCCAAGTAAACTCAATCATCTGATCCTGCAGTGAAACTTTCTCCCAAGCCCCACCGTAAGTCGGCAGTCCGTAAGTTGAATGTAATACAGACGATCGCCTCTGTGCTGTGCATCGAAGAAAATCAAAGATCCTCTCCATAGCCCTTATCCATTGCTCGGCATCATTTGGGCTTCCTTTCCCATCAAAAGAAGGTGGGTTCTGCCTAAGAAATAATTCCTCGATCCCACGATCGGGGAGGTGGTGGTGGTTGTGGTATATTAGCGGGTTCCGCACAGAATTCTTCCTCCGCCTCTACCTCTTCCCCTTCCCCTACCTCTTTGTGCGGGATCCCTTCTAGGCGGCATTCTGTTGTTTAAACATACGATAAATATTAAAAATTATTTTCACAACTAACATATATAATATCATCATACAATCCTTTTGTAAAGCAGCTTTAAACCAAGCCGTTCATCTTTATCACAATAATCATTTTTGCCGCAAAATCCCGCTTCGGGGTTATCATATATACATCCGAAAAGTATGCCTCAAAGAGGACTATTTTGTACAAACAGTTAATACAAGGAAATAATATACATATGATGGCATTTCAGAAACTTAACCCATAGAACAACATACGGGATTACATGATAATACAAAATACAAGTGTTCACTTCCCTTTTTCAAAACATGAAAGCAACTTACACACATACAGAACTATATGTAGGGAAAACTAGGTTTAGCCCTCGCCCCGATGATCTATCTTGGATGTTTAATTCACCATACATTTATTATATACCTAGCATGCACCTATATAATTAATTGCAACACGCTGGTGTTTACTCGTGTTTACCTTCAATCGACGAGGCTGAATGGATCGAGACTCTGCTTTGATCTTCTGGACTGTATCCCGGTTACCCAATCTCCAACGCCGAGTGAGGACGATCTATGGAGAATGCTTCGGAAAATCACCCCTTGCTCTTTACACAATTTTCGAGAACTTCACTCTTGAGAATATGGTGGACGAAAATTTGCTTGTGTAATAATAAGGATTAACTTTGAATCTATCTCTTACCTTATATTTATAATGCACTACCTTAATCCCAAAAGGAAAGGATCTATGCATATGCCATAAATATAATAATATCCTTATAGGATAAAGAGAATCAAATCCTTTCCACAATAATAATATAATTTTCGAAAACTATCACTAATCCTTAGTGATGGACGAAAATTATGTTTATTAATTATGAGCATTAATCTAGACTTTATCTCTTACCTTATATTTAAAATGCATTACCATAATCCCATAAGGAAAAGATCTATGCATATTCCATAAATATAATTATATCCTTGTAGGATAAAGAGAATAAAATCTTGCCTTAGAGAGCATGATGGTGGACGATTTTCTACAGCTAAAGGGCCTGGATGGGCCAGCCCAGGGATCAAATGCAATGAATAAAGATGGGCCTCAAATAAATTAATTATCTTATGTTCACCCGTAACATAAATTAATTTATAAACATTTATTCATGCCACTAGAGAATAAATGCGACTTACCCTTTACTCATCAAGTTGAGTCGTGCTTGCACTTAGACATTACGAATCCCGTATTTAAGATATCGAAGTCCATTAATTATTTATAGCAATCGATCGCTTAAAATAATTAATATCTTCATTTCTTAAGTAGTACCACTCAACCTTATTATTGTACTTGAGCTAACTCAACCGCAGGTTTAGTACAATAAACCTTTGAGCTCCTTAAGGAACGCCATCATCCTAAACGGATATGGTGACTGACATGATAACTAGCATGACATACAAACCTTGCCACCACCCAAGATGCGGAGAATATTGGTTAGAACATATAACCTCACCCATAACAAGTCAAAGTGATGGTCAAGAACTCATACTCACCTAATACCTTATCGAGGTTTAGATCATCGTAAGTCACCGAGATCTTGGTTCTTCACGACGGTGGATAGAAGAACCCATCTCACCGTGATCCTTCAATACGCCGAGACGCATCAAGATAGACAAGCAACCAAGTCAAGTCACTTCTTATCTATACGCAGCCTATACCGACAACTCGTCCTCAAGTCGTCTCACCAGAAACTTTTATATCTCATTAAGCTTGACCAATCATACGCACTTCTCGTGATCTTCTACACATCGTATGATCTAACTTATATATGAGATAAGGGACACGATATATGCAATCAAGCATTCAATTCAGATAGGAGATTGTAATAGTGGTAACAGAAACATTGTATACAAGCTCAACCATACCGCTTTCAAGATACAAATCCAACACTATATACATACTGACTAAGACCTAGCTAGTCCGGGTCATCGTGTATCACTCATCGCCATATCGATCCTCCTCGTGATCCTCCTCATCGTCTCGAATCATCATCGAGTCGTCGCCATCCGAGTCATCCTCACGACGGTGTACTGGACGGTCCCGCCCGTCATCCCCAACCATAGGAATGTCGCGGATCGGATCGAGGTCATCACGATCATCTCGATACTCTCATCCCGCCGCCTGCCGTGACGGCTCACCGGCGGTGCTAAGCAATGTCATGGGCGGCAAGATCGGGAGCGGGTGGGTGGGGGTGTCCAATCGACAAAGGGGAAACACTGCATCCCCAAAGCTCTGGGTCGAGAAGCCCTCTCTACCTCTGCGAGCCTGCCCTCATCCTCCAGGAATCTGGGTACTAACGGGTCCACTCGTCGAGGTACCTCCAAGTAAAGCCACTCCGGTGACTCATCACGCGACGTATACTCCCTCGGAGGGATGTACGGTCCTCTCGGTGCTACCCCGTAGATATGAAGACGTATATCAAATGGCTAACGAATCTCGGCAGATCCGCTATCAGATCATAGTCACCACCAGCACGGTAGATATAATCTCCTGACACTTCCCGTGCGTAGCCCTCCCAATCTATCGGTAATCGGGTCGGGGCGCTTCACGCCATCAAAATCGTCACGCCATGCACTCAAGGCCCATCCAATGTCGGAGGTAATGATCGTATTCTCCAAAGTTGTCACCACAAGACATCGCATAGGTACGGTATGCGTGATCACTACCGGCGTAGCCCTCGGCCCTAACCTTCTCTCGGATGCGACGAGTCCTTGCCATCTGTCACGCATAATGATCAAAAGTCAAACTAAATAAAGATATCCGATACACGTAAAACTAAACTTAACGCTGCTAGGCAAAAGGATAAACCGGACAGTCCATAAAGCGTATAAAAATCCAAACACCTCGATAAAATGTATAAATGTTATACGGAAATTGTTCTCATATACAACGACGCTTGTAGCTTTCCTACCATACTAGGAAACTTGCTATCTAGCAGCATAAAAAAAATCTTATCATATAATTAAATTCTAGTTCTATAAAACTATGAGCTAGCTTCTACTGGCTCTCGTGATTTCTGGAGAAGGAAACAGGGGATCTTCCCTTCATAAGAAATATAGTACAGTCCGTTAGGAGTACCTAGACGAAAACCGTGCGCAAATCGGAGTCCGAATGAAGGAGAACGGACCAAAACAAAATCACTGCACGAAGCAGTTCGCCTTTGCCGAGGTGAACTGTCCGAGGTGGACTGTACTGACTCTCGTGAATTCTGGAGAAGTAATCAGGGGTTCGGTCCTTCATAATAAATATAGTATAGTGTGTTAGGAGTACGTAGGCGAAAACCGTGTGCAATTCGGAGTCCGAACAAAGGAGAACGGACCAAAACAAAATCACTGCACGGGCAGATCGCCGCCGAGGTGAACTGTCCGAGGTGGGGTGAGTTTGCCGAAGTGAGCTCGCCGAGGAGAGCTGACGAGCTGACAAGGTGAGCTGACGAGCTGACGAGGTGAGCTAGCCAAGGTGAGCTGACGAGCTGACGAGGTGAGCTTGCCGAGGTGAGTCGACGAGCTCAAATGCCTTAGCTTTTATTTTGAGCCTCCGCTCAGCTCAAATGCCTTAGCTTTTATTTTGAGCCTCCGCCTAGCTCAAATGCCTTAGCTTTTATTTTGAGCTCTCCGCCTATCTCAAATGCCTTAGCTTTTATTTTGCATGATATTCGAGGTCGCCATGCTTCCCGAGGTCGGCATTTTGAGGTCGGCACTTCGATTTTTTTTATTTTTATTTTGTAAGCTTTTAACCTTCTAATCCCATAATGGAATGAAGTTCTTCAAATCAATTTTGCTTTCGCTCGCAATGGGATGAAATTGCATATTCGCATTTCTATGTTCTTTCGTAACTCGTGAACATGCTTCTTATTTCGCCTATGTTCCATTTGGGATGACATAAACATTAATCAAAATCAATATTGAGAATAAAATTTCAAATATGACGAACATAGTTCGTTTTAAACATGCATTTCCTGCGAAAAATTTTCAATCAATCAATTAATCATGGTTATTTACAACCTTTCTCATTTCATTTGTCGATAATGTTCTATCGACACCAAATAAAATTCATAAATCTCAAATTTCTCGCTTTCAAAGACGAAAATAATTTACCTTTTCCCATTGAAATGGATGTGATGGAGTGTCGAGCATAGTCGATGATTTCTGAAGTCTAGTGACTCAATCTGACTTAACTTTATGAAAGAAAGTTTAGGTTCAAAGAGCAAACCACTCGATACTATTCTCACACGCCCTCTAATCCAAAGGATGATTAGAGAGAATCGAGCTTGAAACAAAGATTACAACACATTTAATAAGAATAATCAAAGACTTCAAAATAATACTTATCGAACTTCGATAATCAACCTTATTTACAAGGCAAAAGTAATTTACGATACAAGGCTACAAGTCCTTAAATGTATGTTCGATAATTGACAGATTCAACTCACAATATCAACATACAATAATATCCAAAATATGCAATGGAAAGCACGTGAATGCATATATGACGATACGCACCCAAGGGTTCTTTCTTTCAAACATAATAAATACCAAAAGACTTCTCGACTACTCAACATCTCTTCTCCATCACCATCATCACCAATCGCACATTTAAAACAATATGCAGTGGAGTACAAGAATGCACCCGGGCTCATGCCAAAATAATTTATCAATTTTGAATTACTCGCCTATTCACGTGAATACACGAGGTTTTAATTTGAAATACTCGTGTTTACTAAATATTTTCATCATTTTCCATAAATATCGCCACAAGATTTTTCCACGTATGTATGATTCATATCCACCACAATAATTCATCCAACACCCGCTACGGAGAGTGAGGTCTCTCTCACGACGCCATGACCGGCCGAGCACCCTTTCAAAGACACAAATACAAATAATCAAGGCACAAAATCCTCGCTATCTCAAAGACAGATACGAATTTTCCATCATCCTTGTGGGTTCTTACAAGGATACTTAATTCAAGCATGTCATAAAGTGGAGCTACCCAACATTACGCATCAATAATCATGGATTTGATACATACATAAAACATAAACATTTTTGTCAGGTAATTAAATAACTCATTTCATAAATATTGCTTGCAATAAAGCATCATAAATAAATCATTTGATAAAGATTTATCAGTTCGAGTATAATAAAGCCCACCTCTACTTTCGAACGTCAATTCTCGATATGCGTGTTCTTTCCTCGTTGCTTGTGAGCCTTCACGTCCCACCTTTACGCAAAATTTACGCTTAGTACGCTGACATGCTTTTCGAGATTTTCAAAGTTTATTTAACTTTGATAAATAATATAATAATTCAAGTCTTAATGAATTTTAATACGCGCTTCAATGCGTATTTCAAGAAAACAATTTCGCATTTCGAGAGAGACGTAATATGATCTACAGTCTCATTTTAACCTTTTAGGTTAAATAATTAACGTATAATAACGTTACTCGATAAAATGATTTCAATTATGAAATCTTTTCTCACAATTGAGATATTCTTATAAAAGTAATACGTTTTTCACGTATTAGCGTATTTAACGAACGTATTTCGTATGTCAATTTCGAAAGTCAACCATTTTGACTTTTTCTTTATAAATCTTTAATAAAACACATTTTAATGAATAAATTCAATATAAATCAATTTTCAATCGATTTCATTTCATAATGCTTTAATAATCGATTTTTCACGCAAATCGATAAACTTGATTAGTATTTTCTTTCAATATTAATCTTTTAATACTTTAAGCATTATTTTATATATCTAACGTTATTAATATAACGTTTCGTCGTAAACATAATACTATGTTTAATAATTCTCTAAAATTCAATTATGTCTAAAATAATCTTTAGACATATAATATATTATTATTCTTTATTAAAAAGGAATTAAAATTCCTTATTCTTCACAATATAGCTCACGGCTATAACAACAAAATTTTCAAACTTGTTCCAAAAATTCCTCTAAATTCATATAGTGTATTGTTTTACACTATGATCATTAATATGCATTAATAACACTATAGAAAAATTTGGAACACACCTATGTCTACACAAAAGGTCACGGTCTTTTTTCAAAAATCAATCAAATTTTTTTCTAAAAATCTAATAAATTCCTATAACACTTAAGCATTATCTTACAACATTATTCAACTATAATACACAACATAATCAAACTATACACCCAAGAACAACACTATGTAGCTCACACTATTTCAAGAATAAATAGGTATATATGTCCAAAATTCTAATAAATTCCAACATCAACTAATTAATACCCTAGATCAACAATATGCTATTATATCATTCAAATAAAATTTATACACCAAGGTACAATGCCTAGTTATTCTCGGCACTTTTGAAAATCAAACAAATGATTTTCAAAATTCTCAAATAAATATCATGCACTCCTACAACAACATATATCAATAATCCATCATCAATTTAACACCTAGAAGTTTCGATCATCACCAAAATATTTTTATAACATGCTTAACTTAAGAAATAAATCATCAATGTAGACATATTAACATATGTAACATATTTTCTAAGCATAAGAACATGCTAGCATGATTTTCACAATTAATACATGCTTGGAAAAATAATTAACCATCGATTATTGAAAACTTAGGTATTATGGAAGCTTGTTCGATATCTAACCTTGTTAACGGTTTCGATTGGTTGTAGGGTAACTAAATATCAAACTTTTGGAGATGGAAATGAAATGAACCCAAGGTTTTCTTTGAGCAAAGCTCTCGGTTCTTAGAGAGAAAGAGAAAGAAATGTAAAGTGTTATGTGTTTGTGGAGTTTTCAAGACTAAATACTTAAGTGAAATATAAGAAATGAATTTATCACACATACAAAACTCTCTCACTCGGTCATAGCAAGACAAACAATCAAATTGAGATAGTCAATTTGCATATGTCATGCCCAAAATATCTCTTACAAGAAGAACTCTTGTAATAAAGGTTTTGAAATTAACAAAATAAATTTTGTCTCACACTTACACAAAGTCACGACAATGTACATGGTGGAGAGAATTTCAGATTTTTCATTGCCTTTGCATGTATAAAAGTTATTACACTCTATCCCAAATATATGTAATCATGCACAAAGAAAATCAAGCTTTTGCACAAAAATTTAGTCAACATAATCGGCCACTCTCACAAACAAATTGCAAGAATATTTACATTTACCAATTTTACTTTGTAAGTGTGTATTAATACTACACTTAAGATATAATAGAATTTGGGAGATCAAAATAAAACAATTTCATGTTATACACACATGATGGTTCACGGTAATTTCAAAGAATTATGGCCAAAATTTGATTTTCATGCCATAAGTAGATATATATCATAATATATGTCCTAGATGATAAATTATATCATAGGAAAAATTATTGAATTAATCCATAGGTAGAAAACCCTAATTTCGATTTAGGTTTTCGAGAATTTCTATTGCTCAAAATATTATTCTAAATTTCCTAGCATTATTTCAATGCTAAATAATATTCTAATTATATAAAATAATCATAGGAATTTAAATATCATAATTCCTTGATCATTAGACTTGATTCTCAAGTCATCTCTAAACGTTAACGCTTGAAACGCCTCAAAACGTTAATTATCGACTCATCTCCAAATGGTCGTAATAAAGTCGTAATCACTTTATTAAATTATTCCAATAATAATGGAATTAAATTCTAAGCTTAAAACTTAGAAAATATCACGAGCATTTAATTATCGATACGTAATCGACGAGAAATAATACCGTTGAAATACGTTACATATTCGTATTTCAACTCACACTCGCCAGAATAAAACTTAGAATTTATTATTCCAAAATAATCAAAATCATTATTCGATATATTAATAATCAAATTATCATAATAATATTATTTTAATTTACTAAATTAATATCGTAATTAGCTTTTAAAAAATCGGGTATTACATTCCACCCCTTAAAGAAATTTCATCCCAAATTTACATACCCTTTAAAAGATCGGGTATTTTTCTTTCATTGCATCCTCAAGCTCCCACGTGGCTTCCTCTTATCCATGATGTCTCCACATCACCTGACTAGTGGAATCGACTTGTTTCTCAATTGTCGAACCTCGTGGTCTAGAATAGCCGTAGGTTCTTCATTATAGCTCATATCCGGATCGAGGATCACGCCGCCTTGACGGATCACATGCTTCGGATCGCATACGATTTTTCGAGTTATGATACGTGAAAACATTATGTACGCTTCCTAGCTTGGCGGAAGAGCCAACCTATAGGCGATCGGCCTATTCTTTCCGTGATTTCATAAGGTCCAATAAAACGGGTCTTAATTTTCCTTTACTCCAAACCTTATAATCCTTTAGATGGAGAGACCTTCAAAAGACTTTATCTCCATTTTCAAATGTAGCTCGATCTTCACAGACGTCAGAAGACTTCGCTCATCTTGAGCTTCTTTTATTCTTTGCCTAATTTGCTAACGATTTCAATCATTTTGCTTATAGCACAGCCCTAAGATCCTTCTTTCACCCACTTCATCCCAAAGAAAGCGTGATCGGCATTTTATTCCATATAAAGCTTCATACGGGCCATATTGATCGTCGCCGATAACTATTATTGTGCAAATTCGATGAGGGTAAAACCTCTTCCCATTTTGCACCTCGATCCAACACTACCGTTATCAACATATCTTCGAGTGTTCGATCGTCCGCTCCGATTGTCCATCGGCCCGAGGGTGAAAAGTCAGGCCGAAATTTAACTTCGTGCCTAATACTTTTGCAAGCTAGTCCGTAATCTCAAGTGAACTTTCAATCTCTATCAAATGTGATAGTTTTCAGACTCCATGTAGGCGCATAATTTCTTTTACATACACCGGGCTAGCTTATCGATCCGTGTGTAATCAATCGCGTAAATGTGCACATTTACAGTCGCCCACTACTACCCATATAGCAAGAAATTCCTTCTTTCGACTTTGGTAAACCCGTAACAAAATCCATAGCTATGTCTTCCCATTTCCACTCGGTATTCCCAAAGGTCGTAGTTTTCCGTAGGACGCTGGTGTAATGCTTTACTTGTCGACAAGCAAGATGGCTTTCTACAAAAGAGGCTATGTCTCTTTTCATACCTTCCCACCGTAACTTTTTCTTCAAATCTTGGTACATTTTAGTACCGCCTGGACGGGTCAGATATGTGTCATGAGCTTCACTCATGATTTCATTCAAGATTGTTGTTATCTCGATACACAACCTTCCTTCAAATAATAAAGCATTATCTCGTGCTTCTTGAAATTCTTCGCTTCTTCCGTCCTTACTTTGCTCTCGCTTTTTCTAACTTTTCCTCCATCCTTCGTCCTTCAAGGATTTTTTTCCTTAAGTCGACGTCAACGAGAGTGTAGCAATACAACCTCGTGATCGCCTCTCGGTTGTTCAATCAATTCGATCTTCATCCTTCGAACTCCTCAATGAGTTTTTCTTCATTCGTGAAGAGACATCCTAGTTTGTTTTCGACTTCACGACTCAAGGCATCACCACAACGTCGCTTTGCCCGGTGATAGTTTATGCCACAATCGTAGTCTTTACCAATTCGAGCCATCTCTTTGTCTCATGTTCGATCTCTCGTCAAGAAGTATTTCAAACTTTATGATCGGTAAAGATTTCACATCTTACCCGTAGAGATGATGTCTCCATATCTTTAGGGCATGTACTACCGCCGCTAGTTCCGCATCATGTGTTGATAATTCAATTCATGCGGTCTCGCTTGTCTAGACGATATGCTATCACTTTTCCATTTTGCATTAACACACAGCCTAATCCATTTTAGAAGCATCTCAGATAGACCAAGTACTTTTTATCTCGCCTCCGGAATCGCTAATGCAAAGTAGTTAACTTTTCTTAAGTATCTCGAAATTACCACACTCATCACCCATGTGAATTTAATTCTTTTCGAGTAATCGTTATTGGTCTTGCTATCTTTGAGAATCCTTCAATGAATCTCCGATAGTAACCCGCTAATCCCAAGAAACTTCTAATCTCATTTTGTCTTCAAGCGATTTCCATTCTCGATTGCTTCTACTTTGGCCGGATCAACTTTAATCCCTTCTACGACACAATGTGTCCAAGGAACATTACTTCTTTAGCTAAAATTCACATTTGCTAAACTTAGCAAAAGTTTTTCATCTCTCAAAGTTTGCAAAGACCGTCCCGAGGTGTTCCTCAGTGTTCGCTTCATTTTTCGAATAGACGAGGATGTCATCTATGAAGACTAAGACAACTGTCTAAGTATGGTGGAACACTCTATTCATGAGATCCATGAATACCGCAGCGCATTAGTTAATCCGAATGGCACAACTATAAATTCATAGTGGCAGATCTCGCTCAAATGCGCTTCGACACATCTTCAGCCGCACTTTAAGTTGGTGATAGCTCGACTTGAGGTCGATTTTCGAGAACACGCTAGCTCCTCAGAATGATCAAACAAGTCATCTATCCTCGGAAGTGGATACTTGTTTTGAGCCGCCATTTTGTTCAGCTTCTAATCTATACACATCCTCATGATCCATCCTTTCTTTGCATAGATCGTGGAATGATTTTCAGCCAACCACCCATTCCTAGAATTATATCTACATCACTCATGGGTATTATGTTCAAGTTATTCGTCGTAATCTTAAGTGATCCTAAATTCAACTCTAGGTTCGAGCAAATGAGTAACAATCATAATCCCTCCTATGGGTAAGAGATTCTCATATCCCGATTTGCTTTTTTAGATCTAAGTTCCAATGATCAACGCATGTTCTTGCATGAAGGAATGTGATGCACCGTGATCGAACAAAAGTATAATGTACGCTGAGAAGTGTTCCATACCGCCAGTTTCGGTTTTGTTCAATTTACCTCCGCAGCAGCATATGCTCGCTCGAGCTTACCGAGGTCGACGGGCACCGCCTCTCGCTGATTTTGTTGTGGCCGCTGTTGTTGGCGTTGTCGCATTACGCCGCGGTGGTTGTCGTTGTTGCTGTTTGGTGAGGCCGCCGCCATCGTTGTTGTGGTGGTTGTTGCCGCGGTTGGGCCGAAACCGATAGCCTCGAGGGGTTGGGCATTGTCGGCTGATTGGCCTTCCCACCGCCCCCGCATGTATCCCCGCATCTATTTCGCGTGCGCCTTCATTCTCGCACTTAAAGCAATTTACCAAACGGCAAACCCTTTATGAAACTTTGGCACTTCGCAAGTGAGAGCCCTGGTTTGCTCTTGTGGTCCTCCCGCCGAGGAAAAGACCGCTTCTTCCATCCCCGCTCTGCGCGCCACGCTTCGCCACGGCCGCTTGTTATTGGTATTATCAAACCTCCCTTGCCATCACATCAAATTTCCTTCCCATTTTCTCTTCCCTTTATCCTTGTATTCGATGTCCGTGTTTGAACCGACTTCTTCCGCATAGCCGCATCGATGTCCAAAGCTCGGTGTAAGTCGTCTCCGTGATCGCTAGAGACATTCTTATCTCGACCTCAAACTGCACTCTAAATTTTTCTCGCCATCTTCATATCCGTATTCACTTGATCGGGCATATCCGACATATCGCAGTACGATCATAATCGTCACGACATCTTCTCCTCGCTTCGCATTATAAAATTCTTGTTCCTTCTTTTTCGATAACTTTTCGAACGTATTTCATACAGCCCCTTTAAACTCTTCCCAAGTAAACTCAATCATCCGATCCTCAGAAGAAACTTTCCTGCGGCTTCCCACCAAAAGTCGGCAGTCCGGTAAGTTGAATGTAATACGTGACGTCGCCCGCTACTGCTGCATCAAGAAAATCAAAGATCCTCTCCATAGCCCTTATCCATTGCTCGGCATCATTCGGGGCTTCCTTTCCCATCAAAAGCATGCTGGTTCTCGCTTAAGAAATAATTCTTCGATCCCACGACCGGTGGAGGTGGTGGTGGTTGTGGTATATTAGCGTGTTCTGCACAAGAATTCTTCCTCCGCCCGCCTCTACCTCTTCCCCTTCCCCTACCTCTTTGCGGATCCCTTCTAGCGGCATTCGTTGTTTAAACATACGATAAATATTAAAAATTATTTTCACAACTACAATATATAATATCATCATACAATCCTTTTGTAAAGCAATTTTAAACCAAGCCGTTCATCTTTATCACAATAATCATTTTTTTCGCAAAAGCCCGCTTCGGGGTTATCATATATACATCCGAAAATTATGCCTCAAAGAGGACTATTTTGTACAAACAGTTAATACAAGGAAATAATATACATATGATGGCATTTCAGAAACTTAACCCATAGAACAACATACGGATTACATGATAATACAAAATACAAGTGTTCACTCCTTTTCAAAACATGAAAGTAACTTACACACATACGTAACTATATACATACGGACTAAGACCCAGCTAGTCCGGTCATCGTGTATCACCATCATCATACCGATCCTCCTCGTGATCCTCCTCATCGCCTAAATCATCATCTGAGTCGCCATCATCCGAGTCGCCCTCACGGCGGCAGATTCGACGGTCCCGCCCATCATCCCCAACCATAGGAATGTCGCGGATCGGACCGAGGTCATCACGATCATCTCGATACTCTCATCCCGCCGCCTCATGGTACGGCTCACCGGAAGTGCCGGCGCTCGCACGGGCGGCAAGATCGGAGCGGTGGTGGCTGGGTGTCCAATCGACAAAGGAAACACCGGCATCCCCAAAGCTCGGGTCGAGACGCCTTCTCTCCTCGCGAGCCTCGCCTCATCCTCCAAGAACTGGTACTACCGTCCACTCGCCGAGATACCTCCAAGTACAGCTACCCGTGACTCATCACGCCACGATATTCCTGGAGGGAGGTACGGTCCTCTCGGTGCTACCCCGTAGATATCAAGACGATATCAAATGGTTAACGAATCTCTACAGATCTCGCTATCGATCATAGTCACCACCAAGACGGTAGATATAATCTCCGACACTTCCCGCATGTAGACCTCCCAATCTATCGGAATCGGGTCGGGCGCGCTTCACGCCATCAAAATCATCACGCCATGCACTCGGCGTCCATCCAATGTCGGAGGTAATGCATCGTATTCTCCATGTAATACCCCGCCTTTTCTAAGATTCTATTTTGCATGGCACGCCGAGAAAAGGTCAACAGTCGACTTTTGTTTCGTGATGCGACCGTCACGAAACCTCGTGGCGTTGTGAAGAGTGTCTTATGAAGAATTCATGACACTAAGTATGCGGTTTTCGACCACCCACGGGGTTCGCACCGGGAAGTTATCGAGAAACCGATTTTCATGGGTCTTTAAAAGCATATCTTGTTCATAGTCGTTGTGTCCGGTATTTTATTTCGTGTCCATGGGTACCAAGTTTGCTAAATTTGGAGTCCGCTTTGCAAAAGTTGCATCGCTATGCTGAAAAAGGTCGTTATGCAAGCAACAAGCACCGGGTTTTCCTATAAGCAGGAGGCTAGGCCTTCATTTTCAACGCTCATTTCCTTCGCCTCCGTGTTTACTGACGAACCGAGCAGCTCCTGTGCACGCCGAAGAAGTCACGAGAGTGGGATCGAGCCGGAGGCTCGGCTACGGCGCTTATCAGACCGCCGCCGCCACCACCGCCGATCATCCCTCCCCAGCAGCCCCTGCTTCGTTTTTATCCTTTTCTTGTTTTGATTCCGCCTTTAGTAGATCGATAGCATAGAACTCGGGATTCTAAAGCGACGAGGCGGAAAACGGTCAAGGCCTACCGATTGTCGAAACCGCCGCCGCCCAAGGTCGCCGCCGTGAGTCGTTGGTTCGCTTGCGGCCGACGGCCACCTGCTACGGGTCCTTTAGGTTTTCGTTTCGGCTATGCATTCTACTAAAGTATCGATTCCGCTTTTCTTTTTCGCTTCGCATGCTCGGATGTTTTCCGCCGCTTCAAGTTTTCAAAGGAAGACATGCCCGTTATCCATTTTCAACATAGTTTGTCATTCCATGTTCGCCGCTTATGCATATTGCTTATGTTTCCATTTTCATGCATCGATTTTGGACGGTTTATCCTAGATCCGGAGGATAGCATCGATTTCAAGCTTCTTCACGCTAAGATTTGAGTCAACTCGCATGCATGCATATTTTGAAAGCACCTATTATAGGTCTCGATGCCCCAATATATTTCCTTCGCATCGAGTTGATTTGAAAACCCGAGAGTGCCAAATATGGGTTCGTAAAGTCGAAACCTTAGTTTTGCTTCGATCTTCGTTTCGATCACGATGTTGCTTTGCTTTGTGGAAATGACCCCAAAAGTTATTCCGCCTTGTTACTGTGCACCTACCAAAGGCGATCGGTGAAGTCATCGGATCCGTAGATACCTCCCTGCTAACGCTGTCTGCTCGTTGGTTATATATGCTTATTTTGAGTTATTTACTCGATATTTCAAAATAAAACATGTGCGCCGTGAAATGTTTTGATGAAGTTATTATCGCTTCTCCGATCCAAGATATGGTTATATTGTGATTGTGCACGGATCTCTATTCACGGGTTGATCACCATCTCGAGTATTGATCGAAGTGATAGACCCCAACACGTGGTCATGGTTCGGGCGGATAGACCCCGAAAGTCCACACGGAAATGGTAATGAGGTGGTTATGGTTCGACCGATTTGACCAAAGTCCACACCGAGTTAGCCTACCGGATACGCTCCGCATGGGCCGATCGGATATGTTCCGCCGAATGAATGAGATGTGATGGGCTGGCATGGATACGCCCGAGCCGTGGTTCTTGGTTCTATGATGGGAGTAACAAGAATAACGATCGTATCGAAAATGAAAATCTATTTTGCTTACTTAGAAGTGGATTTATGTTTTAAAACCTTCTAAGGTAAGTGCTCTGAACACAGATCATGATTCTTTCGATTTATGATAAACCCCACCGAGTGCGCTAGTACTCACCCCAAACTCTTTTTCAAATCTTTTCACGTATGGAGAGGGTCGATCGACGACGGCGAGGTGGAGTCATGAGTTCTTCATGCTATGCTTCCACGATGTTGTTATCTTATATATATATGTGTAATCTGATGTCGACATATTCTTGTCCCTTATTTTACTTCGAATGGGAACAAGATTCATTATGTTATTATGTCGCGAGTCTCGATGTGAGATGCTATGTGGTCGACCGGTCTAGTCAATGGGTGTAATGCTATTTTGCTTTCGCATTACTTGTTATAAACCAAGATCATGTTTCAAGTTATGGTATCGATATTATTCTCATGGATTGTTTGCACCCCTCCCTTCGTGATATGTCCTAGTTATAGAGGAGATGTCGCCCGATTTCATGGTCACATCTTCTTATCATGTATGTTATATGTATTCCCCTTCTTCCCCGCTTAACCCCTCACCCTAATCACACCCCGATCCGTGCCTTCCTGAATTGGGCGTGACACTTGGTATCGAGCAATGTTCTCGCATCTAGTTTTCATAATTGTTTGATATCAAAGCGCTTTATTTGCTTTATATCATGCATGTTCTTGAAATCGAGTGTTTAGAACTTGTCCTTCTAAACTGCTTATCGTGCACACTACCCTCACCACCGTCATCCGCCTCCTTTCAAAAGGGATGAGGTATGTGTTTATTTGCCGATGCTTTATGTGGTTACGTGATGCCGGACGTGATCTCGGTTTCATGTGCTTGGCATGGTAAGAGTTTACGTGATGTAAACGTGATGTGGACGAGATGTGGTCGATGTTGATATGGATGTGGAAATGATTTGTCGATGGGACGGAAGGGCCTATGCGATCGTGATGTGAAAATCGCTTATATGATACGATGTGATTAATGTGATCACGCATGGTTGATGTAAGTCTATGTGTTTACATAGCAATGTATTGTTGATAGAAAATCTTGTTTATTTTGATAAACGAGTATCCGTAAGTGAACTCGTATTTGCTTACGTGATTATTATGATAAATATCGATATTGATATCGATATGCGCTGAAATGAACATGTGTTTGAGATATGATTACCCGATGACCGCGTAAAAGAAAACGTGAATATTTGTTGTTATGTCGATAAACCAACATGTAGGTTTACGGATATTCAAAGGCCCGCATAACGCTGGTTAAGATCCCACGTGATGGACGAGCGATCCGTAAGTTCGTGGAATGTACCGTGAATGTCCATGAGCCGCTGGGAGTATTTATGGGGAGATTTGTTGGATTATGGAGAAAGATCCTGACAAAGGGAAAGTATCCGAATACGAGGCTCACTATCGGTTGATGCAGAGGCTACCAACAGTTGGCACCGTGGGCGAGAAAGCAAGGATACGTGATGTTCGGGACGGATCCTATCACCGCACACCTTACCTGATTTCACCGAGTTCGCCGCTCGAGTATGGAGACAAGGACCGATCATCGAGGTATACCATCCGAGGAGGATGTGATAGCAAGGCATGTTCGAGGACCAATCCAGATTGATGATAGGGATGATGTTCCCAAGAGCCTTTGGGAGAGCAACCATCGCCGACGATCACCAAGGCATCGTGATACACCGCCACTACACCTCCATCTACGATCCTCACTTTCGCACGGACCAGAACGATTTTGAGGCGTGAACCTCCCGGGAGAGATTGTCCATCCGACAAGAGGTGTGAAAGAGGCCCAGATCGAATTTTCAGCCACCGAACCAGATCAGTTGGCATCCAGTGGGAGACTCGACGGCGGCGAAGACCCGAGGAGGATGAGGAGGACAAGGAGGACTCGGAGGACCCGTGATCCAGATAGCCGATGACTCACGAGGTCGGGCATGTTGAGGAAGGGCAAGCGCCAGACGTGGACTCAGCACGCCTTTCACCGATACTCGCGATCGTGGCACGCTGACGGGATCATACCCACGAGAGCTTGCTTCCATGCAGATCGTCAAGCGGCAAATCAATTCAAGCCCGATAGGAAGGAAAGAGAGGATGAGGAGAGCGAATGGAACCACTGACGAACGAAGAATAGTGGACGGATATGGAGGATAGAGATCTAGGTAGTCGGTGTATGCGGTGACAATGATAGTCCGCTAGAAGCATGGACGAGCGGCATCTTTCGACAAGAACCGAGTCGATTCTTTTGCTCATATCGACCTTTTCGACCGACATACCTTGACCAGATTTTGACAATCCTTCATGGACACCGAATATTACTTATACTAACGCCGCCTATGATGAATATTTATGTTTTGATGCTTATACGTGATATGAGCTATGCCATGATGATATATGATCTATGTGATGTGTGATGATAATGTTATGTGAAATGCATAACGATGATATGTTGATGTGATTGCATGATTATATGTGATCGTATGATATGTTATATATGTGATGATATGTGATATGGGTGATGATATATGTTATGCGACGATACCCTGTTATCGACGTGAAAGTGTTTCTAATGTTTCAAACGTCGGTACGTAATGCCGGAACAAGGAACCGAGAAACAATAACGTGGAAGAAGCCCAAGAACCACCTTTGGTTCAACAAGCATGCGATCGAAAGTTTTCGCAGCGTAATCCCCCACGTTCGACGGTCTCGCGAACCGATCGACGCTAGAACCGGATACGATCCACCGAAAGGATCTTCGAATACATCGGCCGCTAAGAAGCGTAAAAGCTCAATTGTGCGATCTTCGCCCAACCGACGAGGCTGATTTCCGTGGGAACCGTGAGGAGGACCCCAACACCGTGACAATGGGAAGGTATACGGGAAGATTTCAGGAAGAACTCATGGAAAAGTATGTGCCTAGCATCTACAAAGCAGAAGCGCAAACGAGTTCGAATCTTCATCAAGGAAGAAGGACGGTCACCGAGTACGATCGCCGCTCAATCGTCACACGTTATGCTACGCACTGTCGGCACCGAGGCTGCCAGGCGCATGTGTTCAGAGAGGACTCACCGTAGATCGAATTTTGCTCGTCGGGCCGTGAGATCCGACATATGCGCAATTCTCGAACCGGCTTTAAACATTGAGTCGATGTTTCCCGTGAGAGAACGATGCTACACCTGACAGCCAAATGACGGAGGAAGAGGTAAGAGGAAATGGGAAGATCGAGGAAAGGCAATCAGTGTTCCAAGAGAACCAGAGCGGTCCAAAGGATTCCGAGGAATCTGGTATTCGTGAAAGAGAAAGCGCAACTTGGGAATGAATTTCCAACCCATGCGGCAGCAAGGCGGTGTGGAAAACCTTGGTGCCCGAAATGCCGGAGGAATCATTTAGGCGAGTGCAGCAAGGTAACATCGAGTGTTATCGCTAGTAGAAGTTTGACATTACGCCGAGATTGTCCATTATTAGGTCCAAAGAAGGTACCACCAAAGAGACAACATCCAGCCTCCGCAGGCAAAACCAAGCTCCGCCGAGGACAAACAACGGAGCAGTGAGGTCACCCTAGGCTAGCAAACCAAAGGCCACCTCAACAAGAAAGGGTGTACGCTAATCGCAGAAAGCAGCTCAAGCTCCCGAAATCTTGCAGTATAATCCATATGAGTGATATACCCTGCTGCTTTGTTTGATACAGAGCCTCACATTCTTCGCTTCGAGAATCGCGGTGAGAGGTTGGGTTTGGTACCCAAGAAATCACAGAGTACTCGAAATTAGCATCCCATCGTGGAAGTGCTAAAGGTAAAAGAGATATGCCCGAACCGTGAGGTAGAAATCGTGAGCGTATGTCTTTGTCAATTTGCATGTCATCGAATGGAAGATTTCGGCGTCATCTTTGGCATGGATTGGTTGAAAAGCACAGTGGCAACTATACGCTGTCTCGAGAGAGAAGTTGCTTTTCGAACAGCCAAGGAGTGGAAGTTTGTTTCCACGGCATAAGGACGGGTGTTTATGCGTTAATGATCTCAAAGACCGGGCGCGTGAGGATGATCAGAGTGAAGTCACAAACTTTCTGGTGAGTTTGACAGGCATGTCAAGAGTTCAAGCAGCTGCAAGAGGAACCGCAGGTGTGAATATCCCACGTGTTTCCCGAGGACTCGCTGTGTTTATCACCGATAGACAAATGGAATTCACTATTGATCCGGAACCGTGAGCAGACCAGATCAAAGGCACCATACGTAATGGCACCTAAAGAATTGCAAGAACCGAAAGCGCAGCTGCAGTGAGTCGTTGATCTAGGTTTTATCCGACCCAGCGTGTCACCGTGGGGAGCGCCAGCTCGCTCGTCAAGAAGAAGGACGGGTCAATGCGATGTGCATTGACTACGAGAGTGAATAAGTCGACGATCAAGAATGATATCTTCTTCCAAGGATCGACGATCTTTTCGACCAGCTCAAAGCGAGCAAGTGTCTTCTAAGATCGATTTGAGGTCGCTACCATCACCAAGATCGTGAAGGAGGACGCTATGCGAAGACCGCGTTCGTAACGAGGTATGGGCACTACGAGTTCATCGTGATGCCGCTTGGTTCGACCAATGCGCCAAATAAGCTTCATGGACCCGATGAATCGAAGTTTTCCATCGATTCGGATAGTTTCGCTTGGTTTTTATCGATGATATTCTCATCTATTCCAAGAATGCGAGTTGCATAGAGAACACCTCCGCACTGCTCGAAATGTTACGAAAGTAGAGGTTGTATGCCAAGTATAGTAAGTGCGAATTTCGCTCAAAGAAGTGATGTTCCTCGACACATCGTGTCCGCAAGGAATCAAAGTCGACCAATCTGAAGGTTGAAGCAATAAGTAATCGGAAGGTTCCGACTAATGCCAATGAGGTTCAAGCTTTCTAGGCTTGGCGGATATTATAGACGCTTCATCGAATGGTTTTCGGGTTGGCAAGGCCGATGACACAACACTGTGAAAGGAATCAAGTTTTCATGGTCCAAGCTCAGAAGCAAGTTTCAAGAGTTAAAGAAGAAGCTAACAACCGCCCAAAGTTAGCCGCATCGGAAGGAACGATGGGTTTGTGGTCTACACCGATGCATCCAAGCTTGGTTTAGGTTGCGCTCTTATGCGTATGGAAGGTTATAGCCACGCTGCCTCGTCGCTTGAAATCGCACGAGTTGAACTACCCAACTCACGATCCGGAGTTAGCGCAATGCTCATGCGTTGAAGATTTGGAGGCACTATCTCTATGGAGTTAAGTGTGAGATCTTCACGATCACAAGAGCCTCAAGTACTTTTTTGAACAAAAGGAGTTGAACATGAGGCAAAGGAGATAGCTAGAATTGGTGAAGGATTATGATTGCTCTATCGCTTATCACCCGGAAAGCCAATGTTGTAGCAGATGCTCTTAGTCGCAAGTCGAGAGCTAAGTCGATATCTTCACGCAAGAGAAAGAGCTTATTCGAGATTTCGAAGCTCACCGAAGTGATTCACCCGCCGAATCGGTGCAAGGATTCATCGCGCTTTGACAAATGAACCGGATCCGAGAGAAGCCATCGTGAGCGCAACGAGGAGACAATTCCGGAGAAGATGCGTTTGAAAGCAAGGCTAGAAGATAGCAAGGGTTTCACGTGTCAAGGACAACGCGCTATTATTCCGATGAAGGTTATGTGTGCCACTCAATAGGGAATTGAGAGATAAGATCATGAGTGAAGCTCATGAGGCACCATATACAAATTTCATCCAGAAGCACCAAATGTACAGAGACCTTAAGAGGAACTTTTGGTGGGAAGGATGAAAATGATGTAGCCGCTTTTGGAACGTTGTTCGCTTGTCGCCAGTGAAAGCTGCACCAACGTCCGTCAGTTTGTTGCAACCGCTACCAATCCCAGAGCGAAACGGGATCATATCGGTATGGATCTTGTGGTGAGTTTTCCAAGGTCGCCATGATAAACACCGCTATATGGGTTGTCGTCGATAGATCGACAAAGTCACTCATTTCTTACCGATTCGGATGACGACGAATTAGATAAGCTTGCTCGACTTTACGTTAGAGAGATCGACGGTTACATGGTGTGCCGGTATCGATTACGCCGATCGCGACCCGAGGTTCACGCCAAGGTTTTGGAGGAGTCTCAGAGGAAGAATGGGACCAAGTCAATCTTAGTACAAAGATTCCATCCTCAAACGGACGGTCACCGGAAAGGACGATTCTGTTTTGGAAGACATGTCATGAAAGCAATGTGGCGATAGAGGAGGAAATTGGGAGTCGATACTACCTTTGGTGGAGTTTGCCTATAACAACAGCTATCGTGCCACCATAGGAATGGCTCCCTATGAAGCGTTGTACGGAAGGAGTGTCGATCGCCACTTTATTGGGATGAAGGGGCGATAGAAAGATGTTAGGACCAAAGATGATTCAACAGACGGTCAAGGTTATCGATCGATCAGCGAAGGATCAGGAAGCTCAGATGTGCGTAAATCCTACGCGGACAAACGTCAGACGGATCTTCGCCCATGATCGGAGATCGATTTTCCTTAAGGTTTCCGACAAGAGAGTCGTGTTTCACGCTTCTCACCGAGAAAGTACGTGTTCGACCCAAACACGTGATCAAGCACGACCAAGTGGTTCTCGCTCGTGATCCGAAAGTTACGAGGAGAGCCAGGGGCTATCTTGGAACGAGAAGTGAAGGAGTTGAGAACAAGCGATTCCTTTGGTGAAGGTGTTGTGGAATCACCACGGCGAAGAGAAGCTTACGCGGGAGTTGGAAGACAAGTTCGTGGCTCGGTACCACGAGTTGTTTTCTCCACGTGTTTGAAATTTCTGGGATGAAATTTTTCTATGGAGGAGGATGTAATACCCCGCCTTTTCTAAGCTTCGCTTTGCATGGCACGCTTTTGAAAAGGTCAAAGGTTGACTTTTGTTTCGGTGATGCGACCGTCACGAAACCTCGTGCGTTGAAGAGTGTCTTATGACTAATTCATGACACACTAAGTATGCAGTTTTCGACCACCCACGGGTTTGCACTCGGAAGTTATCGAAAACCGGACTTTTCATGGGTCTTTAAAAGCATATCTTGTTCATAGTCGTTGTGTCCGTATTTTATCTCGTGTCCATGGGTACCAAGTTTGCTAAATTTGGAGTCCGTTTGCAAAAGTTGCATCGCTATGCTTTCGAAAAGTACATTAAGAAAGAGTCACAGACCCTCGCTTCTATAAAACAGGAGGCTAGGCCTTCATTTTCAACGCTCATTTCCTTCGCCTCTCGTGTTTACGGACGAGCCGAGCAGCTCTGTGTACGCCATGCGAAGCTGGAGGAGTGGGATCGAGTCGGGAAGCTGCCATGCATTCATGCGCCGCCGCCACCACCGCCGATCATCCCTCCCAGAGCCCCATTTTTCTGTTTTTATCCTTTTCTTGTTTTGATTCCGCCTTTAGTAGATCGATAGCATAGAACTCGGGATTCTAAAGGACGAGGCGGAAAACGGTTTGAGGCCTACCGATTGTCGAAACCGCCGCCGCCCAAGGTCGCCGTCTCGTGAGCTGTTGTCATTGTTTGGTGGCCGACGGCCACGTTTTGCTACGGGTCCTTTAGGTTTTGAGTTCCGACTATGCATTCTACTAAAGTACCGATTCCGCTTTTCTATTTTTCGCTTTATGCATGTCGGGATGTTTTCCGTTGCTTGAGTTTTCTAAAGCAAAGACATGCCGGGTTATCCATTTTCAACATAGTTTGTCATTCCATGTTCGCCTTTATACATATTGCTTATGTTTCCATTTTCATGCATCGATTTTGGATGGTTTATCCTAGATCCGAGGATAGGCATCGATTTTTGAAGCTTCTTCACGCTAAGATTTGAGTCAACTTGCATGCATGCATATTTCGAAAGTACCTATTATAGGTCTCGATGCCCAATATATTTCCACGAGACGTGACGGGGTCATGGATACGCCCGAGCCGTGGTTCTTGGTTCTATGATGGGAGTATAAGAATAACGGATCGTATCGAAAATGAAAATTTATTTTGCTTACTTAGAAGTGGATTTATGTTTTAAACCTTCTAAGGTAAGTGCTCAACACGGCATCACGATTCTTTTCGATTTATGATAAAACCCCAACCGAGTGCGCTAGTACTTACCCCAAACTCTTTTTTTCAAATCTTTTCACAGATGGAGGAGGGCTGGACGGGCGACGCTGAGGGGTGGAGCTGCGAGTTCTTCATGCTATGCTTTCGCGATGTTGTTATCTTATATATATATGTGTACTCTGATGTTGACATATTCTTGTCCCTTATTTTACTTCTGAATGGGAACAAGATTCATTATGTTATTATGTTGTGAGTCTCGATGTGAGCATGCTATGTGGTTGACCGGTCTAGTCAACAGGGTGTAATGCTATTTTGCTTTCTTGCATTACTTGTTATAAACCAAGATCATGTTTCTGAAGTTATGGTATCGATATTATTCTGTTGGTGGATTGTTTGTGCACCCCTCCCATTCAGGATATGTCCTAGTTATAGAGGAGATCTTCGATTTCATGGTCACATCTTCTTATCATGTATGTTATATGTATTCCCCTTCTTCCCCGCTTAACCCCACCCCTAATCACATCCCAAGATTCGTGCCTTCCTGAATTGGGGCGTGACACTCCAAAGTTGTCACCACAGCATATTGCATAGGTACGGTATGCATGGATCACTTCTGCTGGCGTAGCCCTTGGCCCTAACCTTCTCTTCGGCATGCGACGAGTCCTTGCCATCTGTCACAGACAACGATCAAAAGTCAAACTAAATAAAGATATCCGATACACAAGTAAAACTAAATTTAACGCGTCTGCTAGGCAAAAGGATAAACTGGACAGGTCTATAAAGCCAATAAAAAATCCAAACACCTCTGATAAACAGATAAATGTTATACGAAAATTGTTCTCATATACAACGCACGTTGTAGCTTTCCTACCATACTAGGAAACTTGCTATCTAGCAGCATAAAAAAAATCTTATCATATAATTAAATTCTAGTTCTATAAAACTATGAGCTAGCTTCTACTGGCTCTCGTGATTTCTGGAGAAGGAAACCGGCGATCTTCCCTTCATAAGAAATATAGTACAGTCCGTTAGGAGTACGTAGATGAAAACCGTTCGCAAATCGGAGTCTGAATGAAGGAGAACGGACCAAAACAAAATCACTGCGCGAAGCAGTTCGCCTTTGCCGAGGTGGACTGTACTGACTCTCGTGAATTCTGGAGAAGGAATCAGGGGTTTGGTCCTTAATAAGAAATATAGTATAGTGTGTTGGGAGTACGTAGGAGAAAACCGTGCGCAATTCGGAGTTCGAACGAAGGAGAACGGACCAAAACAAAATCACTGCACGAAGCAGTTCGCCTTCGCCGAGGTGAACTGTCCGAGGTGGGGTGAGTTTGCCGAAGTGAGCTCGCCGAGGAGAGCTGATGAGGTGAGCTGACGAGCTGACGAGGTGAGCTAGCCGAGGTGAGCTGACGAGGTGAGCTTGCCGAGGTGAGCTGACGAGCTCAAATGCCTTAGCTTTTATTTTGAGCTCTCCGCCTAGCTCAAATGCCTTAGCTTTTATTTTGCATGATATTCTGAGGTCGTCATGCTTCCCGAGGTCGGCATTTTGAGGTCGGCACTTCGAGGTCGGCATTCTGAGGTCGGCACATCGATTTTTTTTATTTATTTTTTAAGCTTTTAACCTTCTAATACCATAATAGAATGAAGTTCTTCAAATCAATTTTTACTTTCTCTCGAATGGGATGAAATTGTACATTCTGCATTTCTATGTTCTTTCGTAACTCGTGAACATGCTTTTATTTCGCTTATGTTCCATTTGGGATGACATAAACATTAATCAAATCAATATTGAGAATATAATTTCAAATATGACGAACATAGTTCGTTTTAAACATAATGATTTCCTGCGAAAAATTTTCAATCAATCAATCAATCATAGTTATTTACAACCTTTCTCATTTCATTTGTCGATAATGTTCTATCGACACCAAATCAAATTCATAAATCTCAAATTTCTTGTTTTCAAAGATGAAAATAATTTACCTTTTTCCTATTGAGTGGATGTGATGTAGTGTTGAGCATAGTCGATGATTTCTGAAGTCTAGTGACTCACTCTGACTTAACTTTTGAAAGAAAGTTTAGGTTCAAAGAGCAACCGCCTCGACACCACTGTTACCCTCTAATCCAAAGGACAGATTAGAGAGAACTGGAGCTTGAAACAGTGATTACAACACATTTAATAAGAATAATCAAAGACTTCAAAATAATACTTATCGAACTTCGATAATCAACCTTATTTACAAGGCAAAAGTAATTTACAGATATAAGGCTACAAGTCCTTAAACAGAAGGTTCGATAATTTGGACAGATTCAACTGTCAATATCAACATACAATAATATCCAAAATATGCAGCGGAAAGCATGTGAATGCATATATGATTTATACGCACCAAGGTTCTTTCTTTCAAACATAATAAATACCAAAAGACTTCGACTACTCAACATCTCTTCTCCATCACCATCATCACCAATCTGCACATTTAAAAATAATATGCGGTCGAGTACAAGAATGCACTCGATGGCTCATGCCAAAATAATTTATCAATTTTGAATTACTCGCTCATTCACGAGAACACACGAGGTTTTAATTTGAAATACTCGTGTTTACTAAATATTTTCTGTCATTTTCCATAAATATCGCCGCCAAGCATTTTTCACGTATGTATGATCCATATCCACCACAATAATTCATCCAACACAATTCCTTGTGGAGGAGGCCTCTCTCTGCACGCCATGACCGCCGAGCACCCTTTCAAAGACACAATACAAATAATCGGTGCACAAAATCCTCGCCATCTCAAGATGATACGATTCTCCATCATCCTTGTGGGTACTTACAAGGATACGAATTCAAGATGTCATAAAGTGGGAGCTACCCAACATTACGCATCAATAATCATGGATTTGATACATACATAAAACATAAACATTTTGGGCAGATAATTAAATAACTCATTTCATAAATATTGCTTGCAATAAAGCATCATAAATAAATCATTTGACAAAGATTTATCGCTCGAGTATAGTAAAGCCCACCTCTACTTTCGAACGTCAATTCTCGATATGCGTGTTCTTCCTCGTTGTTCATGTGAGCCTTCACGTCCCACCTTACGCAAAATTTACGCTTAGTACGTTGGCACGCTTTTCGAGATTTTCAAAGTTTATTTAACTTTGATAAATAATATAATAATTCAAGTCTTAATCTAATTTTAATACGTCGCTTCAACGCAGATTTCAAAGAAAAGAATTCTCATACTTCGAGAGAGCGTAATATGATCTACAGTCTCATTTTAACCTTTTAGGTTAAATAATTAACGTATAATAACGTTATTCGATAAAATGATTTTAATTATGAAATCTTTTCTCACAATTGAGATATTCTTATAAAAGTAATATGTTTTTCACGTATTAGCGTATTTAACGAACGTATTTCGTACGTCAATTTCGAAAGTCAACCATTTTGACTTTTTCTTTATAAATCTTTAATAAAACACATTTTAATGAATAAATTCAATATAAATCGATTTTCAATCGATTTCATTTCATAATGCTTTAATAATCGATTTTTTTCTCGCAAATCGATAAACTTGATTAATATTTTCTTTCAATATTAATCTTTTAATACTTTAAGCATTATTTTATATATCTAACGTTATTAATATAACGTTTCGTCGTAAACATAATACTATGTTTAATAATTCTCGAAAATTCAATTATGTCTAAAATAATTCTTTAGACATATAATATATTATTATTCTTGATTAAAAAGGAATTAAAATTCCTTCACTACAAGAATTTCGCTAATAGACCACGGGGAATGCCCATGGTCTATTTCAAAATCCGCATGGTCTACAAAGGTGTAGTCTATTACGTGCGGTTATAGACCACGCGATTTTCCCGCGGTTCATTCAATTATAGACCACGCGGTTTTCACCGTGGTTATAATCGAATAGACCACGCGCATTTCCGTGGTCTATAACCGAATAATATCTTTTGTTATTTTATTATTTATTTAATACTGCTTTCATAATTTGAATGCATGTTTCGTTAATTAAAAATAATAATCCAAAATAGATATAAAATATTTCTCATAATATTTATATCAAAATCAAGGTACACATTTCATAAGCATTCAAACGTTATATCCGGAAAATTCTCAATCTACATGTATTTTCTAACTAGCTATTAAAATTATTTAGATAAGAGTTCTTCTGAGGTATGGAAATACAAGATAACTCATTCTGCAATTTCACACACTGCATCTGATAAATCTTGTAATTATATGCTGACAAAGTTTTAATACCAAGGATGAATAAGAAGGATGGACTGGATGTCGCTGCAACTATTATGCCATGCCCAATAGCTCCGAGAGTTATAGTCATATTTTCAGGGAACCACGATGTGCTTTCCTACAATTTAGCACTCGTTCTTGGAAAATGTTCTGCACAAGACCAAGGAAATATAATAAATGCCTACGGAATACTCCAAACAATTAGCTGTCTATAATTTTAAAAAATAATAAAAATAAATGAACACTTCTTATAACAGCCTCACTCAGTAGCATATTTCATATTCAACCTTCTATGGCATAGTTGACCCAAATAGATGCTAAATCAACATTTAACCATATCAAATGCTAACAGTTTAGGATGATCAGCAGGTCCTATAGAGTCTTCACAAACTCAGATTACAGAAACAGATTCTTTTCCACAAATTTAGATGGTAATCCCAGACACGATAGAACTGAATATGAAACAGCAATCAACATGTATAGCCTAACAAGAGAAACTCTACCATATCTAACTCTCACAAATCAGTCCAAGCTCTACACAACATTTTCATGATTCCAAGCTCAGAATGAAGCCAATCTAAGCATTTGGCACAAGTGTAAGGAGGTGAAGTTCTTAAAATTTCTGAGACAATCATTGGAACATAATGCCAACTGTTTCAGATCTGAACTAAAAGAAATTAAGAACAGAAGCCCACATTGTAACTCTTTATTCAGGTAACTGAACCTTAAGATTGGTAAACCAATAAACAACATCAGTGAAGCCTTCATCTAGATCCAACTAATATAACATTGATATTCTAGCAACCAGAATTACTAAAATGAGCTATCAAGTTGAAAATCAATATCCTTACTGAAAAAAAGTTAAATAATCAATTAAGATAGAAGTTAATTACCTTGTTCTCCAACATCCTGCCAAGCCTTTTTTTCTCCTCTAGGTCCCCAGCATGGCGTTGCCTACTTAAATCAACCTCTCGCTGTATCAAGGTAGGAATCAGTTCACTCACCCCCTCTAGGACAGGTTTCTTTCCTTTCTTCTTACCCCGCTTTTCAGCTTCCTGCAGCAATGCTTGGGCTTCCTCAAGCTCACGTTCCTCTATTTCCCGGCGAATTCTTTGATTCTTCATTTGCTCAAATTCGCTGGCAAGCCTTTTCTGCTCTGCCTCTTCAATTATTTTCTGTAATTTCAACCTCTTTGCCTCCTCCTCTCGTTCCTCAGAACATAAAAGCCAGTGATATTTAATTAGAAGTTAAACAACATAGCTTGTCCTGTAGACACAAGAAGGGCTCTGAACATTCCTGAAATCCATTAGGACAATATCACCGGCTCTAAAGAGGAAGGCAAACCCATGAGAACGAGGGACTTCAACTATATGATAAGCTAATGGTCCAGCTTCTGCAAATTGATATAACACATGGATAGCTTGTTCCTCAATGTCCCATTCTAACAACATAAGCTCATTCCGATAAAAAGAACCCCACCTGTAGATCCCGAAAAGAACTTTTTAACAATGGGAAATAAGTTATTAATATTATATTAGTTGCTGAATACAATAGAAACAAATATCAAGATAGTTGCATAGGGCTTTATGAATAAAGGAAAAGTAGCTATCGTTCTCTGTGAACACACAGATAATAACCTATTAAGAAGAATGGCCAGCAAAGGCTTCCGTTCTTGTCCAGGTTGATTGTAATCTCGTGAGATGAAGCACATGCTCCATATAGTACCAGAAATATTTGTAAAACCTTTTGCAGATTCCAAGCGCCCATCTTTTTCAGGAGGAACAAAGATTTTCTAAAATGAAAGAATGGTTAAATGCTTATTAAGAGGTTTTGGCATCAAGTTAACCAGCAAAACTGCAAGCATGTATCAGAGAAGGGCAAAAGCATATAAACTTTTGGCATAATGTACCAGCACAACTAACCTTCTCGATGATATCACCACTTTCAGATATTGACACTGAGAAAATAGCCAGCTGATGATCCTCGTACGCACTAGCAGCGACAAAACAACCACTGTACATAGTAAAGCAATTAACTACCTACACGAATAGCCATTCTACAAGCTCTGAGTGCCAGCCAAAGGACCATCTATTGATGCATGGGAACTCTAGAAAGCACACGCTTAAAACAGGAAGAACCTCACCTGGAATCAACAGCCAGCATCCTTCCGACTTGATGCCTTGAATTTCCAGGATCAGAAAGCACAAGTAACATATCCTTCCCCAGTATCTAGAAAACAATTAAGCAGGTCATATTCAACCCAATATGAGTCTCAAACATGAACTTGCATAAACTAATGAGCAGCACAAACCTTTGGATTCTGCACATGAAACTTGTTGTTCCAGGGAAGGACTGCTAGATCTTTTATAGTGCCAAACACAGGTTGTTCAGAAATAGATTGAACAATCCCATCTTGATCAACTATCACTAGTTCTATTGATAATTCCTGGAACAAGCTACTATGGTTACCGACATATTTGAATGTATTGTAGAAATGACAGAGTATTCGCATCTCAAAGACATAAACACAAGCCAAAGACAATACGAATAGACCAGTAAGCTATCTAGTTGAGCTGATATAAAGCAATTGTAGGGTATTAGAGACGGAATCTCAAGGAATGACATCTAGATTCTCCAAAAAGGTCAAATTTGGAGTATTTTTCTGATATAATTTAAATAAACCTGATATACAAGCACAGCAAGAAAATAACGGCTGAGATGCTGCGGTAATTGGTCCTTTGTCATCGATTATAGCTACCCTAAAACATACCTTTCCGAAGACGACGTCATAGGAAGATGGGGAGCGGAAGTGACCGAAGACAGCTTGAAGAACAACGCTGCCTCTGAGGACTGTTTTGGCCAAGTAAAATGCATCGGAAGGTGATGGGAGTTAGATGCATTTGGGCGCGATGACGACGACGATGAAGTTTGAGAGAGAATTGTGAATTTGGGGAGGAATTAATTCCTGTAAGGTAAGAAAGGAGATGGGTTAATCGGATGGGTATATGGGTTATTGGTAAGGGATTTTAGTTTGGGCATGAAGATAGGCTAAAAGACCACATGGCTAAGTAGCGAAAGAAAGACGCAGAAAAGCGCACCGCGCTCATCATATGAAAAAATGCTAATAGATACGCTATTTTTTAATTCGCTGCCTATAACCGCTTAAAAATATGGTTATGGAAAGACGCGCTTCACCTCCCACTTTGTTTATGTCATAATAGACCACTTTAAGATTAATGCGTGCCTACATGACGTGTGGTTTATGAAAGAAAATTCAGTAGTGCTTATTCTTCACAATATAGCTCACGGCTATAACAACAAAATTTTCAAACTTGTTCCAAAAATTCCTCTAAATTCATATAGTGTATTATTTTACACTATGATCATTAATACGCATTAATAACACTATAGAAAAATTTGGAACACACCTATGTCTACACAAATGTCACGGTCTTTTTTCAAAAATCAATCAAAATTTTTCTAAAATCTAATAAATTCATATAACACTTAAACATTATCTTACAACATTATTCAACTATAATACACAACATAATCAAACTATACACCCAAGAACAACACTATGTAGCTCACTATTATTTCAAGAATAAATAGGTATATATGTCCAAAATTCTAATAAATTCCAACATCAACTAATTAATACCCTAGATCAACAATATGCTATTATATCATTCAAATAAAATTTATACACCAAGGTATAATACCTAGCTATTCTCGGCACTTTTGAAAATCAAACAAATGATTTTCAAAATTCTCAAATAAATATCATGCACTCATACAACAACATATATCAATAATCCATCATCAATTTAACACCTAGAAGTTTCGATCATCACCAAAATATTTTTATAACATGCTTAGCTTAAGAAATAAATCATCAATGTAGACATATTAACATATGTAACATATTTTCTAAGCATAAGAACATGCTAGCATGATTTTTCACAATTAATACATGCTTGGAAAAATAATTTGAACCATTGGATTATTGAAAAACTTAGATATTATCGAAGCTTGTTCGATATCTAACCTTGTTAACGGTGTCGATTGGTTGTAGGGTAACTAAATATCAAACTTTTGAAGATGGAAAATGAAATGAACCCAAGGTTTTCTTTGAGCAAAGCTCTCTGTTCTTAGAGAGGAAGAGAAAAGAAATGTAAAGTGTTATGTGTTTGTGGAGTTTTCAAGACTAAATACTTAAGTGAAATATAAGAAATGAATTTATCACACATACAAAACTCTCTCTCTCGGTCATAGCAAGACAAACAATCAAATTGAGATAGTCAATATGCATATGTCATGCCCAAAATATCTCTTACAAGAAGTAACTCTTGAAATAAAGGTTTTGAAATTAACAAAATAAATTTTGTCTCACACTTACACAAAGCCGTCGACAATGTACATGGTGGGAGAGAATTTCAGATTTTTCATTGCCTTTGCATGTATAAAAGTTATTACACTCTATCCCAAATATATGTAATCATGCACAAAGAAAAATCAAGCTTTTTGTACAAAATTTAGTCAATATAATCGGCCACTCTCACAAACAAATTGCAAGAATATTTTCATTTACCAATTTTACTTGGTAAGTGTGTGTTAATACTACACTTAAGATATAATACAATTTAGGAGATCAAAATAAAATAATTTCATGTTATACACACATGATGGTTCACGACAATTTCAAAGAATTATGGCCAAAATTTGATTTTCATGCCATAAGTAGATATATATCATAATATATGTCCTAAATGATAAATTATATCATAGGAAAAATTATTGGAATTAATCCATAGGTAGAAAACCCTAATTCTCGATTTAGGGTTTTCGAGAATTTCTATTGCTCAAAATATTATTCCCAAATTTCCTAGCATTATTTCAATGCTAAATAATATTCTAATTATATAAAATAATCATAGGAATTTAAATATCATAATTCCTTGATCATTAGACTTGATTCTCAAGTCATCTCTAAACGTTAACGCTTGAAACGCCTCAAACGTTAATTATCGACTCATCTCCAAATGGTCGTAATAAAGTCGTAATCACTTTATTAAATTATTCCAATAATAATGGAATTAAATTCTAAGCTTAAAACTTAGAAAATATCACGAGTATTTAATTATCGATACGTAATCGACGAGAAATAATAATCGTTGAAATACGCTACATATTCAGTATTTCTCAATTCACACTCGCCAGAATAAAACTTAGAATTTATTATTCCAAAATAATCGAAATCATTATTCGATATATTAATAATCAAATTATCATAATAATAATAATATTCTAATTTACGAAATTAATATCGTAATTAGCTTTAAAAAATCGGGTATTACGCATAATCGACGAGTGGAACATGAGATTGACTTGAAAGTCGTCTCAATGGTCCGTTGAAACGAACGAGAAACAGTTTGTTCTTTCAAGTCGACTCAATAAGTTTCATCATTTCCACCGTCGGTGTTGCAATTTCTTTGCATATGTTAACACCTCAATACTTGTCGATAAACTGCTTCCGCTCCCCTCACATAAATTTTTGATATCTCTGCCTTCTTCTTCAACAATCTCAATAGGTGGAATAGGATACCCATCACCAAATACTCCACCTTTGATTTCGATGTTTGTCTCTTTCTCAGAGCATTTGTGCTCCAATTACCTATTATAGGATAATGCCGGGGTACAGACTGCACCTTATATATAACTCTATCAACATAAAAAATTTGCAAAAAATATAAATTTTTAGCTAAACAATATAATAATAATAATAAAAGAAATAACTGTAATTAAATGAAAGAAGTGATTACCATCAAAAATAACAATGGTCCAACAAAAACCGTAGCTTTCTTTTCAACCCACACCGTCTTGTGCTCTATCAAACTCCTCATAATGTACTCACCCCAATTCCAATTTTTAACTTGATCAATGTTTTCCAAACAATTCATCATATATGGAATAACATATCCATTACCGGTTTCCATGAAAGATGATTGACAAAGAATCATAAAATGCCTCTTAAACCAAACACCTCCATCTTCACAACTAAGTAGAGCATCATGCAACTTCTGTATAGACACTCTATGTCTATGTGTACTAGGAAAAAAAGCCATCCATTCATCAAATAAAGGAGTCGTATGTGTCTTCTGAAATCTTGACACTATACGACGCCCTTTCGGGAAACCATAAACACGATAAACATCTTATTGTTAGAATTCTCCTATTTGTTGTTAGAATGATCTCGTAATCATTGTGATTGAAATTTCGCACCACCAAGACGCAAGCCTCGCAGTGACTCTTTTATATTAACATCTCGGACATGTGCAAATCCTAACTCATCTATTGCGCTCTCACGATCATTTAAACTTGCAAGAGTGCTAAAGAATGTATTCATATTACATCTAGACACTAGTTTTGGAAATAATTGATCCGTATTGCATTTCTGTTTTTCTTCATCATGTTGATCAATTACATCTTCATTAACATTTGCAATAACATTCTCCCTTTGAATAGATTTCCCCTTCGAATCGTTCTTTTTTTTTTTTCGTAATTCTGTCGCATTCTCTAAAAGGATTCATCTTTTCTTCCTAATGATATCTCGAAACCGTGATCTTACCTCGATCTATGAAAAATATAATATTAATATTTTACAATAATTAGTTTAAAAATCTGAAAGATAAAGAAAGCCACTATAAATGATAACAATATTAAATAATATGCAATACTGATAACTTATATGTGCAATAAATAGTGGTAAATATGCAATACATAAGTAAGAGAAACACAGATGAGAACAATCTTAAGAACAATGTTGTGTGCTACAAATATACAATAATATGATATGACTAACGTAATAAATGATATAAAATTTATTAAGTTGTGTATATATTTTTAATATGATACATATATATAATTATATGCTAAACCTAAAACAAGATATGATATATGAATTTGATAAGTGATTCTAATATATAATGTAGTATGTGAATATAAGTATGTACTAAATATGCGAATTCCAAACGCAATATTTAAAATAAAATAAACCATTGTGATAATCTAATAATTAAAACCACGTATGAGCATATTACAATGTGCAAAATAGATAGATTCAATAAGAGTATTTACATCTGTGTACATACTAGACCACCTTCGAATGTTGTACAAAATGTATACAATATGTTTGAAAACATATAACTAATAAACATATGCAACATATACACAATCGTATGCTATTGTTATATAAAGATATGCTATGACTAACGTAGTATATCATATAAATTTTTTTAGGTTGTATATATATTTTTAATGTGCTACATTTATATAACTATATGCTACACCAAAAACAAGATATGATATATAAATTTGATAAGTGTTTTTAATATATAGATTAGTATGCGAACATACGGGACCATTGTTATATGCTTAAATCAGAGTATTTACATATCTGTACATACAAGACCACCTTCGAATCATGTACAAAATATATGATAAGGTGGGCACCCTAACTTCACCCCAAAAGCGCTCAAGGGAAAGGTTTGGACCCACCTTATATCCATCCAGATAAGCCTCATGGGCGATGTGGGATGATCATCCCCACCCCATAAGACCCGATCGCCTCGATCGATGATCCGCGAACCCTATGAGACACCGACCCAATGAAGGTCACTCGATACCAAATGATAAGGTGGGCACCCTAACTTCACCCCAAAAGCTCTAAATGGAAAGGTTTGGACCCACCTTATATCCACCCAGATAAGCCTCCATGGCGATGTGGGACGATCAATATATATATTATGCTTGAAAAATATAACTAATACGCATATGCTTTGGTTCTAAACAACACGCATAAACAAACCCAACAACATTAATATACACAAAAATAGAGACTTGGTAAAATGGAAAACATATATCGCTCATATGTGTTGTACATCACATGAACGTGCAATAATGTAATAATGGGTACAAGTTGTATTAAAACACAAATGCAATTTAAGTGTATAGATATGCAATACAAATACTTATTTGTGCAACAAATAAATGTAACATAGCTTATTGAATCGAGACGGTTTATTCGAGACATCACTTTTAGAACATATAACTAATAAACATATGCTACATGTATACAATCGTATGCTATTATTATATAAAGATATGCTATGAATAACGTAATATACGATATAAAATTTATTAGGTTGTATATATATTTTTAATGTGCTACATATATAAAACTATATGCTACACCAAAAACAATATATGATATATAAATTTGAACTGTGCAATAACAGAATAATGGATACAAGATATGATACAACAAAAAACAAGATATGATACAACACAGTTCATATGTGTTGTACATCACAGTTCATATGTGTTTTAACTATATGCTACACCAAAAACAAGATATGATACAACACACTTCATATGTGTTATACATTACATGAACTGCACAGTTTATATGTGTTGTACATCACAGTTCATATGTGTTTTAACTATATGCTACACCAAAAATAAGATATGATACAACACAGTTCATATGTATTGTACATTACATGAACTGTGCAATAACAGAATAATGGGTACAAGTTGTATTAAAACACAAATGCAATTTCAGTTTATTGAATATGCAATACAAATACTTATTTGTGCAACAAATAAACAGAACATAGCTTATTGAATCATAAAATTTATTCAGACATCACTTCTAGACGTTCAACAAATAATTTAAGAATACGCAAAATATATGACAACATCCTTTGACAACTATAAGCAAACAGAAATCGTCGGTTAAAATACAGCATATGACAAAAGTTGCAAAAAAAATAAAAAAAGCAACTTGGATGTTTCAACGCATTTGTTAATAAAGAAAACATTTGAGACCACCAACAACAATCCATACTTCTTAATTCCATAACTGACAAATTCTTCAATATAATACTTTTGGACAATAAAGTTGTTACTCAAAAAGGAAATCAAATCTTTTATATAACAAAATCAAACCCCTCTTTCAGAATGCAACGAAAACGATATCTAAAAAAATCCCAAAAAACGCAGCAAACAAAATATTCAAAAAAATTATTCGTTCAATCAAGAATATAGGTAAATGCTGCAAAAAAAACTAACCATCTTCTTTTGAATTTCTTTACCCTTTCGTTGTTTTTTTCCTTCGTTCACCATGGTTTCCGTTTGTCAAATTTTCCCTCTTTTCTGCGCGTGAATTGCTGCTTTGATGAGAGAGTGAGAGAGAAATGAGTTTAATTAGGGTTCTTTGTAACACCGTGAACGTCCGACTGAAGAGAGGGAGAAATGAGTTTTAAAAGCTACCAATGTTCTTCAATGCGTCGTCTACGCGTGAATTGCTGCTTTGTAACCTTCATCGCGCCGCTTGAAGAGAGATAAATGAGTTTTTTGGGAATGATTTTTGGTGCACGCGAATCAAGATTTTATCATTAATTGAATACATATTTTGATACATTAAAACCGCTTGATTTTTTGGAAGATGGAAAGATATAAGCATATCTTGCAATAGATCGTGTATGCTATTTCACGCTTTTACCCTTTTACGTATTGCACATTATGAAATCTTACAAGATTCTTTTTGGGAAATTTAATCATTGATGAAAAGTTGAACGTTGATTGTATTGAAATCAATGGATGGGATTTATTCTTATTTCTTACACTTAATACCTTTCTCACCATAACCCTCCCCTATATATATATATATATATATATATATATATATATATATATATAGATGAATATAAAGTTATTGCATCAATTTGGTGCAACAAATTTATATATTTAGTACAATAACTTTATATATTCAATATTGTATTCTTATTTCTCACCAATATTTATATTTTCAAGTGAATCACCCCTATAAATTATAGATTAAAAGATTATAACTTATTATACATTTCAAATATCGTGCTAAAATTACAAAATCAATGAAATTTTATATATTAATTTACAATTAACGATTAAACTTCATTCTTTATTTTTGTACGCTCAATATTGTATTCTTATTTTCATCAATATTTACATTCTCACGGTATACATTTCAAATATAATGCTAAAATTACAAAATCAATGAGATTTCATATATTAATTTACAATCAACGCATTAAACTTCATTCTTCATTTGATACGATATAGATGCGTAATACAGAATTCGCACTAACCTATGTAGAATGTAGTGAGGTAAAACTGGAAACCTCTCTTAAACTGAATCGATTTGGTTCAAGCTTCCTTGATTCGATCCATGGCCAACTATTTGAATATTCTTCTCCCACCATTTCCTCAACTGTTCCGATCATCCTTTTTATTCCAAAAAAGAAAAAAAAGTTCATAATCCTAACGTCAAAAAGGAAGGAAAAGCAACGGAGCAACAACTCATCCAGGCTTACTCAGTGCGGCATAGAAGAGATCGAAGAGAACTGCAAATGTATGCAGCTACTAGCCTTTGCAATCTCTTACATATTTTCCTCTTAATTGCATCTTGTAGAAAACCAAAGTATAGAAAAGAAAATACAGAGAGGAACAATTGGTTTTTCTCTTATTCATTCATCACACGAGAAGCATTACAGTGATCCCTTTATATACAAGGTATGAAACGTAAAAGCAAGGAACAAAACTAAGAAACAAACATTCTGCAAACTAACCGCTAGTCTAACAGAATATAACAAACTAACAGCTCATTTATTACACGTGGCATCGCGTGTAGTCTCTGCAACTTCTGCCTCACAACTTCGTACATCATGATCACTTCGTATCGCAACTTCGTTCACTTCGTACATCATGATCTCTACTTCGTATCGCAACTTCGTTCACTTCGTACATCATGATCTCTACACCCCCCCTGCAAGCTTGGACTGATGAATGTCAATCAAGCCAAGCTTGGATAATAGAAAATGAAACCGAGGACCAGCCAAAGCCTTGGTAAACATGTCAGCTAGCTGGAGATGAGTAGACAGGTAAAGAGGGGTAACAAACCCAGCCTTGTAATGATTCCGAGCAAAATGACAATCAATATCCAAATGTTTGGTTCTCTCATGGAACACCTGATTTTTAGTAATATGGATGGCTGCCTGATTATCGCAAAAGAGAGGAACAGGCATGGGGAAAACAATAGAAAGGTCACTGCTCAAGTATGAAATCCATAAAAGCTCGCGAATGGTAGTACTCAAAGATCTATACTCAGCTTCGGCAGAGGAAACTGAGACCGTGGTCTGCTTCTTACATTTCCAAGAAACCAAGCAACTGCCGAGGAAAACACAGTAACCAGTGAGAGAACGGCGAGAGTCATGGCAAGACGCCCGGTCAGCATCACAGAAACCTTTAAGATAAAAGGAGCTCGAGGAAGGGAAAAATAACCCAAGGGAGGGACACCCTTTCAGATATTTAAGGACATGAAGAGCTGCATCCCAGTGATGTTGGCACGGGCAAGAGACAAACTAACTCAGCTGCTGAACGGCATAAGTGATATCAGGGCGGGTAAGGTTCAAATAAAGAAGCTTACCCACTAATCTTCTATATGCCTCTGTATCAGTCAGAGAAGGAGATGATAAAGTAGACAATGTATGACCACTAGGAAGCAGTGTAGAAGTGGATTTACTCCCAAGAAGTCCAGCGGAATCGACAAGATCCAAGATATATTTGCGTTGATTCAAAGAAGTACCTGTAGAACCACGAGCGATTTCCATGCCTAGGAAATATTTAGCAGAATCAAGATCCTTGATTGAGAACGCCTTGTCGAGAAATACCTTAACTTCATCAATAAGTGCTGCAGTTGCTCTTGTGATCAAGATATCATCAACGTACACCAGCAAGCAAATGAATGACTCACCGGATCCCTTCGTAAACAAACAATGATCATGAGGTGATTGAATAAAACCAAAAAAGCTGAACAACTGTGAACAAAATTCAGCATTCCATTCTCTTGAAGCTTGCTTCAAACCATATAAGCTCTTGGTAAGCTTACAAACCTGTTCCCGTTTTGCCTTCGTATATCCTGGGGGGGGGAGTCATGTATATCTCCTCATGAAGAAAACCATGCAAAAATGCATTATTGACATCCACTTGATGTATAGGCCAACCATTTATAGTGGCAACCGCAATGAGAAATCTCACTGTTACGAGCTTAGCCACGGGTGAGAATACCTCCATGTAGTCAATGCCGAACTCTTGATTGTAGCATTTGGCTACAAGTCGAGCCTTATACCTTTCAATGCTGTCATCAGCACATAATTTTATCTTATAAACCCATTTGCACCCAATGGGTCTCTTACCACTTGGTAAATCAACAATAATCCATGTTTCATTACTCTCCAAAGCCTCGAGTTCTCTTTCCATTGCAACAACCCAATCTGCACTTAAGCTCGCAACCTTATAAGATGTTGGCTCTTGAATATTGTTAATTTTGATAAGGAAAGCTGTATAGCGCGGTGTGAGACAAGGAGACAAATAATAAGGAAATGTAGGAGGAGATCTTGTGGAGCTGGAATGGTTAATATGTGATACTGAAAAATCACTACCATGAAAAAAATCATCTAACCATGCAGGAGGTTTTATCTTCCTTGATCGCGTCTTGGGTAAATTCTGATCAGTGACTGCAACAATGGGTGTATCGGGTAACTTCTGATCAGTGACTGCAACAATGGGTACCTGAACTTCATTTAACGTAGGCAAGGTACGGCGAACATCGGGAAGATCTTGAACATCTTCAGAGAAAAATAAAGGGAACTCAGCAGTTTCATTCATTCTTTCATCAGAATTCAAAGTTGCTGTGTGCAAAGTAGCTTCTTTCTGAAAGGGATAAATATGAGATATGAATTTTACATCTCGTCCAACAAAAACCTGAGATGAATCCAAGTCAAATAAAACATATCCCTTTTGAAATGCAGCATAACCCAAGAAAACACATTTTATGCATCGAATATCGAACTTTGATCTATTCGGGGATGTATCAACTGCATAAGCTAGACATCCGAATGGATTAATCTTGTCTAGAATAGGTTCTTCTCCATATAAAATACTATATGGACACTGCCATTCTAACACTTGGCTAGGCATTCGATTTAATAACCACGTAGCCATAAGACGAGCATGGGACCAGAATTTGTGAGGAAGACCACTTTCAAACATCAACGCACGAGCTATTTGAAGTAGGCTTCTATGTCTACGCTCTACAATCCCATTTTGTTGAGGTAAGTATACACAAGTTCTTTGATGAATAATACCATGATTCAAAAGCAATTCACCCATGGTTTTATTCAGAAATTCAGATCCATTATCCGTTCGAATGAACTTAATAGACTTGTCAAAATGTGTCTTCACCATATTGATAAACTGTCTTGTAACAGAATGCACCTGATCTTTGGTGGATATCAAATAAGTCCAGGTAACTCTACTATAATCCTCCACCAATGTAACCATATATCTAGCATTGTCAACACATTCTACGTTATACGGGCCCCTAACATCAATGTGTACAATTTCAAACAACGATGTAGTTCTTCTATGTAGAATAGGAAAGCTGGATCTAGTTTGTTTGGATCGAGCACATACCTCGCATTCTCTAAAGGATTCCATGTCAGATGCCGAGATCAATCCTCGAAATTTTCCATGTGCTCCATCGTTTGTAGAGATGGGTGTCCAAGCATTGTGTGCCATTTCTTTATATGAGCTCCTGATTTTGTACCTACTGCATTGCAAGAATTCAGTTTCTGTATGACATATAGATTTCCTATGCCTTCACCTATCCCCATGATACACTGCGAATCCATCCTTTGAATGACACAGTGCGTTCCAAGGAAGACACACCTTGCTGAATTTTCTTTAACAAGTTGAGCCACAGATATCAAATTATGGGTAAACGTTGGCGCAAGAAGCACATTCTCCAGTATAATGTTCTCATTAATCTCCACATTTCCCACAAATTGTACCTCCTTTATACTTCCATCTGGAAGGTGTATATTCTGCGGAGTTTCAAGCTTTCTTCTTGCTTTCATCAGGTTCATATTGCAGCAGATATGCGTGCTTGCACCCAAATCAATAATCCAGTTTTCCCTTTCAAATCCATCCATAATGCCAAATGCATAATGTCCATCAAATTCTTTGCAATTATCCATTTTGTTCTACACCATATTCGCATTAAAATTGTGTTTTCCAGATTCAACTTGATTCTCATTCACAATTTTTCCCATGTACTTAGCAAGTTCCTCCTTTATTATCTTTCCAATAAACATATTGGAACCAACTTTATCACCATGGATCTCCACTTCTTCCTCTTTATTATTCATAAAACTCCCTTCTGCAAAATTCACCTTCAATTTTCCTTTTGCATCCTTCAACTTTTTGAACCAATCCGGATACCCGTGTAACCTGAAACACTCTTTCTCATCATGCCCCATCTTGTTGCAGTGAGTACAATATAGATTCATCCTTTCATCTCTACTTCGTCTGCCTTTATAGGAATATAGTTTTCCATTACCAAGGCTCTTGTTGCTAAATTGGTGTGTCGCATTCATTGCCATAGAGTTATTGGAATAGCTTGAACTATCCACAGACAGCTTTTGTTCTTCAATCTGCAAAATCATGGAATATGCTTTGTCTACACTTGGAAGGGGATCTAGGAATAAAATCTGATTCCTAGTGTTTTCATATTCATCATTCAATCCATTGAGAAATTGCATTAATTTCTGGTTCTCTTCTCTCTCTGTTGCAGTGTGTCTAGCATCACACTTGCAGATCAATGGTGGCAAAACCATTTCAAGCTCACTCCACATTGTAACAAGCTTATTGAAGTATGTTAACACACTTTGATTCCCTTGACTATAAGCGCTGATTTCTCTCTGCAATCGCGCGATCTTAGGACCATTGCTTTTCCCGAATCTATGATTCAAAGCATCCCACAAATCCTTAGTTTTATCAATATGCACGAATGAATCAATCAATTCCTTAGAAATAGAGTTGATTATCCATGATGAAATCATATAGTCCGCCTTGATCCATGCTTTATAGTAGGGTGAATTTGGCTGAGGTTTCGGCAAACTACCATCTAGAATTTCTAGTTTGCTCTTAGCTCCTAAAGCACGTTTGATAGATCTACTCCAATTCATAAAATTATTTCCATTTAATTGGAATGAAACCAATTGCATACCCGGATGATCTCCATTATGCAACTGCAGAATTTCTCCAATTTGATTTTCCTCCATTTGATCAACTTCTTCCTCTCGGCTTCCTGTATTGCGTGAGGATCTCGAGCTTCCTTCAGCTCTTTCCTCCTCCTCTTCTTCTTCTAGATGTGTGGTTTCTTCTTCAAGTAGTGTATTCCATGCTACTCTACGATTTTTCACCATCTATATTCGAATGGATCTAGCTAGCATGGCTCTGATACCATGTAGAAAACCAAAGTATAGAAAAGAAAATACAGAGAGGAACAACTGGTTTTTCTCTTATTCATTCATCACACGAGAAGCATTACAGTGATCCCTTTATATACAAGGTATGAAACGTAAAAGCAAGGAACAAAACTAAGAAACAAACATTCTGCAAACTAACCGCTAGTCTAACAGAATATAACAAACTAACAGCTCATTTATTACACGTGGCATTGCATGTAGTCTCTGCAACTTCTGCCTCGCAACTTTGTACATCATGATCACTTCGTATCGCAACTTCGTTCACTTCGTACATCATGATCACTTCGTATCACAACTTCGTTCACTTCGTACATCATGATCTCTACTTCGTATTGCAACTTCGTTCACTTCGTACATCATGATCTCTACACATCTCTGTGTTCGTGAGTGTGATTTACTGTATGTCTACTCTTGTTAAATGTGTTGCCCCAAATTTTTATTGTCTGTGGAAGTGTAAACGGTCCAGATACCGAATGTGAATAAAATTCGAATAAATTGCAAATATTTATGATAACTGCTTGAATTTCTGGGTTCATTAAGTTGATTGTGTTGAATTACGTGTTTTGGAGGTAGAATTGTAGCTCGGCAGCAGGAACCGTTTCATTGTACCAGAAATTACGTCAATTGGATCGTAATGGGTGCAATTTCATTTGAGCTGAAGAGCTCATCAAGAAAACTTTATTTAGTAATTTTATTCTACAAAATCGGGTTGCTTAAGGTTCTAGCTAATGCTGTATTATTATTACATTTTGATATTTAGTATGAAAAGTATTCAACATTAGTATATTATCTGGATTTCTTCTGGCAATTAAATATGTTGTCCATAGTCTTGTTGACTCATTAAAAAAATTGCTTGTGTTGTACATTCTGGAGACAGGTAGCATGTCGATTTCCATGTGAATGATAAGCATGGCCAGGCCGCCTAACCGATGTGGATAATGTTTTGACTTGCAAACTATATGGTTTAATGTTTATATGGTTACATGTCTAATTGAGCTAGAAGTGTCCATCAGTTTTTCTATTTTCTGAAGTTTGCGTTGCCTAAATCAAGACTTCGAAAGCAAGATATTTGTATAAGCAAATTTGAGAGTTTATCTGTTCTACCAATAATTTCTAGAACTTCCAGATTAGTGAGAGCTAAAATAATCTTTGTTGGAATGTTGAACCGTAAAAGTCATTTAAGCTAGGAAACTGGTTATTACTTATTAGTTACAAAAGGAAAATCCGTAGGAAATGGCAGGCGCCACTAGAATTACCTTCTCTCCACATATATACAAACAAAACCTTCTTATTCTGTTGGATTCTAAAGTTTGATTAAAAGCAGACTATACTGGGAACTGAAGACTTGTCATTGACTGATCCCCTGGTTGTAAGGTTAAAGTCAATGTGTTATGCATGCTGGTCATGCAATTTTACCTATGCTATGTTTATCGATGTTTATATTTCTAGAGATTATTAGAAGTACCTAAGACTTCAAGAAGTTTCTAGCATTCCTATCTGCCTTCAGTTTTCGGGCAAGCTTGAGTAGAAAGTTGAATGCATTTCTATCATTGGTGTGCCATCGCTTCCAGTTTTCCCCAATCTGCTGATGCTCTATGGAATTTCCTTTATGCAGTTGGAATTATGGTTTATGACTTTGACGATTGGCAGGTTGGCATATACATGGCTAGCAGATTGAGGTAGATTTTTTCTGACTGTTTCCATCTTATGTAGTTTAACTCTTAACTTGATGTCTTCATTTTTCTTGGAATCCTTCTTTTTTTCTTTTGGTAGAAATTGTGCAGAAAAGGGAAAGTCTTGTGTGGAAGAATTGTCCTAAGATTTTTCTTTCTTCATATGTGTTAGCTAGTGCATTATCGATATGACTAGAAGACATGTGCACGCATTCAATTCTTTCCGAAAAGATATACAATTATTAAATTTGTATGTATAATGACTTTATAAAAAAATATGTAATTATTACTAAAATATATGTATGAGCAGGTGCTTCAAATATATATATTTTTTCATATAACATAAAATCAAAGGAATCTCTTCAAATAACTAAATATACAATATGATTAATTGTTCTTATGTCTGTATGATAATCCGTCACAGTAAATGTTGTTTTCTAACAGTATATAATATTTATTTGTACTGCTTAGGACACTTAGTTTACTTCAATTCAGAAATACTTAAATGTGCCCTTATAATTTCTGTTGAATTAAATTTTGCAAGTGGACAGACACAATCTGGATACTATTGTACATTTCATCTTATATTTTATTAATCTAGCAATTTATGTGTGATTTCATTTTACAACAATAAAGATCAACACCATATAAACATGTACACAAAACTATGCTAGTAATTACAAGGTTTTCTTTGTAATTTTTTCCTATCCATTCTGTTATTTGATTTTCCACAAAGGTCTCAACCATCGCATATTTATTTAGAGCTATCACCTCAAAAGGAAATTAGTGGTTGTAATCAAAATGTAATATCAACAAATCTCTTCTCAAAGGGAGGAAACATGTTGTTCGAAACTAGTGAAGGAAAAAGCACCTGTTTTAGAATACGTCAATGCTGATTTTGGCAGAATGGAGTTAAGCTTATGAAATATATTTCTTATGTCACTTTCAATTTTCAAGAGCATAATTCCCCTGCCAAAATCTGCTGCATGCCTTTGACATTTGAGATAAAAAATTCCTCTTTACAACAAAGAAAAAGGCATGTTTTCTGGTTTTGGTTAAGATCTGATGAAATCGAAGCCCAATTTCTTTTTGTGAAAGGCAATACAAGAATCTCATTACAAAAGAGTGCTCATCACTTGTTCTTTTTCTTTCAATTTGCATTTCATTTTAAGTTTCAGGAATCTTGTTCTTAAGCCTTTCCTTAATATTTTCAACTGACATACCTGAAAATCCGATTGCCATCTTCATGAATTCCCCTTCTTGACAGGGTTCACTTTCTTGATTTGTGGGTTTTTTTGTTTTTTTTGTTTTTTGTTTTTTTCATTTTTGGATTTGGGAGTTGTCTTTTAGCTTTATTTTTTGGTTCAAGAAAATGTTTGTTCTTGAAGCGGGAGCCTTTCGATTGCTCTGATTCTTCTTTGAGGAGATTTTTTTTTAACTTTGCGCTTAAAGGGCTACCCATTTTTGGAATGATTCTGATCTTTTACCCAGAGAATAAGGTGAGAATAGTTTCTTGATTATCGTACAATTTTCCTAGTAAAAAGGAATTTTAAAGGTGAAAGAATCTGAACTCCTGAATTCAATTCTTTTGTTCCGATACAAAACATGAGTATCGTCATTATTTGATGAAATTAAATAAGAGACTTCTATTGATGTGCTTTTCTCTTTCTATCTTCAGATACAAATTTAGTTGTTTATACACCTGGATGCAATAGGATGGCTAACTGCTGCATGGTGATGTCCCAAGCAGAGATTACTTCTCTAAAGGATGCACTCTGTGAACAGCAAAAGCTTCTGCAGAAACTTTACAATGAGTTGGAAGCAGAAAGAGAAGCTTCTGCCACTGCAGCTAGTGAAGCTTTATCTGTGATATTGCGTCTACAAGGAGAGAAGGCTGCGGTTAAAATGGAGGCGGAGCAGTATAAGAGATTGGCGGAGGAGAGGATGTGTCATGCGGAGGAATCTTTTGCCTTAATTGAAGATATGATCACCGAGAAAGAAATGGAGGTGGCTGAGTTAGATTATCAAGTCCAAACCTACAGGTACCAGTTGATGAGCATGGGTTTTGATGTTCCTTCTGGTGACGATATCAACATTCCAGAAAACCTTTTGCATAGAAACGAATTTCTATCCAGGAAACAAACCTTCACTTGAAATGTAAGAAGGCTATGCTCGAATTAGAAAGTTCCAATAGCACAGATCTAGATTTCATTTCTAAGCCTGTAGAGGAGGAGCAGTTGAGACAAGAAACAAATGAGTTTGCCTCGTTTGTCTCAGATTCAGAGAGGAAGGTTGATGGTTCGACTCATGAAGGCATGTCTTCTTATGCCGAGCAGATAAAGGAATTAGATGTACGGGTAAAAGAGATGACAGGAGTTAACATAACAGGCTTTATGAGTGAAGCCCCGACTCCAGCCATTTCTAAACGCCCAAGTGTAGCAAATTTATCTTCTCTGGCTAACTCGGCTAACTTACAGCACGAGACAAGGATACCATCACACCTAAGCACTGGCAGTTCATATGACCCAAATAAATTATGCATTGTGGATGAAGTTGGCCATGTTAAGCATCCAGAAAATTCATCAAAAAACACTAAAGCTGTTCATTCCCCTTGCCCTCCAACAGTCCACGATGTTTTTGAGGTTCCGCAGGTTGACGAGGAATCCACGTCTTATGAATCATCAAGCAAAGACAGACAAAAGGAAGCTTGTCAAGATAGTGAGATCCTTGAAATCCAAGATCAAGCTCACCCAGAATATGTTAAACAGATAACTAAAGATGACCCTGACTGTATGAAGAAACTGTTGCAGTTGACTCACCATGAGGTTCCACCGGTTGATCAGGAATCCACGTCCAAAGACAGACAAGAGGAAGTTTGTCAAGCTAGTGAGATCCTTGAAAGTCAAGATCTTGCTCACTCGGAATCGGTTAAAAGATAGCTAAAATGAACCTGACTGGCTGAAGAAACTATTGAGTCGACTCACCATGAGAAAAATTTGTGTAAACCAAGTGATATTGCTTTATTGATCGTGGAGTTGTCCAACCTACAGCAAGTGTTGCTGTTGCTTTTGTCCAACCAAAAACAAGTATTAATGTATCTGAATCCGATTTAGATAAACTTAACAGGAGTCCAGAAATCATTGATGTTGAGAGGCCGGCACGTTCTTCCGAGAGAAAGGAAGAGCTAAAACTGTTGAAAGAGATTTGGGAGAAACTAAATTTGCTACATGATGAGATTGTGCTTCAGAAAGTGAAGAAATCTATCACAAAAGACGAGCCATCCTTACAACCTCTAGCTGAGGTACTCATCATTAGTTCATTCTTACTATCCTTTCTATATTCAATTTATAAACTTTCCCCATTTCTGATTAATTTGCATGGTAAGTGCATCGTCCAATTCTGTTACAAGTATCACAAAGCTAGACTTTACCGACTGATAATTAATACAGGTGATGGTCTCCTTTTGGCTTTGATGAAGCAGTAAATCACAGAAATCCAACATTCACATTCATGTGAGATTGTCGTTTCTCTCTCTCTCTCTCTCTTACACTATGTGTATATTCTGCATCACCAACGCCTGATTCTTGTAAAAGAATCTCTCTGCACTTACAATATTAGTCATTGTGGGGTTGATTCGATTTGCCCGTTTGACGAATATATTATCATCTGCATGCTGTTCACTTGTATAGATTCAGTAGGATGAAAGGAGTCTCTCCACCCATCATGAGGTCTCATGTTGTCTACTTACAGAAGAGAGTTAAATTTTTTTTCACACTATCTATGTACACCGGTATTTTGAACCATAAAAAAGAGAGATACCGATATTCAAATTTTCTTGCTTCATAGAAAGCATATTCATCGTTGTCAGCCACGATATTCAGGTTGCTGTCTGACGATGTAACTGTGTAGTAGCCCTTACACAAGATGGTTGTTTTATGCTAATAGTTATCCAGTTTACAACTGCTGCGTTTAGTTACTGTGAATGAAGTGGGATTTTATAGTTGGTTATGTCAGGTAAAAAAGTTTGATATTTCTACTTGAAAATGTTATGTCTGAAATGTTTGGTCTTCAATCATAGTACCATATATCATGCCAAAAGAACAACTTTATAAGAGCCTACACAGGTATTTTCGGCTAGTTCATTCAATATATGTCCGACATTATGTTGCATCTCATATTACATATAAAATGTTTTCTTAAGAATTAGCATGACATTGAAGTCTGAAGAGCTCTATTTTCCACTATGGACTTACCTCGAAAAGTCGTCCAAGTGGCAGAAAAAATAGATCTTTGTTAGATAAGAATAAGAATAAATTAGGAATTAATGGACCATTTAAAAGGAAACCAATGGATTACAAAAAACAGTTAACACTGTTGGGTGGAGAATTGTTCATGCTGCTTTGGGATCTTACCAAAGAGTTTGCTTAGCCAGATCAACTACTTCCTAGCTTTAGAGATCTCCAAGAGGTACAAATTTACATGCCCCGTCGGTTGCCCGCCAGTCCCTTTAGAAAAGTATTAAGCAATTTGAGTATTTAAGTTTTGTCCAACAATTTATAGAAAATTCGAAAAAGAAGAGGGCACAAAGAGAAAAAAAGACATCTTATATTCATATTGCCTTTACCAGCAAATTAGTTGTATCTAAAGATCGATACCTTTTGATTGGTAGATATGAGGTGATGGACTTTTTTCTGTTTTAGAATAGTTAACACTAAGTACTCATTAAAAAGTGTCGTCCAATCCCATCATAGAATAGTTAACACTAAGTAACCTCTTATATATATAATCACTAAACCATCCGTAATAATTAAAATAGTAACGATATTATAAATATATTAAAATTTATAAAATTACACAATCTTATAACAGTAATAGATTAAAAAAATGAATCCTCTGTTTGAAAAGCACCAAAAAAATTGTTAGGATTTTGAATAATAATAATAGTAATAATAATAATCTCATCATCATCATCATCATCATCATCATCATCATCATCATCATCATCATCATCATCATCATTATTATTATTATTATTATTATTATTATTATTATACTTTAATTAAATACTTATATTAAAAAATCTTAGTTAAATTTTTAGAACTATAATCACAAATACTTATATTAAAAAATCTTAGTTAAATTTTTAGAACTATAATCATACTTTGTTTTAATAGTTAAATTTTAGAACTATAATCACAAATACTTATATTAAAAAATCTTAGTTAAATTTTTAGAACTATAATCATACTTTGTGTATAATAATAATAATAATAATAATAATAATAATAATAATAATAATAAATATAAGCTATAGTTTGTATTTCAATAAAATAATAAAAATATATTAAATATATAAGTAATGTAAGAATCTTAAGACGTGGAAAAGAAAATACCGAGATATATTAGGTAATAAGAATCATGGATTATTGCATTACTTTTCTTGATTTTAGTATTCTTTTATTTTCTTTATCATGTAAAAATCCAACCAAATACAGGAATGTAAAATTTTGGAATCAAATCTTTTTCTCATGAAAAAATCATTGTCAAACAAATGAACCCATACAATTATACCTTATCAATCCATTTCTTTTAAAATATACTAGCTCGAGCTTCTTGGGTTAGTAATTAGTCATTTTTTTTTTGTCAATTAATACAGAAATTTTAAAGGCACACGTCACGGTGACTCGAACCCGAGACCTTGGCGCCGGCGTTAATCACTCTACCACTAGTAAGCAACACACACACACAGTAATTAGTCTTCTTGATCAGCAAACGAATCCTCTTTATGTGTACTATTACACCTGCACTATGAGCAATGTAAATGTCAAAATCGAAACTTCACTATACACTATAAAAATAGTATTGAATTATATTTAATTGTGAGTGATTGAAGAATGCATATATTCATTATGTTAATTATATTACTAGGACAACTACATTATATATTATTATGTACTTGATTACAATCTCAGAAGTTTATTTAGGTCATTCTTTGTCTACGAAATAAAATAAACATAAAAATAATATAAGTTATTATAATTAATGTATTCTAAATTATAATACAGAATAATATCTAAAATTATATTAATAGAACTAACCCCACAGAAAGTAGCCTATTCGCCACTTTATTTTTGAAAATAATCAATGCATGATAATCAATAACCCATATCTTTTTATATAAATTAACAACCCACATTTAATATGATAATTTTGAGCCCATACTTGAACTAAATAGGCCTAAAATAAAAGCCCATTAAATCAGCATATTTAAAAAAATCAATTAGATTTATCAAACAAAAACAAAATATAAATGAAAGCAAAATAAAATGTAAGCAGCCCTATTTTTACATCTTTGTTAGCAGTAGCACCACTTCTTCTACTTCTTCTTCCTTCTCACCGCGGCTTCTTCTCGTTGAGGCTTCTTCTTTCTTCTCGCCGTAGCTTCTTCTTCACTCTGCATCTTCCTCCTTTTTATTCACTCTGTTTCTTCTTCTAATGCTTGCAAACATGAGTTCAAATTGCAATTTCCAGAAACACATATAGTGACATCCACTCGAGTGGACTCAGCACGGATCGAATTGCTTTGCCGATGAATGAATATAGTGGACAACGAAGGATTTGGTGTTTCTGTGATGCCCGAATTTTTATTTAATCTTCTTGCGTTTCGGTATACTCGGTTCTCCTTTGAGTGTTTAGATGGAAGCATATTCAATTCAAAAATTATTTTACTGTGATATGTTAGACTATAAATTTACTGATTAATACTCCCTCCGTCCCATTTAAAGTGTCTCATTTCTTTTGGGAACGGATATTTAGGAGAAATGTATAAAGTAGTTAAAGTTTTAAAAAGTGGATAGGGTCCACACTTTTTGAAGGGATAATTATTTCCTAAAATGGAATTAGACATTTATAATAATACAATCTAAAAAAGAAAGTGAGATATTTTAAATGAGATTTAGTACTACTTTTGGAACCATTTACTTTGTATAAAAATCTTTTTCTTTGTTCAACTGATATAGGTCAAACTTTTACATATTTGAAGAGTACAATGAAGAGATTTGTAGTAGAATGCACTTCAATAAGAAAATAGGAATATAAAGTATGAAAAAGGTTCAATGAAGTTGTTTCAGGAAAAGCCGAAGACATTTGAAATAGAAAAGAAAAATAATTTTGTTATTATATTGTAAGATTTACAGATAATTGCCACAAATAAAAAAAATTAAAATATCTGGTAAACACAAATATCTTGAAAGATTTCCATGTGCGTGCAATTTATGCGTCGTTTAACAAGTAAGTGATTTGGGTGGTTCCAATCTTTCACCACTCAAAATCATATATTAAAATTTAATAATTAATTATGTTGTTCGTGGTAGTCTCAAACAGCCAATTAAGCGACAAAGTGCGATTCGACTATGCAAAAAGCATGAGTTTTCCGGCCACGACTAATCATAATTAAGCTTAATCATAAAATACTTAATATCAACAACCAAAATCTTTATGCATCTCATTAGAAATGCTGATATGATTTATTCTTTATCAACAACCAAAATACTTTTTCGAGAGCTATTCTGCATTATGTTTTCAACTCAAACTAAATACTAATAATCCGGAAAGAAAATAATCTCGATCATCTGTAACAAAATTGCTGGTGTCAAAACAGCATAATCTTAAAAAAAAATTGATATGTAGGGGAGGAGACGAGGAGTGTGCTGGATGAGTAAGGTTGAAGGAGAAGAATTAACATAGTGCTTCTAGCAAGGACTATACTGCATGCAGATTAGGCCTAATTCTATGAGCTCCAAAACGACATTGATAAATCTAGTATATGTTAGTATGCAAGATTTATGTAAACGATAAAGAACACCAGGCTTTTCGTGGTTCGATCGTTAATGAGATCTACGTCCACGGAGGTGATTCCTCAATACTTTCACTATGATTTAATTACGGTGAGTGTAGCTAAAAGCTCTTAGTATTCAACAAGTTCGCTAACCCTTCTATCTTCGATCTAACTCCTATTTATACATATCGATGACCCTTAAGGCGGATCGATCCTCCCATATAGGGACTCTTCCTCGCATGTAGGACTGCCTCTCGCCCTGGGGACTCTTGGCCTTCTGCATGCGGACGCTTAGCCTTCTGTGCAGGGTGGCGCCTGATTAGGGTTTGGGGGCTGGTTAGGGTTTGAAGGCTGGGCCTTGGGCTTAACCGCGTGGGCCGCTACTAATGTCAGGCCCAGCTCGTTTGGGCCTGTCAGTGGGCCTGAGCGGTTGGGCCATATCCCATCATAGCCCCCGAATAGTCGAGTACGTGACCGTGCCGAAAGCGAAGTGAAGAATGCGCTTTGCCGAGGTGGGATGTTGCTCGGCTAAGGTTGTTGTCGGTTTTTATCTCTTTGATGTCAGGGTCTGATTAGGCGATCTTGGTTCGAACTGAGTTGGGCGGTCGCCGCTCGGTACGCATACCTGACTTGCAAGACCGAACTGGAGTCACCTGTCGTTGGACAAAGATGTCCGGCAGAAGGATGTCAAAGTCCGACCTGGATAGCGATACCCGCATAGGTAATGTCGAGGTCCGATCTGGATAGAGATATCCTTCTGGGTGATACCGAGGTCCGACTGAGACGTCTGATGGTGGGGGGGCGATGTCCGTTGGTAGGATGCCGAGGTCCGGCCTGAGTGGCACCGCCTTCCTGGAGGTCTGACGCCTATCTGAAGGATACCGTGGTCCGACCTGAGTGGCCCGTCTTTTTGGAGGGTGCCGAGGACCGATCTGAATCGTCTGACGTTGGATAGCGACGTCGCTTAGAAGGACGAAGCCGAGGTCCGGAGTCAGAGTGATGATTGCACGATTAGACCGGTTGTGTCAGCGCGTCCTTGATTGCGTCATACACGCCAGACGGTTGGTAGGCGCTCGAAACATGTGCGCGCGTCTACTCCACAGCAAATCACAATTAGCCACATGGGAAGTTGAAATGGCAGTTTTAGGCGCCACTTGCCCCATAAATAGTCCCATTTGAGGAAACTGTTCATTTCCTTCTTCATTTGCCTCGAGAAAATCTTGACGTTTCTGAATTCTTCCGAACTCGTTGACGAGCAATTCCTCACTTCACGAAAAAAAGTAAGTATGGCTTCGACTTCTCCCTCTACGTGCAGTTCTTCCCATTCTTCTTTTACCACGATAGCGAGATAGAGATAAAGGATTATATGTGTCATAACCTTGTGAGTAGATCTTTAGGTATCAGCGTTAGGGTTCCGTTGATTTCTTCGGTCTGGGATAAGTATAAGGTTAGGGATGCCGTATCATCTCTGACCATTGACGACGTGATTAGAATAGGGTGGGAATGTCATATTCCGGCGGATGCCTGGTGGTGTCTGCCGCGACCTAGTGACAGAGCGATGGCCCTCCGAGAGGGTTTATAACAATATATGTAGATCTGATGAAGGCCGGGCTTAGTTTCCTTAGCCAACATCTTCTTGAACATTCAGGAGTATTTTCAAATCCCTATATGCCAGTTTTCCCCAAATTCCATTAGGTCGGTGGTAGGGATGGGGCTCGCCTGTTATGGCGTTGCCGAGGAGTTCTCCTTTGAGGTCTTGATGCATTTTTTCAGCGTCAAGAACACACGAGGTGTATACTATTTTTCGCCTCGGCGGTAGTTTAGAGTAGAGCCCGCCGAAGGTGTCGCGATGGCAGAATAAATTCTTCTTTCTGAGGGCGGAGGGGGATCCGAGGTATGAGTGGGGGTTAGGACAAATGAAGGATTTGAAACTGAAACCCCTCGGCTACGTAGAGAACCAGCTCAACATGCTAGGTGAAATCTCCGTAGGGTTCACCGAGGACGACCTGAATAAGGCCGGACTGAGCGTTCACAGGTCGAAGGCCCCAGGGTCGGGGCCCGAGCTGGGTGAGGGCACCTTCTTCTTCTTACTCCTTATAAATCTGATTTTGTTGTGCTAACGCGACTTTCTTCTGTCATGCAGTGAAACTGACGCAGCAAGAGAAGGGCTCACGATCGCCGAGCAAGGAGCCTCCGAAGAAGAAGGCGAGGCGGGCTGGACCTACCAAGCCCCCGAAGAAGGTTGACAATATCAGCCAATCGATGACGGACCTCACCGAGGTCGAGCCTGGCATCGGAGGAATGCACTCAGCACGATCGAGTATGAGGTGCCGGGCTCCAGCTCGGACGTGGCCCTTACCAAGGTATAAATATCTTCCACATTTGGCTTTATCTGCTCAGTGATGTATGCTAACCTGCATTGCTTTTAGGATGCGAGCTCGATGATGAGGGTCCCGCAACGTCTTCTTTGGGGACTCGCAACTTGCCACCGCACTACAAAATCTGATACAGAACAACGGACGGAAAATTCGTCAAGAAACCTGTCGATCCGTCGCTAAAATGGATTAGCGACGGATTAGCGACGGAATATGGGGGTCGCTGGAAACCTGGTTGCTAAAACGTTTAGCGACGGAATTATGTCCGTCGCTAACAAATAGCGACGGAACAGCGACGGAAAAGTCACTCGCTAATCTGCGACCTAAGAACGGTCGTCTGATATAAATACCGTCGTTAATGCGATGCTAATCCGTCGTAGTTAGCGACGGATTAACGACACAACTATTCCGTAGCTAAAACTTCCGTCGCTAATCCGTCTCTAATTAGCGACGGTACAAAGTCCGTCGCTAAATTTATAGTTTTTTTTTCTATTAAAAAATATTCCGTCAGAACTAAATCCGTAGGCGGCGTCTCTATTCCGCCGCAAGTCCGCCGCAATTTCTCGTTGGTTCGCTTATTTTACGTTGTTAATCCGTCTCTAAACCGTCGCTAATCCGTCTTTAATCCGTCGCTAATCCGTCGCTATATTTACAGATTCTGCACAGCTTCAATTTCAATTTTTGACAGCCAAACCTGTTTTCAAACAACCAACCCAAACAAATATACAAACAACCAATTTCATCCAATTCAATCTATTCAATCCAACCAAACAAACCAATTCCAACCTCCAACCAATTCCATCCATACAATACAAACTATGAAAACAAACCAATTCAATCCATATAATACAAACTATCGAAATAAACCAATTCAATCCAAACGGCGGCGCATTTCAATCCAAACAAAACATTTCAATCCAAAATACAGTAATATCCAAACAATCCCATAAAAAAACAATTCTAAATCATGCGATAAGTTAACAAATTCATAATACAACCCGAATATGACGAGGTGAGGGGAAACGGGAGCTCATATCACGAGGGTGGGAAGCGGGGCTGCCATGAAGCGCTCTAGGCCTCTGAGCGCCAGCACTGAGCTCGAATCTGTTCAGACGCTATCTCGCCTCGGCCACCAGCATTCGCCTCAGATGCGGTAGCTGCTGCCGCCACCGCCAATCGGGCCTCCAGATCCAATATCTGTTGTTGATAAGCGGTGGGATCAGCAGGCTGGGCACTCTCCACCGAATGAGACGACGCTTCGCTCTGCATGTATGCCCGTGATAGAGAACCAGCTCCAAACATCCTATTCTTTTTCTTTGAGGAGCTCCCAAGGACATTTTTGAGAATTTGAGTCCTATCTGGCGGCGTCTCATCACTCCCCCCAGATTGGCTCAACTGGGTCACCTGTTCCTCAACCTGCCTCTGTAATATAATTTCATACAATTATTATTTAATTAAATGCTCGTTGTTAAGCTAACGAATATACTTACCGCGATACTCGAAAGCTTTCCGTCTCAGATAGCTCCGTCGTCGGTGGCATGATACTACGGAATACATCCCATCGGACATCTTCTACGGCCACTCCACGCTCTCTTGCTATAAATAAGTCAAACAAATTAAATAATTAATAAGTATCACGATTCTTAAATAAATTTACTATATCTAAAACTTCAAAGTATTTACAATCTCTCTCGTGATACCGAGTGCGGAGCGTGAGCCACCCCGATGCTTGACTATCCCAACCCTCGCCATCCGGCTCGGACATCCTGTTGTCGCGGCCTTTGCCGCCTTCTCTTGGACGTCCGTCCGAGCCCAATATGCCTTCCAATTATCCCAATCTCGCTCGTGGATAAATGGAGGTGGGTTAAGCGAGTCCTTCGCGCTTGATCTTGTGAACAAGATCTTTATAGCGCTCGGGCCTTTGCGCACCAAGAGGAATAGACCAGGGCATCATCCATCGATCATCCCAATAAAATGTTTCGCAAAAATATATGATTACAATATGCAAATTAAGGTCAAATCATAAATTACTTCAGATAAACAACACGAACCTTGAATTGATCGAAATAAATCTGCTTGAACTCTTGGGGTACCAATTTCCAATTGAAGCCGTTGTGATTCATGAATCTACGGAATGACTCCGTAATCACGCGGGCTATATCATTGCTCGGACACAAAATGCTTCAATTTATAGGAAATAAAGACATCAGAATGCTACAATTTATTTAAACTGAGACATACAAGAGATAACGCCATACCCATTCACAATGGCTATCTTCTTCATCCCTCTCTAGATGGCACTCCACCACCGCTCGAGGGGCGGATCGAGAGAGTGCCTCCATGCCTTCTTCTAGGTCAAGCGGGTGAAAGCGACGGCGTGTATGACCACAGAGTGCCTCCTACGTGATGACATCTCGCAAACAAATGTAAAAATCTTGTATTAAAATTCACAAATAATACATATCATAACGTTTTGTGTGCATACTAGAAAATAAAAGCGTTTCTTGTGCATACTAGTGACAATTATCGTCGTCTTCATCATAACGCTTTGTGTGCATACTAAAAATGCTATAAATTCACAAATAATGCATATCATAATATTTTGTGTGCATACAAAAAAATGCTATAAATTGAAACCTATTCATCGTCGTTGCCATCATCATCATCCAATGTATGATTATCTTCCGACTCGACAATTCAACTTCATCATCCTCATTATCGATGTCTCTTCAATGTCATGAGTGTACCATCGGGATGAACTAGTGTCGTGTCCTCATCCACAACGACATTAGTAATCGAACCTAATCATCCTCTTGAAAAGGGAAGGTACTATCGATCGAGAACTCTCATCCGAAACTTCCACATTAGATCGAGCTTTAATTTTGCATACTTCCCACCACTCTTTCTTAGATTGTTTTAAACTTGGATATGCACAATAGTATACTTGAATGGCTTGATTGGCGAGGATAAACAGTTCGAACTTGTTATATCTTCGGTATGATTTATCGAAACCAACTTGTACTCGGAATGAATTGATAACCCCAATCGTGAAGGATCAAACCACTGCATCTAAACAATGTTGTGGTCTTCGTTGGTAGCCCAGATATTCCAACTCACAAACCTCTAATAATCGCCCATAAAATCGAGTTCTTCGTTGGTACCATAAGTTTCACCTTTAATGCACACCCACTATTCATAGTTGATCTTTGTGACCCATGTTCTAATGTGTGAAATTTGTAACCATTTATATAATACCACAGGTGCGTCTTAATTAGAGTGAAGGCCCTTTGGCAAGAGACAATATGAACGGATTCACAATGTTGTTAGTATGATCTTTGACCTATTATTAGTAAAAACGATTAGAATGACTAAACGTACATATTAAATATTTTCTACTAATAATCATCGAACACTCACATATGCCTCAAACCAAAACGGAAGTCTCTTTCAATCGACCTTTGAATATCGAGCTAGAGATCGCTGGATTTGATCTTTCACATCTTCGTGAATAAACTACATCAACATATATTTACGAGCCTAGTTAATAATAACAATAATAATAATAATGTGGAATGAATTCTAAGAAAACTCGACACTTACGCTGTAAATGTCTGCAACTTCAACACGCTTGAGCAACACGTATAAACGAGCAAAGATCATATTCTCTACTATCCAAATATCTCGTTGACATATTTCCAAAAGGTCTCGCCATCTTGCTTGAAGATTTGAAGCATATCTGGATAGTCTTCGCGCCTAATCTCCGCTTGACCATGATGCAAATCTACGAACTTCGTTCTACGTGATCATCAAAATAATACGAGCAAAATGTCGATGCTTCTTCTACTAAGTAAGCATTGCGATAGAACCTCAACCACGGCTTTATTTCAGACGTTGTTCTTCAACTTACGTAAGTATCTACAAAATTTAGAACGTTGTTCTTCAATTTATATATATATATATATATATATATATATATATATATATATATATATATATGTGATAATGTACGGCGTACCTTTCAAATGGATACATCCATCGGTATTGAACAGCCCTGCAATACGGGCTTCATCACTAGATGAACGGAAGATGTTCCATGGAGTCGAAGAAACTAGGGAAAAATGCGCTCAAGCTTGCATAAAATCATCGGAATATTTTCTTGAGAGCACACGCATCATCGAGCCCTATGTTTCGAGAAGTTAAATCTTTGAAGAATAAAGATAATTCATTACAACTTTCCAAACATTGGGTGGGAGAAGTTCAAAATGCAATCGGTAGAATTCACGCATGAAAATGTGATACCATGACTCTTCATCCCAAACATCTTCGCCATCATGTCTACACATCTACCCATGTTCAAACGCATCCCATCCGGAAATCTTAAACCTCTTACCCACTCACATAAGACTTTTTCTCACGATTGTCAAGTGTATAAGAAGCCTTTGGATATTTTCTGTTGATTCATTCATCGTCAACTCAGTCCAGAAAGATAAATTAAGTTCTTCTCTAGATTTGCTCGTATCTTTTGTCTTCCTCGACATTCATGATCGTGTTGAAGACATTATCGAACACATTCTTCTCTATGTGCATGACATCCAAATTATGCCGAATCAAAAGAGAACTCCAGTAAGGTAGATCCCTGAAAATACTTCTTTTCTTCCATCCAGTTGCAAACTGCTTGGATATTCTGCTATTTATTTCATCATCGCCAATCTACATTACGAGACTAGTCCCATACCCATAATTAGTGATAGAAGCTCATCTCCTGATCGCGCTTCTGGTGGATCGTTAGTAATCACTGTGTTCTTTCTGAAACCTCTTCGATCCCTTCGAAATGGGTGATTAGGAGCTAGAAATTTACGATGGTTATCAAACCATGATGGCTACCACTTTTAGCTAAAGTAAAAGCATCGGTATACTCCATGCAGTGCGGACAAGCTAATCTTCCACCATACTCCATCCGACAACATAGAGTATGCAGGAAGTCACTAATTGTCCAAAGTAATGCAGCGTGCATTTGAAAATTTCGCTCAACGATACATCATAAGTAAGAACGCCGTCATCCCACAAATCTATTAACTCGCTATCAATGGTTGCAAGAACACATCAATCTTCTCCTTCGGATTACGCGGTCCGCACTAAGATCGTAAGAAACATGTATTGCTCCTTCATACACAGCCACGGGGAAGATTATAAGGGTCGAGATAACGGCCATGATGAATATTGCTTTCCGATTGACGAATGGCTGAAACCGCCGCTGAGAGTCCCAATCGCACGTTACAAATTTCGATGCAAATAAGGAAACTTGTGTTCAAATGTTTCCATGCAATTGAGTCTATGATGACGATGACCCCATCATCGACCGACGATGCATGCCAACGCATATTTTCCGTTGTAGCATTGGATGCATATAATCTCGTAGTCGAGGAGTTAGAGGAAAATAATACATCTTTTATATGCTACTTGTGCTTTCCGTCGACTTCCACCACTTCGAGTATTGCTCTTGAAACGAGGATGGTTACGAAATTTGCACTCGTCGATTCGTAATCTTCGCCAATAAATCATGCAATTAAATGGACAACAATCAATTTTGTATACAGCAACCCCATGCCACGAACAATCTCTTCGTCTTTGTAGAAGTCATCAGCACGCAATTTCCATCCGGATGCGACTCTTTCATCGATTCGATATTTGATCAAAACCCTTCTCAGTAATGTTGTTCTCTGCTTTCCAACTCAGAAGTCGAGCCACAAATGATAATTGTGTATGATCCGAGCAACCCGGCCACAAAGGTTTATCGGCAGCATTCAACATATCGTAAAATTTTTTTGCATCAGAATTTGGCTCCTCTTCGATCTCGTCAAATTGGAACGTGGACCAAAGAAGATCCACTACCATCGTATGATACGTATTTGGTTGACGGTTAACATCTGAATCCACAACATTGTGCCTACTTGTGGTTGTCTCTCCTTGAAATATCCATGTGTGATAATTTGGAATAAATCCAAATTTTGATAAGTGAAATCGCACAGTATCTTTCTTCTGATAAGGTATATTCTTACACTTCTTACACGGACACTGATTTTCTCTCCATCCGAATAAAAGCGAGCACTAGCGAATTCAATAAAACTTTCAAGTCCATCTCGAAATTAATATTTAATCCACCAACCTAACTAAACCTCTTATACATCCACTCACGATTGTCATTCATTCTTCAAGCTCCTAATTATAAATAATTAATTAAACATGTTCAACATAAGTTTTACAATATAAACTAATTATACACTCATAACTTAGGAATATGTTAATTCATCTATAAAGTAGTTTCTTGTAATGACATCTCATACAAGGACATATATGGACCACACTCATTTAGAAAATATGATCACACTTAATTATTAAATAATTATGAAATATGAAATTTATTATGATGGATTGCGACGTTTAAGGGAAGAATAAGGAGATGGGTTTGTTTTATTTAAAAAATGGAGATGAGTTTGGGTTATTAATTCATAAAATTTCAAGACCCAAAATCCTTTCATCGTACATGAGTAAGAAAATTTATTTATTTCATGTTTATAATTATAAGGGAAAATTGCAGTTTAATATCCCAAATTATTGACCTTTTAATAAAAATATATCGAATTATTCACAATTACAATTAAATTTTTAAACTATCACAAAATGATAAAAATGTCCCTAAATTCAAGTTTTTATTATTGAAAAATTGGTCAATATTTTTATATGACAGATAAACACTTATAAAACATTTTATTCATATAACAATTCTAACAAAATTTCGTGAGTAAGTTTTATAAAATTAATCGCCATTTGATTCCTAATTCAACCAAACTCATCCAAATTTCACCAATTCATCACCATATGCATAATTATACACTTAACAACTCAAAACATCTCACGAAATGATGAATTTATCATCCCAAGCTTATCAATTTCACAAGCCCAAATCACAAGACTAACATTCAATGCATCATATATAATATTTTCACTATCAATTCAATATCATATATAATATTTTCACCATCGATTCAATACATCATATAATAATTTTAACTATCAATTCAATATATATAACAAATATATAACAAAATAAAAAATAAAAAAAAACAAACAAACCCGACACAGACGGACGACGGAGGCGGCGGCGGCGGTGAGAGCAGGCGGGCAGAACGGAGGGCGGCGGAACTGGCAGCAGCGGCGGTTATGACGGGGCAATAATGAGGTGGGGGTGTGGTGTGGGGGTGGGGCATGGTGTGGGGTGGGGGCATGGTGTGGGGATGGGGCGTGGTGTGGCGGTGGGGCGGCGGGGTGGGGGGGCCAGTGGGGGGGTGGCGGCAGCAGGGGGAGAGGTGGGTGTGGGCGGCGGCGGGCGGGGGTAAGGGTGGCGCGGCAGGTGAGTGGGACGATTGGGGCGGCAGCGGCGGCGGCGGCGGCGGTGGTGGCGCAAGCGGCGGGGGCTGGGCTGGGATTTGGGGTTGGGAGGATGCGCAATTTCGAGATATGAAATGGGAAGAAAGTTCGTCTGTAATTAAACTTTTAGCGGCGGATTAGCGGCGGAATTATCCGTCGTTATATTTAAAACCACAGAACGACGGATTAACGACGGAATAATGCATTTAACGACGGAATAAGTTTAACGACGGATAAATATCCGTCGTTAATTTACGTCTGTAATATAAAAAATCAAAACATTTTAATTTAACGACGGACTACAATCCGTCGTTAAATTAGCGACTTCATTACGACGGATATTCCGCCGCTAAAATTTTTGGGAATACAAAATTGAAATTAAAATTAACGACGGATTTTGTCCGTCGTTAAAATAAATTAAAAAACTAAAAAATCCGCTTATTTTACGACGGATTAGCGGCGGATTTTTATCCAATTTAAAAAATAACAAAAATTAAATTTAACGACGGATGGTGTCCGTCGTTAAATTTAACGACGAATAGCGACGAAATGCCATTGTTAATATTTCGCGAAAATCCCGCCATGTTACGTCACGATCCGTCGTTGATCCGTCGTAAAAAATTCCTTTTAATCCGTCTCTAATCCGTCGATACACGACCCGCATTTGGGCGCCGCTAATCCGTCGATGATCGGTGTATTCTTGTAGTGCGGGTTCATCACCGAGAGCGCAGCCGGTATGAGGCGGCTGGGCGGGAGCTTCTTTGCAGCTCGGGTGGATCTTGACATCGCTGTGGCAGCGGGCGGAAGCGAGGCCGACGCCAGCGGGTTCTTCTTGAAGCCGCCTACAAGAAGAGGTCTTGGGCCACGGAGGTGCAGGGGAGCTCGAAGAGGCTCGCGAGGAGGCGGCCGGGCGGGAAGGAGCTCATGGACGAGAGGAGGCTAGGTGGCAATCGGGGGCCAATCTTGAGGGCCTTTGCCGACAAGCTCGTTGAGTCGGAGAGCTTCTCGGCTTTTATTGCCTACCTGGCCGCCGTACTTAAGCCCAAGGTGGTATCAGACCATCTGGAGGAGTTGGCGGCCGCCATGCCTGACTTTGACAAGGTCAAGCACGGTTGGGTCGAGGTCGCCACTCGGGAGCTGAATAAGGCGTACGCCGGGTGATCTCCGGGGTCGGGTCCTTCCCCGTGTTGGAGGCTTTGGCGTCCGACTCTCCCTTCGGCGGCGGAGGCTGTTGCTCGGTCTGCAGGAGGACGAGGATCCTGAACTCCAGGAGCTTCTTGCCGAGGTGCGAGCCGAAGCCGAGGAGGAGGAGGAGGAACCGACCTCGGAGCTTCCTTCTGAAGGGGCCTTGCTTGCAGGTGCAGCGAGGCAGCGAGCCCGGCATAGAGCCTGAGGTCAGTGGACCTAATGTAATAGGTTGAATTGCCGGGGTCGATAGGATCCTGAGCCCTTGTAAAAGTTTCCCACTTTTTGAATAATAAAATTTACAACATTCCAAGCGTGTGTTGTCTCTTTATTTATAGCACTCACATCTCAATACCTTGGACTCGATCACGAATTGTGACCAAGTCCGAAGGAGGTCCGAGGTGCCTTGGTGAGAGGGGCGAGGAGGTGTTGTTTTGGAGGCAGTCTGGTCGAATCGACCCGGGCTTTGGCCATATGGACGTCGGCTCGGCGCCATCCGCCGACCTGAAGAAGAAGTTACGAGAGGCCGATCGAGAAGTGACCCGCCTCCCGGCCGAGAACGAGGCTCTAAAGATAAGGATAATCTGACTCGAAGTCCGGGGGTGGACTTATCTGCCGATGTGATCCAAGCACGCGATCTGATGCGAGGCGGCTCGGTGACGACGGAGAAGCTAGCTCGGATCTCGGAGGCACGCGAGTATGAGAAGGTCATCCACCGAACTGGTGGAACTACCATATCAGAAGCTGATGATCGAGTTCAGAGCTTGCTGGCAGAGGGCATGGTGCTGAGGGATGAGGAGGGGCCTAACAACAAAAAGTTTAAAGACTGCCTCAACTCCATCATGAAGTACATGCAGATGTACGAGATCGTTCGTAAACAATGCATGCCCCAGCCCCGCAGCGAGTCCACAGCGGGCTCCACCGTCGAATAATAGAAGAACCGAGGAGGAGGCGACTACGCCCGATCATGCCGTGCTCGGTTCATGGGTCCACCCGAGGAACATCTGGGAGGGCTACCGTCGGCGGTCGGGCGCCCGGGACTTGGTCGGCGTGGAAGGCGGCGGTCGGGCGAGTCGTGATCTGGCCCGGCGTCGGCTCGAGGGCGAGTGTGACCTCGGGTGTAGGAATGCCCCCTTCGGGTCGGAACCCATCTGTGCCGGCTCAGAGTGCACCCGGAGCAGGCCGAGGTGGTGCCGACCTCATTGATTGGGTGGAGGGCACCGAGTTCGTCCCGGGTGTTCATCGCCGACCCGAGGATTTTATCTCGAACTGGTGTAGCTTCAGCCAGACTTGGCGAGGTGGAGCTCGGAAGCCCGAATGAGTTGTATATAGCTTAGGACTTTGTATTTAGGCGTAAATGTATTTAGACTTTATACCGAAGTGTATATTTTCCCCCTCGAGAGGTACAAATATAGCTTAGGACTTGGTTTTTAGTCGTAAATGTATTTAGACTGTATACAGAAGTGTATATCTTCCCAAATAAAGGGGCATAATTTGATGAGATCCGATGTGGACGTCGTTTGCATGTAGATGTTTCAACTTAATGAGTAATCTGTATGCGTGCATGTAGACGTTCAATTTAATGAGTAGTCGTATGCGTGCATGTAGACGTTTAATTTAATAGTAGTGCGTATGCCTTGCACCGGGACGCGTTCAATTCAACGAGTAATCTGCGAGTCGGCGCGCTTAGTTGAGTACCTACTTAGTGGGTTTGTCATCTTCGTAAGGCGTCCCTTGTGAAGGTTAATTATGTGTTATCCGACTTGAGAGCGGTTGTTCACATAAGCATAAGATGAGGCAAGTGAAATATTATTCCAAAAACAAGCGTTTTATTGAGAGTAAATAACATCGCACTTCGAGCAAAGCGATAAAGGGACTAACATGATCTTGATCCAAATCGAAGCTATGTAAAGTACCTCCTTAGATGAGTGATATGCCGAGTTCGGGGATAAGTGCACCTGATAGGTGAGCTAGCTTGTAGGCCCTTTGCCGAGGTCCCGTGAGCGCGGTATGGACCTTCCATGTCGGATCTAGCTTGTTAAGGCGCCTCGGCTCTCTCGGCTTCATTATTCAGTAGGGCGAGGTCGCCTACTTGGAGTGTGGAGGCTTTCACCCTTTTGTTGTAGTACTGTGCGACCTGGCACTTGTATTTAGCTTCGTTTATGAAGGCGAGCTCGCGCTTCTCCTCGAGAGTATCGAGGTTGACTCGCAGGTCCTCCTCGTTCCCGTTCTGGTCGAAGTGAAGAGTACGCGGGCTCGGTGCGCCGATCTCAGCCGGTATGACAGCCTCGGTCCCGTAGACCAAACTGAAGGGGGTTTCTCCGTGCGAAGTCCGAGGTGTTGTCCTGTAGGACCAGAGGACTTGGGGGAGATTTTCAGCCCAATCACCCTTAGCTCGGTCTAACCTCTTTTTCAGTCCTTGTACGATCGTGCGGTTCGTCACCTCGGTCTGACCATTCGCCTGCGGGTGTGCGACCGAGGTGAAACGTTGCTCGATCTGGAGCTCTTCACACCATTCCTTGAAATTTTTGTCAACGAACTGGGTGCCGTTGTCCGAGATCAGAACATGCGGTATGCCGAAGCGGCAAACTATGTTTTTCCACACGAAGGTCTGAATCCTTCTGCTCGTGAGGCTCGAAAGTGGCTCAGCTTCGACCCATTTTGTGAAGTAGTCTACAGCTACGACTAAGTATCGAAGCTGACCTGGTGCTCGGTCAAACGGACCAACGATGTCGATCCCCCACTGCATGAAAGGCCATGGACTCTGTAGGCTGCTTAGATCGATGCGGGTAGCTTCTTGGTGGAGTGAAGGCGGCACCGGCACTTTTGACGAGCTCGGCCGAATCTTGAATGAGGGTAGGCCAGTAATATCCTAACCTCAGCGTCTTCTTTGATAGAGCTCGTGACCCGATGTGGCTTCAAGATCCTCTGTGAATCTCATTGAGCACGTGGTCGGCTTCTTTGCCCAAGGCACCCTCGGGAGGGTTGAAGGTAAGACTTTCGGTAGAGCGCCCTCATGTATGAGGTACTTACGGATTTCGCCATCATCTTTTGGCTTCGAGCGATCTTGAGGTAGTGCACCGTCTTCGATAGCCTTTATGGTAGACATCCGGTTCGGCTCTATCTCGGTGATGATGTCGATGTGGGACTCGCGATGCTACGGAATGAACTTCCTCCTTTGGTGGATTTGTTGATGGCGCAGCTAACTTCTCGAGGATATCACCGGCTGTTTTCTCCTCGTGGGATTCGATGGATCTTGAAGTACTGAATGAGGTCAAGATCTCCTTTGCCTTCTCAAGATATTGCTTCATTCGATCCTCCTCGCCTCGTATTCGCTAGAACACGGTTTACCACGACACAGGAATCTCGAAGATCGGATCTTGTTCACTTTTAATTCCTTTGCGGGCGGAGTCACGAGATCGGTGCTTATACTCCACCTCGTTGTTTGTGGTCGGGAAGGTAAACCGGAGGGCGTAGGTCACTTCTTGCTTGTCTGGGCCGAGGAAGAGGATGCCCGCTCCGCTGCCCGTTTTGCATAAAGCTCCGTCCACGTACATCTGCCAGCAACCACCGGGCGGTGCAAGGACAGATTCCTCCGCGGTGGGGGCGGGAGTTGGAGTGGCCTCGCTGGTAGAGCCGACCTCGGTGAATTTGGCCTCCACCAGGAAGTCAGCGAGAGCTTGCCCTTTTATGGCCAGCCTGGGGGAGTATGAAATATCGTGCTCGCCGAGCTCCAGCGCCCACTTAGCTATACGTCCGGATGACTCCGGCTTTGACAAGACTTGTCTCAAGGGTAAGTCAGTTAGCACCTAGACGGAATGAGCTTGGAAGTAGGGTCGGAGGCGTCGCTTGGCATTTACTAAGGCCAGTGCTACCTTTTCGAGGCTGGTGTACCTCGTCTCTGGTCCTTTGAGAGCTCGGCTAATAAAGTAGATGGGGAGTTGTCGTCCCACCTCATCTCGTACCAATACCGCACTGATTGTCTCGTCCGAGGCGGCCAGATATAGAGAAAGAAGTTCACCTTTTTTGGGGCGGACGGTCGGTGAGGTACTCTTTCGGTTGTCTTGAAGGCGACACAGGTGTTCTTCCCGGGCGAAGTCAGGAGCTCTCCTCAAGATCTTGAAGAAGGAAGCTACTTCTCGGCAATGAGATAGGAATCTGCGAGGCGGCTAGGCACCGGTGAGTTTGTGGATCTCACGGATGGACTTTGCACTGCATGTCGAGCATCGCTTTCACCTTAGTGGGATTTTCCTTCAGACCTTCTTGAGAAACCCAGCATCCTAGGAATTTACCCGTCCTCACCATGAATGTGCACTTCTGGGGGTTGAGCTTGAGGTTGGCCGACCTGAGGAGCTGGAGAATAGTTCCGAGGTCGTCGGCGCAGCTCTCCGTTTTTTGACTTTTGACTACTATGTCGTCGACGTAGACCTCGACAATCTCCCCTATGTGGTCTTTGAAAATTGCGTCCACCATCCTCTGGTAGGTAGCTCCGGCGTTCTTCAGGCCGAAAGGCATCTTCCGATACGCAAAGATGCCGAAGTCGGTGATGAACGCGGTCTTTGGGGCGTCCTCCGGGCTCATCAGGATTTGGTGGTACCCTTTGTACAGATCTAGGAAGCTGAAGACTTCGTGGCCCACCAGTGCCTCCACCTTCTTATCAATGTCGGGGAGGGGGTAACAATCTTTCGGGCAGTGTTTGTTGAGGTCGGTGTAGTCGACACACATGCGCCACCCCTCCTGGCTTTCGGACCACGACTGGATTAGCCATCCAGGTCGGGTACTTGACTTCGAACAAGATCTTGGCCTTCTGGAGTTGAGTCACTTCGTCCCTTATGACCTGGCTGCGCTCTGTCGCGAACACTCTTTTCTTCTGCCGAACTGGCTTAGTAGCCGGGTCGATGTTGAGGCGATGAGTTATGAGCTCGGGCGACACTCCGGTCATGTCGAGTGGGGACCAGGCGAACACGTCCCTGTATTCCCTCAGAAGCTGCATGACATGCTGCCGAATATCATCTGGGCCCTGGACGCCGACCTTGACAACTTTGGAGGGGTCATCGTCGTATAGCTGGAGGTTCTCAGTCAGGTCGTCCCGAGGTGGCGGCTTCTGGGGATTCTGTAATTGCTATGCCTGAGGCAAGGCTACATCCTGGGTTGAGACTCGTAGGCATTCTTTGGCTGCCGTTTGGTCACCCTGGATGCTTAGCACCCCCACCGGGGTGGGTATCTTGATCGTGAGGTGGTACACCGAGCAGACGGCCTTGGTGGCGTATAGCGATCTACGCCGGGATGATGTTGTATGGAGAGGGAGCGCGTACCAGGAAAAATTGGATGGACTTAGTGGCCACCGCACAGGGGCACGTCCGCGGTAACCGGAAGGGTGATGACACCTTTGGGTCGAACCGCCTCCTGAGTGAAGCTCATGGCGGGATGGTGCGGGGCGTATTTGAATCCCTCCGACCTCAAGTTTATCCAGACACTACGGAAGATAATCTTGTGGAGGCACCGATGTCGATGTAGACCCGATGGGCGTTCTTGTTGCCCACCACGGCTTGTATCGTGATGGCGTCTTGGTGAGGCATGATCTTGGGCACCGGGTCGTCTTTGGAGAACACGATGTCCTCACCATCCGGAGTCGCTTGTTCCTCGGCTCCTCGGGGCCGCCACCGAGCCGTTCTTTAACGACGACCTCGTCGTCCCTGCAGGAGTCCGTAATGGCATAGACACTGCTCCATAGCGTTGGGACCTTCGTCCTCGTCATCTTCGGCCGGGTCGTCGTCGAGTCGCCTGCGGTTGTTGCCACCGTTATTCTTCCCCTGCGCTTCTTGTTCCGGCCCGGCTCGGCGAGGTATTTCTTGACGACTCTCCTTTGACGAGCTCGTCGAATCTGAGCCAGTTTTCGCAATCCTCGGTATCATGACCATACCCCCGGTGATAGTCACAATACTCCTCTGTTGACCTCTTCTTGGATCCTCCTTTCATAGGAGGGGGCTTTGGGAAGAGCTCGGCGTGGAGCTCGAATATCTCCGCTCTCGATTTGAGCAGGTGAGATGCTTTGCCGCCAAGGATTGGCCGAGGTCCGAGTCTGGACTCCAGAGGGCCCTTCTTGATTCTCTCGAAGGCACTTCGGCGTGAAACGCCTGACCTCTCCATCCGGGCTTCTTTCTTTCACCCTCTGCTCGTCCCAGGTCTCCCTCTTTTTCCGGTCTGACTCGTCTCCTTTGATGAAGTTGTCAACCAAGGTCCAAAGGCGACTAGCTGTCTTCGGCTTTTCATGGGTGATCTCCTTATTCAGTGCGCCGGGTCGGATCCCGTTCTTGAACGCGTTGATGATATAGAGATCGTTGCTCTCATCGATTTTGAGAGACTCGTTGATGAACCTCGAGACGAAGTTCGACATCGTCTCGTCCCGCCCTTGGCGGATTGTGAGCAGGTCGGACGAAGGCTGGCGGGTGGCATTTTCGGATAGAAGCGCCACTTAAACGATCCATGAGATCACAGGCGGTGTATACTATTTTGGCGGAGCGAGGTGAACCAGCGTCGGGCGTTGGAGATCAGCACCTCGGGGAAGATCTTGCACATATGGAAATCTTCCATTCCTTGATTCGCCATGTTAGTAGTGTAGGCGAAAAGGAAGTCGGAGGGGTCCCCAAGGCCATCGTAGGCGGCGATGTTGGGTGCCCTGTATCGCTGGGGCAAGGGCATGTCCAGAATCTCTCTGGAGAAGGGAGAGATGATTCTTCCGTTCCGATCGAACCCCGGGAGATCGTTGCCATCTCTCTTTGGAGGGGTGGGAGACCGATAACGGCGTCTATCATCTCTCCGATGGGGAGTTCGGCTCCGCCTTTCCTCTCTCCTGTTTTGCTCGGCTCTCTAGGCGGCATGCCGAGGTGGAGGCGGCTTGCATGGCGACGAGGTGGTGAATGGTTGCGACCTCTCGGCGAGGTGATTGACTTCGGCGGATTGGTGTAGCGTTCTCGGCTATTGTGCGAGGTGGCGTTGACCGCCTCGGTGGGGTGAGCGACCTCGGGCGCTCGTATTCGCCGATTCGGGCACTCGAGAGGTGCCGCTTCATTTGTCCTCGGTGGAGGAAGTTACGGAATTGGCGAGATTGGTATTGAGGAACTCGGACACAACTCGGCCAAGGGCTTCGTGAGACCGGTGAACCGCGCATTCACGGGCGATGAGGTCGGCATCTTCCACCTCGTCGGGCGGCGATCACGGTGTATGGAAACGTTTTCCATGTGGCCTCGGTGTGTGACCGCTTGCGGCGTCGCAATCTCCTTCATGGTGACCACACAGTCGTCCTCGGTAGCGGTTGTTGCCGACATCGGCGGCGGTTGCACGTGTCCTCGCCATTAATTTGTAAAAAGCGAAGCTTTTGTTCGGTGTTCCCACGAGCGGCGCCAATGATAAATCTAGTATATGTTAGTATGCAAGATTTATGTAAGCGATAAAGAACACCAAAGGCTTTTCGTGGTTCGATCGTTAATGATATCTACGTCAGCGGAGGAGTGATTCCTCAATACTTTCACTATGATTTAATTACGGTGAGTGTAGCTAAAAGCTCTTAGTATTCAACAAGCTGCTAACCTTCTACCTTCGATCTAAATCCTATTTATACATATCTGAGAACCCTTAAGGCGGGATCTGATCCCCTCCCATGTAGGGACTCTTCCTCTCCCATGTAGGGACTGTTCCTCTCGCCCCTAGGGACTCTTAGCCTTCCGCTGTAGGGATGCTTATACTTGCGGTGGCGCTGATTAGGGTTTGGGGGCTGGTTGGGGTTTGAAGGTGGGCCTTGGGCTTAACCGCGGGGCATACTAATGTCGAGCCCGGCTCGTTTGGGCTGTCGGTGGGCACAGCGGTTGGGGCCATATCCCATCGACGTCGCCCGACTTCTTCCACCATGGGATCGAGCTTGTCACCCATTCGTGCATGCTCTACCCTTCCTGGAACAGAATGTCAGTCGGCCTCTTCCCCATCCGCTATCTCCCACAGTGGCGAAGCATGCCTCACGTATTCTACGGTCGTCGAGGCTCCCGTTGGGCATCGGCGAGAGCACAGGCCTTGAAATCGGGCGGCTGCCGGTGATGATCCGATCGGGTTCACATGCCGTGTTGTCGTCGAGCACGCCCTTGTACACTGCCGAACCTGCTCGAGCCGATCAGTGGAGCTGCTGAACCCACCGATAGCTTCGACCAGCTGCCGGCGGGAGATTCTCGGATACTTTATCTCTCCTCGCTTCCTCCTCATCCACCCTTGCCGCGCGCCGCCTTCTTCTTCGACCATGGGCACTTTCGATCTCCTTCTCGCCGATGTGAAATCAGACCACGAAGAAAATGGGAGTGTTTAGCGAGACGGAAGAATGGCCATCGAGAAATGGCGAGCTCTTTTCGACGGCAACTTCCTCATTCCCTCGATCGGCGAGGCGCTCGTTTCAAGAGAAAAGAATCCATAGTCGGGTACGAAAATGATCCCTTGTTCGTTACGTTACGGATCTCCCCGGTCAAAATGATCCCTTATTCGTTGCTTGTGACGCGTTGAGGCTCTGGAGTGCGATCGCACTCCCGGTGTGTGACGGCGGGGCCCAGACAAGTTGTTTCGAGATACATCAATGGCGAGAACCATATCTATCTTGCTCAGCTCAAATGGGATATGGCTATTGATAAATCTAGTTACGTGGTATCACGAGATTTATGTAAAGCAATAAAGAACACCAAGGCTTTTACGTGGTTCGATCGTTAATGAGATCTCGTCCACGGAGGAGTGATTCTCAATACTTTCACTATGATTTGAGTGCAGTGAGTGTAGTTACAAGCTCTTAGCATTCAATAAGTTGCCAACCCTTCTACTATCAATTTTCCTTCTATTTATACATATCTGAGCCTGCGCCTAAAGGCGTGCCCAATCTCTCCATTGGCCGGGACTCTTCCCCTGGCGTGCCCTCCATTGGCCGGGGCTCTTCCCCTGGCGTGTCCTCCATTGGCCGGGGCAGGGACGCTTCGCCTTCCGTGCGCCACGTGGAGGGTGGCGCCTGACTTTGGTTCTGGGGGCTAGGGTTTTGGGGGCTGATTAGGGCTCGCCTTGGGCTTAACCGCGTGGGCCCGCTACCAACGTTAGGCCCAGCTCGTTTGGGCCTGTTAGTGGGCCTGATCGGTTGGGCCACATCCCATCATAGCCCCCCCCGAATAGTCGAGTAATTGTGATGCGGTGGAGTGAAGAGCGCTTTGCCGGGTGAGTGTTGCTCGGCTGAAGTTGTTGTCGAAGGTGTTGTCTTTTTGACGTGAGGGTTTATTTGGCGATCTGGTTCCGAACTGAGTTGGGTGGTCTGTTGTCTGTCGCTTGGACAAAGACGTGCTACAGAAGGAAGTCAGTCCGACACGGATAACGACCCCTGCGAAGGTTCGCCGTCCCGATCGAGAGGTTGATCTAGATGGAGAAGTCATGCTTGGATGGTGTCGAGGTTAGATCACGGTGATCGCCCTTCTAGGGATGCCGGGGTGCGGCTTTGGCGGCACACCGAATCTGAGGCTGGTTCGCCGAGTTTCGATCTGGATGGAGACATTCTCGTGAGGGGCGAAGTCCGTTGATAGGGCCTTGAGGGTCGATCTGGGTCCCCTCGTGGGGCGAAGTCCGTTGATGGGGACCAGAGGTCGATCTGGGTCCCCTCGTTATTTGGGGAAGGCAGAGGACGACTGGCGCCGCCATCCGGAGGGCCGGGGTCCGTGTGATGATTGCGGGTCAGTGGCGGTCTATCTTCTGCTATCGTCGTCATATCGCGCCAGCGGTAGTTGGGCACTCGAGCAGGTGTGCATACGTGGACTCCACATCGAATCACGGGTAGGCACGTGTGGAAGTTGAAACGGCCGTTTAAGGCGCCCATTCACTTTATAAATAACCCCGCTTGAGGGAACTGTTCACTTTCTTCTCCTCTTCGCTCCAGAGCAAAAGAACAGACCAAATTTTCAGAGTTTTCAGAAATCTTTGTCCGATCTTGAAGCAGCGAGAGCCCTTCTTTTAAAAAGTAAGTATGACTTCTACATCTTCTTCCTCTCCGGGTTCTTCTTCCACTCTCCCTCTTGATGAAATTATTGAGATTAGGGATTTTATGTGCCATACCTTGGGGGGTAGGTCTCTTGGTATTAGCGAGAGTCTGGGAAATACCCTCTTGGGATGGGTATAAAATTAAGGATGTCAAATCATCTCGGCCGCCCGATGTAATGAGGGTGGGAAGGGAGTGCCATCTGCCGTGGAGGCACAGTGGTGCTGCCGGGGCCCCGTGACCACGCTTTGGCTCAGCCGGAGGGTTTTTTGACGGTGTACGTAGATGCCCTGAGGGCGGGTCTTAGATTTCCTCTAGCTCCCATTTTTTTGCACATTCAGGAATATTTCCAAATTCCCATCTGTCAGTTTACCCCAAATTCTATTAGGTCCGTAGTTGAGATGGGGCTTTCTTGTTATGGCATAGGTAGGAGTTCTCCTTCAAGTCTTGATGCGATTTTTCGTCGAGTGTACAAGAGGAGTGTACTATTTTTCGCCTCGGACCATTTAAGGTAGCCCACCTCCAACGTTCGGGTGGCAAGCAAATACTTTTTTTGCGGGCGATGGGCACCCGAGCTACAGTGGGGGTTGGGTAAATTTCGGGATATAAATTGAAACCCTCGGCTACATAGAGGAGCAACTCAACATGCTCGGTGAGGTCTCAAGTAAAATTTACAGGGGCGACCTCAATAACGCCGGGTTGAGCATACAGTCAGGACTCTGGGTCGGGGGTCCGAGATGGGTGAGGCACCTCTTTCTCTGTTTTTGTACACCCAACCTACTTTGAGTTGACGGGATTTTTCTTTTGTTATGCGGTGGGCGACGTTAAAGAGGAGGTCTTCCCGCCACGCAAGGAGCCTCCGAAGAAGGCGGGCGGGCGGGATTGCCAGCAAGTAGAAGAAGGTTGGCGATCTCGGTCAGCCGTGTGAGCCTTTGTCGGGGTCGAGTCAGGTCGAGAAGCGATTGACCCTTCATCGAGCACGTGGTGCGGGCTCGGTTAATTGCACCCTCCCACAGTATAAAAGCCCCTCCGTACACGGTTTCGTGCTCCGTGATATGTGCTAACTTGTATTGTGTTTAGGAAGCGAGCTCGATGATCGGGACACCGCAGCGTATTCTTTGGGTACATCTCAGAGAGCTCGCTCGATGTGGGATCTTTGGACAGGGCTCGGCTGCTGCAGGCGGATGCGGAGGCCGCTATTGCAGCGAGGGCGGAGGCCGGCGGGTCTGCGCCGAGGCCGCTACGAAAAGAAGGCTGGGCGGAGGCTGCTCGTGGAGGCTGGAGGGGCGCTCGAGGAGGTCGCTGCGAAGGGCAGGAGCTTCGCCGATGGGATGAGTGCCTTCTTTGGCGGTCAGGGGCCAATGTTGAGGGCCTTGGCGGCAAGCTCATCAGTCGGAGAGCTTCGGGCTCATCGCCGAACTTGCCGCCGTGTTGAAGCCGAATGTGGTGTCGGATCACACAGAAAATCGGCGGCCGCCATGCTGACTTTGACAAGGTCGAGCATGGCTGGACCGAGGTCGACCTCAGGAGCTAAACAAGGCTTACGCTGGGTGATCTCGGTGTTGGCTCCTTCCGGTCTTGGAGGCTCTGGCGTCGATTCGGCGCTTCCCGGCCGAGGTCGTCGCTCGGTCTGAGGAGGATGAAGATCCCGAGCTTGGGGAGCTACTTGCGTAGGGATGACATATGTCTAGCCCGCCCGAGGATCTATCTTGGATATTTAATTCACCATACATTGATTATAAACCCAGCATCGCCTATTTAATTAATTGCAACACGTAGGGTTTTCTCGTGTTTACCTTTGGATCCGCCGAGGTGGATGAGCGGATGAGCGGATCGAGACTCGTGCTTTGATCGTCTGGATCGTATCCCGGTTGCCCAATCTCCAACGCCGAGTGAGGACGATCTATGGAGAATGCTTCAAAAATCACCCAAAATCTCTCAATTATTTTCGAAAACTTCTCTTGGGATGAACCCACAATTCTCGAAAAATATGCTTGTTAATAATGAGCATTAACCTAGACTTTATCTCTTACCTTATATTTATAATTCATTACCATAATCCCACAAGGAAAGGATTTATGCATATCCCATAAATATAATAATATTCTTATAGGATAAAGAGAATAAAATCTTGCCATAGAGAGCACATAGGCGCCATTTTCTTGTGCTAAAGGGCTGGATGGGCCACCCGTGATCAAATGCAATGAATAAAGATGGACCTCAAATAAATTAATTATCTTATATTCAGCCCGTAACATAAATTAATTTATAAACATTTATTCATGCCACTAGAGAATAAATGTTGACTTACCCTTTATTACGAAGTTGAGTCGGGCTTGCACTTAGACATTACAAATCCCGTATTTAAGATATCGAGCGTCCATTAATTATTTATAGCATTACATTGCTTAAAATAATTAATATCTTTAATTCATAAGTAGTACCACTCAACCTTATTATTGTACTTGAGCTAACTCAACTGCGCAGGGTTTAGTACAATAAACCTTTGAGCTCCTTAGGGGCGTCATCTTCCTAAACGGATACGGTGACTCGATACGATAACTAGCATGACATACAAGACCGCCACCAACCAAGATGCGGAGAATATTGGGTTAGAACATATAACCTCACCCATAACAAGTCAAAGTGATGGTCAACATCATACTCACCTAATACCTTATCGAGGTTTAGATCATCGTAAGTCACCGAGATCTTGGTTCTTCACTACGGTCGATAGAAGAACACATCTCACCGTGATCCTTCAATACGTCGAGACGCATCAAAGATAGACAAGCAACTAAGTCAAGTCACTTCTTATCTATACCGCAGCTATACCAACAACTCGTCCCTCAAGTTGTCTCGGTTGTGAAACTTTTATATCTCATTAAGCTTGACCAATCATACGAGACTTCGTGATCTTCTACACAATCGTATGATCTAACTTATATATGAGATAAGGGGACATGAATATATGCAATCAAGTATTCAATTCGAGATAGGAGATTGTAATAGTGGTAACGAGAAACATTGTATACAAGCTCAACCAAACCGCTTTCAAGATACAAATCCAACAATCTCCCACTTATACTAAAGCAAACTTTTAGTATACAATGTGTCTCTACTAGCTATTACAAACAACCATCACTTTGCTTCTCCCACTTATACAAAAGTTTCCTTTCTAAGTGGGTGCCATCAGCGCAATCCAAGTCCTCTAACGTGTCCATCGTAGACTTTTGCGGCGCTCTTCGTGAATGGATCCGCTAGATTTTCCGCTATCAATCTTTTCAATCAGCACGCCACCTCGTCTAACGATTTCTCGTATGACATGGTACTTTCTCTCTATGTATTTGGTCGCCTTGTGGGTCCGTGGTTCCTTCGAGTTTGCCACTTGCACTCGAGTTATCACAATGAAACTATGATACTCTTGGGCAAACCGTATCACACCTAGATCCATGAGGTAGTTCTTGAACCATCTGACCTCCTTTGAAGCCTCCGGCGGCTACATATTCGGCTTCCATGGTAGAGTCCGCAATGCATCATTGCTTTGCACTCCTTGAGATACGGCTCCACCTCCCAAGGTAAACACATAGCCCGAGGTTAACTTTTTCTCATCACGGTCACTTGGAACCCAGTCCAGATAACCCAAAGGCATTAGACTATCTCGCATGGTAAACTAGCCTATAATCTCGAGTCCTTTCGGTGCTTGAGTATATGCTTTACTGCGAGTCCAATGAGCTTGTCGTGGTTAGATCGATATCTAGCTACTATGCCTACCGCATGACAGCGTATATCGGGCCTTGTGCATAGCATTGCGTACATGAGACTTCCTACGGTGGGCGTAAGGAACTTGTCTCATTTCATCTATCTCCTTTGCGGTCATGGGTGTTGCGTCTTAGATAAAGGAACGCCATGTCCGAAGGTAGCAATCCTTTCTTGGCGGTGCGCATACTAAAACGAGTAATCACGAGATCAATGTAAGACGCTGAGATAAGCTCAACATTTTCTTCTTGCGATCTCGGTAAACCTTGATCCCAAGAATGTACACGCATCTCCTAAGTCTTTCATTTGAAACCGATCGGATAACCAACTCTTTACGTCGATAATGACTTTCACGTTGTTGCCAACTAGAAGAATGTCATCTACATAAAGTGCAAGAAATACCACATCACCGCTGACATCTAACCGATACACACAACTCGCTAGGCAATCGGGTAAATCCATAGGACTTTACCACCTCGTCAAAGCGTAAGTTCCATGATCGGGAGGTTCGCTTAAGTCCATAAATGGACTTCTTAAGCTTCCATACTAGATGCTCTTCACCCTTTACCACATAACCTTTTGCATATAGATGTCTCTACCTTCCTCAAGGTAACTGTTTAGAAAAGCGGTTTTAACATCCATTTGCCAAACCTCTAGGTTCAAGTGGGCGCTATGGCCGGAAGAATTCGATGGACTTGAGCATTGCTACGGTGAAAAGGTCTCATCGAAATCGATGCCCCTAACTGAGTGTACCCTTTCGCCACAAGCACGGCTTTAAAAGCGAAACCTCTCCATCGGAATCTCTTCCTCTCAGATATCCACTTACTACCTATGGCTTCCTTGCCATCCGTAGAGTGTCTTTCATATACATCCATAGCCGTTATGGACTCCATTTCTAAGTCCATAGCGGTGTGCCATGATCTTGCATCAATATCTTGTATCGCCTCCTTGTATGTCCATGGGTCGATTATTGCTGCTCGTCTCACGACTAAATCAAGATTCACCCACGAACATAAATCTCTCGGGTTGACGAACAACCCTCCCACTACGAAGAGGTTCTACTGAGCACAATGGCAACTGGTGCGGATACTTGTGGTTCTCATCTTGCACAACTTGTTTGGGTAGGTACCACTGTACGGTCGGTATCTCCAAGTGGAACTCGACCCACTTCAATTTCTTGAAGTATCCGTGTCGATCCTCCCACTAGACTCGACATCTCGTACCTTTGGCCTAATCGGTGGTGGAATACGATCATCTTCTAATTCTTGAAGAATGATTTCAACTTTGGTTTATGATTTTCATGTAGTCCTCTTCTAAGAATCGAGCATTAGTGCTAATAATGACCTTCGATCCTTAGGACTATAGAATAAACCACCTTCGTTCCCTCTAGGATAGCCAATAAATAGCCTTGCGTCGGATGTAGCCTTCAACTTGTCGGCCTTCTTGTTCAATGACACGTGTCGGATCGCCCCATATCCTTATGTGGTTTAAACCGGGCTTGCGCCAAACCACAACCTCGAAAGCGGTCTTTTCGATCGACTTGGATGGTACTAGATTCAGCAAGTATGCCACAGATTCAAGGCATACCCCGAACGAAATAGGCAATGTAGCATAACTCATCATAGATCTAACCATTTCAAAAGAGTCCTATTTCTTCGCTCGACACACCATTTCTTGTGGTGTGCCTTTGAAATCTTGGGATGTAATCCCACACTTCACTAGATAGTCCATAAACTCGTTCTTGAGGTATTCGCTGACCGCAAAGGACTTGATACTCTTACCTAGCTTCGCCTCCACTTCCGCCTTAAACTCTTTGAATTTCTCAAAGCATTCGGACTTGCGGTGAAAGCGGTATACGTATCCGCACCTCGAGTAATCGTCAATGAAAGTGACAAAATACTGCACCCTCCACGAGCTTGTGGACATCGGTCCACACAGTCGAATGGACTAACTCAACATTTCTTTGGCTCTATAACCCTTCGCTTTGAAGGGTCCGGTCGACATCTTACCTTCTATACAGATTCGCAGATCGGGAACCTGAGTAACCGTGAGATTACCCAACGCCCATTCTTAGCCGCCTTGGATACTATTTAGATTGATGTGACCTAGTCTAAGATGCCAGAGAAAAGTGGTGTCATCTTCTTGAAAACTTTCTCTTTTTAGGATTTGTAAAGATGCTGACATAGTTATAGGTATTATGTTTTGCGTAAATAGTATAAAGCGAATTATATAAAGTGCCAACACGTGATAACTTCGTCATTTCTTATGATAGAAACACCACTATCAAAAATAACGTAATATCCATGAGTAAATAATTTGAAGCAGTAAACAAGGTTCCGCAGAAATCCGCACATATAAAATGTCTTTAAAACTAAAGCCGTTGTCCCAAAACATAAAGAAACATCTCCAACTCGCAATCGCCGACTTTCGCCGCGTTGCCCATGGAGATCGTTATCTCGCCATCAAACAGCTCCTTGTCCGCAGGAACCCACGCAAGTGTAACAAACATGATCGATTGCCAGTATCTACTACCCAAGAATGGGTAGAACAAGTCGCTAAACATGTTTCCGTTACTAAAGCAAACGGCGTACCTTGAGCCTTGAGCATAGGGCACTTGGCCTTCAATGCCCGCCTTACCTCACTTGAAGCACTTGCCCTTCTCCTTGGCTTCTTCAAGCCTCGGTGGCAACCACGTTCTTGTTCCCATTACTCCCACTATTTGCCTTACTCTTTCACCTTTGGTACCCCTTTTCTTTTTCCATTTTGCAACGAAAAGTTTGGGCCTTAGATGTGGTAGCAAGAGCATGTGCCCTTTTCCCATAACTCCTTCCGCAAAGAACGAGATCATTAAACAACGACTAAGTGTAAACTCGGTCTTGCTCATGATCGCATTCACGAAAGTTCTCAAAAGACTTGGGCAAAGTATTGAGGATGATATCGACCTTGCCGCCGTCAATACCTCCTCCCAACCGATCAAGACTATCCATGAGATGAGTCATGTGGGAGACATGTTCATGGACCGAACTTCCTTCTTCCATCTTACACGCCAAGATTTCTCTCATTGTGTGGAAGCGGATCGTCTCGATCCGATCGCCCAAACTTACTCTCGAGACTTGACCAAATATCGTCGCATCTACCATCGATCGATCTTTGCAATGCAAGCCTTTGGACATAGTAGTCATCATATAGCATTTAGCCATATTGTTTGACTTATTCCAAAGTCCGCTTGACTCTCAAGCTCATTAGTCGATCGTCGATGTGAGCATCGGGTTTAGGAGTAGTGAGAACAAACATGTGTTCTTCATAAGAACATATTCCATGTTTCGCTTCCACTCGATAAAATTTGGACGGATAACGGATTTTGTGCGAGCATATTGATAATCGGTGTAAGAGACATATCCGAAACGATAATGAAAACACACAAGCATACGATCGCATATAATTCGTAATAATAATATTGTAACCTTTTGATAAACAATATTAATTGAAACCTCCAATCGCCCAAGGAATCCCACATGCAAGCCAGCGTGTGGACGCCATACATGAACCCTCGACCGCACTAAAATATACCTTTTAGTCGTTTAATTTCAATCCATGTCAACTTATCCTTATGACAAATGAAATTAACGATTGGACCTTACTAGACCACATCACTATCGCAAGAAGGACTTCATGGGAAGTTGTACTCGGGTGATGTCTAGCAATGACCACATTTCTAACAGAGAAAATGAATTCTTAGAATTGGCATACTCACTCGGACCATACCGCCCAATTCAAATTCTTTTGTTATCTCATTTTATATCTATCTCTAGAGAACTTATGAAAATCGCACATGAAAGCCACGCGTGTGGGCGTTTACACATGAAACTCCCACTTCAATAGATTTAAAATGTTTTATTTAGAAATCTCATCTAACAAACTTATGATAAACAAGCAAGCAAGCCCGCGCGTGTGGGCGTTAACTCACAAGCGTCTCACTTTGTTTAGAGATCAAAAGTGGAGGTCTCACATTTTAATTAAAAAAATTAATATGTCGGTTACTTGCTTAGTCATTTTATTCAAAAGGTTTGTCCATGCGAGATCACGTAATCTAGCATGCTTTTCTATAGAACTCAACATGTAAAACATGCTCGCAGAATTCTAAAATATGCTCGATAAACGCGATAAACCTAGCATGCTTACTATGCGCATCCAATTCGTAAAACACTTAAAGGTTTGTCAGCGTAATTTAAACATACATAGCATGCTACCGCATTATTTAAACATCCACGACATGCAATGAGCGATAAAAATAAAATAAAACGCTCATCGTGGGCTCACTCGTGAAACCCGCACTTTCGCCTAATCTATTACATAGAATTGCAAAGCATGCAATTAAACTTGAAAACGGCCTCGCGTGCGGACACGGACCGGATTCGACAAAACTAGATTTGGGCGGATCGGTGGACGGGCCGGATCGGGCCTAAAATCTGGTCTGGGCACGAAAACGGGTTCGGGCGAGGTTTGGGCCGGTTGGCCTAAAATATGTCTGGGCGGCCGCTGGGGCACGACCCATGCAGCCAGCAGCCCATCCGCCGCCTCATCTTGCGCCGCCATCGCCGGTGAGCTCCCGCTGGTCGCTGCCGGCGCCGCTGCATGTAGCAAGACATCGTCGAGCGCCACCGGGACGTCTGCTAAAATCGCGCCCCGCCGCCCAAGACTTGCTGAACACGCCGCGTGCCCGCCGCGTGTCTCGTCGCGTGCTGTCTCGCGGGCTCGCTCGCGGCGGTCGCGGCGATTGCAACCCACCGGGGTGCGACGCCGCCGAGCTCGTTGCTCCCGCCGCCGCGCGATCCGCCATTGCCGCCGAGTGGTCTCGCCACTCGAGGTTTCCCATGCGCACCGCCGAGTGCCGGTGCTTCCGCACAAAGTCGCGCCTGCGCCGCCCGCGCGCACGCACGCCGCACGATGCCGCGCCTTGGCGCCGAGACGCTGCCGGGCGCCGCTGGCCGCTGCCGCACTTCGCCGAGGAGTCGCCGCCTTTGCCCATGTCCGCCGCCGCCCTCGCGATCGTCCACGCGACCGCGAGGCTCGATCGCAGAAACCGTGCGGGGACACCGCTCGATTTTCCGTCGTGTCGTCTTTCATGCTTTCGCCTTCGTTCTTCTTTTACATATAAGATTCTGACGAAAATAAATCTAATCTAACCACGGATTTTCTGGTGAAAAAAAAACAACAAAAACAAAAAGCGAGCCACGATGAACGAAAGATCCACAATTAATTAAGTGCACGTAATAATCAAACGTGAATTAATCCAACAGAGCCAAGATTCTGATCCCAGGCTCTGATACCAATTGTAGGGATGACATATGTCTAGCCCTCGCCCCGAGGATCTATCTTGGATATTTAATTCACCATACATTGATTATAAACCTAGCATGCGTCTATTTAATTAATTGCAACACGTAGGGGTTTTCTCGTGTTTACCTTTGGATCTGTCGAGGTGGATGAACGGATCGAGACTCGTGCTTTGATCTTCTGGACTGTATCCCGGTTGCCCAATCTCCAACGTCGAGTGAGGACGATCTATGGAGAATGCTTCGGAAAATCACCCAAAATCTCTCAATTATTTTCGAAAACTTCTCTTGGGATGAACCCACAATTCTCGAAAAATATGCTTGTTAATAATGAGAATTAACCTAGACTTTATCTCTTACCTTATATTTATAATGCATTACCATAATCCCACAAGGAAAGGATTTATGCATATCCCATAAATATAATAATATCCTTATAGGATAAAGAGAATAAAATCTTGCCATAGAGAGCACATAAGAGTGGCCGATTTTCTTGTGCTAAAGGGGTCTGGATGGGCGACCAGGGATCAAATCTGAGGAATAAAGATGGGCCTCAAATAAATTAATTATCTTATGTTCACCGAACATAAATTAATTTATAAACATTTATTCATGCCACTAGAGAATAAATCTTGACTTACCCTTTATTACGAAGTTGAGTCGGGCTTGTACTTAGACATTACGAATCCCGTATTTAAGATATCGAGCGTCCATTAATTATTTATAGCATTACATTTGCTTAAAATAATTAATATCTTTAATTCCTTAAGTAGTACCACTCAACCTTATTATTGTACTTGAGCTAACTCAACTGCGGGGTTTAGTACAATAAACCTTTGAGCTCCTTAAGGGACATCATCTTCCTAAGCGGATACGGTGACTCGTCTGAGATAACTAGCATGACATACAAGCACTGCCACCACCCAAGATGTGGAGAATATTGGGTTAGAACATATAACCCTCACCCATAACAAGTCAAAGTGATGGTCAGCAACTCATACTCACCTAATACCTTATCGAGGTTTAGATCATCGTAAGTCACCGAGATCTTGGTTCTTCACTACGGTCAGATAGAAGAACACATCTCACTGTGATCCTTCAATACGTCAGAGACGTACCAGCATAGACAAGCAACTAAGTCAAGTCACTTCTTATCTATACTGCAGCCTATACCAACAACTCGTCCTCAAGTTGTCTCAGTTGTGAAACTTTTTATATCTCATTAAGCGACCAATCATCTGGATTACGTGATCTTCTACACATCTTTGTATGATCTAACTTATATATGAGATAAGGGACACGATATATGCAATCAAGTATTCAATTCGGATAGGAGATTGTAATAGTGGTAACGAAACATTGTATACAAGCTCAACCAAACCGCTTTCAAGATACAAATCCAACACTTGCCGAGTGCGGGCGAAGCCGAGGAGGAGGAGGTCTCGAGCTCCGACCAAGGGACCAACCGCGAAGGCGGCGGGGGACCGGTGAGGCGGTGGACAGCCGAGGTCAGTGGACCCATTGTAATAGGCGATCTGCGGGGTCACTAGGATCACGTGCCTTGTAAAATTTCCACCTTTGATCAATGAACAAAATTTTCCCTTTTTGAAATGCGTATTGTCTTGTTCATTTGTAGCACTGCTCTCAATATTTCGGACTTGACCATGACTTGTCGACCAAACTAAAAGAAGTCCGAGGTGTTTTGGCGAAAAGGACGAAAAGTGCTATTCGGAGGAAAATGATCCACGAACCGACCCAGTTGTGGCCACCATGGATATCAGCTCGGTGTCATCCGCCGATCTGAAGAAGAAGCTGCAGGAGGCCGATCTTGAGGCGGGTCACCTCCTGGCCGAGAACGAGACTCTTAAGTCAAGGATCCTGCATCTCGAAGTCCAGGGGGCGGACTTGTCTGCCGACGTCGTTCATGGACGTTTGATGCAGTGTGGGAGGAACTCGAGATGGCCCGAGAAGTCACGCAGGTCTCAGGAGCACGCAGAGTCTGGCGGTGATTCGCCGATCCGGGCGTGACCATCTCCGAAGTTGATGGGCGGGTTCAGAGCACTTCGCTTGCCGAGGGATGGTCTTTGAGACTACGGCGGGCCGAATAGTAAAGACTTCAAAGATGCCTCGACTCCTCGTGAAGTACCTCAAGATCTATGAGATCATCCGGAGACGTCGCCCGCCCAAAGCTAGTAGCCGCATCACTGACCCCACTGTGTTAGAGTTGAAGAACTCGATGATGGGGCGGTTATGCCGACTCACGTTGAAGTCTTGAGGTTACTTGGTCCGGCTGCACCTAGGGCGCCTCGTGGCCAGCCCGGAGATCGGAAGAAGAGGACCCCAAATCCACCGGGGTCAGGAGCAGGCGGAAGCGCGAGAGGTCGGCTCGAGGCCGGGGACGCGGCCGGGCGGGCAGCCTGTGGGAGAAGAGTCCAACCTAGGCCCTGTGAGCTTCTTCCTCGTGTGGGCGATTCGAGCTCGCGCCTAGCGTCCCTGGGGTAGGCCTCGGGGACGCTGGAGTCCCTGTTGTGTCATGGCGCCTCAGGTCTCTGGCGGATGTACCGAGGCGGGTCACTGGGATGCCGGCCTAATCGACTGGGTTGAAGGCACCGAGTTCATTCCAGGTGTTCATCGCCAACATGGAGATTTTGTTCAATCGCGGTGTAGCTTCAGTTGTGGCGTAGAGCTCGGAAGCCCGAATAAGTTTGTATATAGCTTAGGACTTTGTATGTAGTCGTAAATGTATTTAGACTCGTTCCGAAGTGTATATTTTCCCCCTTGAGAGGTACAAACATAGCTTAGGACTTCGTTTTGGTCGTAAATGTATTTAGACTGTATACAGAAGTGTATATCTTCCCAAATAAAGGGGTATAAACGAGCTCGGAAGCCCGTTGACTTGTATATGGCTTGGAACTCGGTTTGTAGTCGTTAATGCATTTAGGCTCGTGTCTTGAGTGCATATCTTCCCAAATAAAAGGGGTATAAGTTGGCGAGATCGGTCGGATGTCGCGTGCGTGTAGACGCCCAACTTAATGGGTAATCAGATGCTTTGCATGTAGACGTTCAAATTAATGAGTAGTCCGTATGTGCACTACTTAGTGGGATTTTCATCTTCGTGAGGCGCCCCTTGTGAAGGTTTAGATGTGGTATATCCGAATGGATGTTCACATAGATATGAGACAAGTGAAATATTCATTAGAAAAACAAATGTTTTATCAATATGTAATCAACATCGTATTTTGGCAAAACAATAAAGGGAGTAACATGATGTCGATCCGAAATCGAAGCTATGTAAAGTACCTCCTTAAATGAGTGATGTGCCGGGTTCGGGATAAGTGCCGGATAGGTGAGCTAGCTTGTAAGCCCTTGCCGAGGTCCTCGTGAACGCGGTATGGGCCTTCCCATGTCGGATCCACTTGTTAAGACGCTCGGCTCATCGGCTTCATTATTCCGTAGGACGAGGTCGCCTACTTGGGCGTGGAGGCTTTGAACCTTCATTGTAGCACCGCGCGACCGGCCCTTGTACTTGGCTTCGTTTATGAAGGCGAGCTCGCGCTTCTCTTGATAGCATCAAGGTTGTACGTAGGTCTTCCTCGTTATTGGCGTGGTCGAGTGGAGAGTGCAAGGGCTTGATGCACGATCTCGGCGGTATGACGGCCTCGGTGCCGTGAGACCAGTTGAAGGGGTTTCTCGAGTGCGAGGTCCGGGTGTTGTCATGTAGGACCGGAGGACTTGAGGAGATTTTCACCCAATCACCTTAGCTCGGTCTAGCCTTTTCTTCAATCTCGACGATCGTGCGGTTCGTTACCTCGGTCGACCATTCGCCGCGGTGTGTAACCGAGGTGAAGCGTTGTTCGATCTGGAGCTCTTCACACCACTCCTTGAAATTTTTGTCGATGAACCGGGTGCCGTTGTCCGAGACCGAATATACGGTATGCGGGCGGCGCATATATTTTTCCACACGACGTCTCGAATCCTCCCGCTTGTGAGGCTCGGCGGCTCGGCCTCAACCCATTTTGTGAAGTAGTCATGGCTACGACTAAGTATCGGTGACCCGGTGCTCGGTCGAACGGACCAACGATGTCGATCCTCCATCGCACGAAGGCCACGGGCTCTGCAGCTGCCGGTCGGTTTGGGGTAGCTTTTGACCGTGGAGTGAAGTCGGCACCGACACTTTTGACAAGCTCGGCCGAATCTTGAGCGAGTAGGCCAAGAATATCCCGACCTCGGTGTCTTCTTTGAGAGAGCTCGCGACCGATGTGGCTTCCGCAAGATCCTCTGTGGATCTCATTGAGCACGTAGTCGGCTTTTTCCGGCCCGAGGTACCTCAGGAGGGGTTGAAGGTAAGACTTCCGGTAGAGTGTGCCCTCGTGTATGAGGTACTTCTGGGATTTCGCCATCATCTTTTGGCTTCGAGCCGATCTTGAGGTAGGCGTCATCTTCCGTGATAGGCCTTTGGGGAGACATCCAATTGGCTCTATCTCGGTGATGATGCCGATGTGAGACTCGCTATGCTCGGAATGAACCTCCTCCACTGGTGAACTTGTTGACGACGCAGCTAACTTGCGGAGGACGTCAGCTCGGTTGTTTTCCCCCTGTGGTATTCGATGAATACTGGAGTACCTGAATAAGGTCAGCATCTCCTTTGCCTTGTCGAGGTACTGCTTCATTCGATCCTCCTTGGCCTCGTATCCGCTAGGACCTAGTTTACCACGACACAGAGTCTCAGAAGATCCGGACATTGTCCACTTTCAATTCCTTTGCGGGCGAGTCACGAGATCGGTACATACCCACCTCGTTGTTGGTGGTCGGGAAGGTAAACCGAGGCGTAGGTCACTTCTTGTTTGTCGGGCCAAGGAGGAGGATGCTGCCCATCGCCTGCTTTGCATGAAGCTCGCCCACGTACATCCGCCAGCAGCTTATCGGGTGGTGCGGGGACGGATTCTCGACTATGGGGGCGGGCGTTGGGGCGACCCGTTGGTAGAGCCGACCTCGGTGAATTTGGCTTCCACCGAAGTCGGCGAGCTGCCCTTTTATGGCGGTCAGGGGAGTGCGAGATGTCGTGCTCGCGAGCTCCATGCCCACTGCTATCGTCCGGATGACTCGGCTTGGACAAGACTTGTCTCAAAGGTAGGTCGGTTAGTACCAGACGAATGGGCTTGGAAGTAGGGTCGGAGGCGTCGCTTGCTCACCAAGGCTAGTGCTACCTTTTCGAGTGGTGTACCTCGTCTGGGTCCCTTGAGAGCTCGGCTAATAAAGTAGATGAGGAGTTGTCGCCCTCCTCATCTCGCACCAATACTGCCATCGATGGCCTCGTCCGAGGCGGCCAAGTATAGAAAGGAGTTCACCTTGCTCGGGCGACGTGGGTCGGCAGGTCGGCGGATACTCCTTCACCGTCTGAAGGCGACTGTGTTCTTCCCGCCAGTGAAGTCCGGAGCTCTCCTCGGGATCTTGAAGAAGGAAGCCGCTCGGCTCGAGATAGGAATCACGAGGCGGCTAGGCACCGGTGAGTTTGTGGATCTCACGGATGGTCCTCGCACTGCATGTCGAGCACCGCCTTCACTTGGTGGGATTGGCCTTGAGCCCTCTTGAGAAACCCAAGATCCCGTGAACTTGCGGTCTTCACCATAAATGTACATTTACGGGGTTGAGCTTGAGGTTGGCCGACTGAGGAGTTGGAGGATAGTCTTCGGGTCATCGGCGCACTCTCCATTTTTGACTTTGACCACGATGTCGTCGACGTAGACCTTACAATCTCCCGATGTGGTCTTTGAATGTTGCATCCACCATCCTCTGGTAAGTAGCCCGCGCTCTTCAGCCGAAGGCATCTTTCGTTCGTAAAGGCGCCAAGTCGGTGATGAATGCGGTCTTGGGCGTCCTCCGGCTCATCGAGGATTTGGTGGTATCCTTTGTATAGATCTAGGAAGTTCAACATCTCGTGGCCCACCAATGCCTCCACCTTCTTGTCAATGTCGGGAGGGGTAGTAATCTTTAGGCGTGCTTGTTGAGGTCGGTGTAATCGACGCATACGCGCCACCTCCCCTCGGCTTTGGACCACGATGGATTAGCCATCCGTGTCGGTATTTAACCTGAACAAGATCTTGGCCTTCAAGTCGAGTCACCTCGTCCCTTACGACTTGGCCTGCGTTCGCGCGAATATTCTTTTCTTCACGGACCGGCTTGGTAGCCGGGTCAATGTTGAGGTGATGAGTTATGAGCTCGGGCGACACTCCGGTCATATCGAACGGGGACCACGCAAACACGTCCATGTATTCCCTCAGAAGTTGTATGACACGCCGGATGTCGGTTGGGCCTAGGTGCCGACTGGATGACCTTGAGGATCGTCGTCGATAGTCGAAGGCTCGGTCGGTCGTCCGGGCGTCGGCCTCCGAGGGTTCTGTAATTGCTATGCCTGGGGTGAGGCCGCATCTTGGGTTGAGACTCGTAGGCATTCTTTTGCTATCGTTTGGTCGCCCTGGATGCTAAGCACTCCCACCGGGGTGGGAATCTTGACGGTGAGGTGGTAGACCGAACAGACGGCCTTGGTGGCGTATACCAATCTCTCCCGTGACGATGTTGTGCGGAGAGGGCTTGGACCAGAAAAAATTTAATGGCCTTGGTGACCGACGGGAGCCCGCCCTACGGTAACCGGAAGGGTAATGGCGCCTGGGTTGAACCGCCTCTGGATGAAGCTCCGTGGTGTGGTAGCGGAAGTACTGAATACCTCCGACCTCGAGTTTATCCAGGCAGCTCTGGAAGATGATGCTGACGGAGGCCCCAATGTCGACATAGACCCGATGGACGTTCTTGTTGCCCACCACGGCCTGTATGGTGATGGCGTCCTGGTGCGGCATGATTTTGGATACCGATCCTCCTTGAGAACACTATGTTCTCACCGCCCCGAGTCGCTTGTTCTTTGGCTCCTCGGTGGCCGACCTCAGAGCCGTTCTTTAACGACGACCTCGTCGCTCCGGCGGGCGTCCGGTTATAACGTAGACCTGCTCCATAACATTGGGACCTTCGTCCTCGCCGTCTTCGTGTCGGGTCGTCGTCAAGGTCGGCCCGATTGTTGCCACCGTTATTCTTTCCCCGCTTCCTGTTTCCGCCCACTCGGCCGAGGTATTTCTTGAGGCTCCACCTTTGACGAGCTCGTCGATCCGCGAGCCCGTGTTCCTCGCAATCCTCGGTATCATGACCATACCCTTGGTGATAGTCACAATACCCTCCGGACCTCTTCTTGGATCCTCCTTTCATCGGAGGGCTTCGGAAGAGCTCGGCGTGGAGCTCGAATATTTCCGTCCTTGATTTGAGCGGGGGCGCCTGCTACTGTGGTTGGGCCGAGGTCCGAGCACGGATTCCAGCCGCCCTCTTGATTACTCGAAGCGCTTGCGGCGCCACGACTTGGTCATCCGGCTTTTTTCTCTCGGACCGCTCGTCCCGATCTCCTCTTCTTCCGATCCGACTCGTCTCCTTTGACGAAGTTATCCACCAGGTTCCAAAGCTTACTCGCCGTCTTTGGTTTCTCCCTGGTGATTTCTTTGTTCAACTCGCCGGGTCGAAATCTGTTTTGAGAACGCGTTGATGATGTAGAGATCGTTACTGTCATCAATTTTGAGCGACTCTTTGATGAACCTCGAGACGAAGTTCGACATCATCTCGTCCCGCCCTTGGCGGATTGTGAGCAGGTCGGAGGAAGGCTGCTGAGGTGGCATCTTCTGATAGAAGCGCCATTTGAACTGATCCATGAGGTCCTGGAAGCAGTGTATACTGTTCTGGCGGAGCGAGGTGAACCAAAGGGCGTTGAGATCAAGACTCGGGAAGATTTTGCACATGTGAAAATCTTCCATTCCTCGATTCGCCATGTTGGTAGTGTAGGCTAAAAGGAAGTCGGAGGGTCTCCAGGCCATCGTAGGCAAGCAATATTGTGTGTCCGTGATCATCGTGGGCGCGTGTCTAGAATTTCCACGAGAAAGGGAGATGATTCTCCGCACCGGCCGAACCCGGGAGACCGTTGCCATCTCTTTACGGAGGGTGGGGACCGATAGCGGCGCCTATCGTCCCTCCGAGGGGAGTTCGACCGCCTTTCTTCTCTCTGCTTTGATCGGCTCTGCCGGTCGGCATAAGGTGGAGAGCGGCTCCGAATGGCGCGGGGCGATCAGTGGTGGCGGCTCATCTGCGGTGGCGGCTCGCGAATGGGGTGGCGGCTCGGCCACGGTGAGCGGCTCCGGACGTCGGGGTGTGATGCACGTTCTCGCTATCACGCCGAAAGGGGCCGGCCGCCGGAGGGGAGCGACCTCGGGCGGCCGTGGTAGTCGGTTCGAGGGCCCTTGGGGCCCGCCCTTTGTCCTCCGGTTGAGGAAGCTTTGGAATTGCCGAGGTTGGCGTTGAGGAACTGGTCACAGCTCGGCCGAGGGCCTCGTGGGACGAATGAGTGCTTGTTCGTCCTCGTTGAGGTCGGCATCTCCCTACGTTGGGAGGCGGTCTGAGGTGTATGGAGACGTTTTCCATGTTGCCCTCGTGAGTGTGAACGCCAGGGCGTCTGCGATCTCCTTCCCGCGACCCGAGTGACCACCGGTCGTCCTCGCCGCGGTTGTTGCCAGCGTCGGCGGTTGTGCGTGTTCTTGCCATTAAGTTGTAGGAAACGAAGCTTTCTTGTTCGCATCGCTTCCCACAGACGGCGCCAATGATAAATCTAGTTACGTGAGTATGCGAGATTTATGTAAAGCAACAAAGAACACCAAGGCTTTTACGTGGTTCGATCGTTAATGAGATCTACGTCCACGGAGGAGTGATTCCTCAATACTTTCACTATGATTTGAGTGCAGTGAGTGTAGTTACAAGCACTTAGCATTCAATAAGTTTGTCAACCCTTCTACTATCAATTTTCCTTCTATTTATACATATTCGAGCTCTGCGCCAAAGGCGTGCTCCAATCTCTCCATTGGCGGGACTCTTCCTGGCGTGCCTCCATCGTCGGGCTCTTCCCGACGTGTCCTCCATTGGCGGGGCGGACGCTTCGCTTCCGTGCGCCACGTGGAGGTGGCGCGACTTTGGTTCCGGGGGCTGGGGTTTTGGGGGCCGATTAGGGCTCGCCTTGGGCTTAACCGTGGGCCGCTACCAACGTTAGGCCCACTCGTTTGGGCTGTTAGTGGGCCCGATCGGTTGGGCCACATCCCATCGGCTATCTAACATATTGCTTGAAAGGTTCAAATGCAGCTTTGAACTGCTGAAACCGGCAACTGCAGATGGAATCATCCCATAGATTCTGTTGTGTGACAGATCAAGAATTCGTTAGAAGACGATAACAGTTTTGGTGGAGGAAAATATACTTTACTTCGTCTGCTTCAAAAGAAAGTTACATAGGTATATATAGGTATAGGAATTACACCATCCCTTTCAATACATAAATAGACTTTTAATCAAAACGTGGGATAAATATTTTTCATAAATGCATGGATATGAGTGGTCTAGTCATAGGAAGACAATTAAAAGGTGGTCACATATATCATATAAGAACCAAGTTTATTTATATTTGTGTATTTTATGTTGTTATCGGTTCATAACTTCATATCAATTCGATAAAAATAAAGATACACGTAATATACATTTTAACCTACCCAATGTAATTTTTATTTTTATTTTTATGTTTTGAAGTATTTAAAATGAAAGTAATAAAGTCATATTTTCATAAGAGTTGGAATTAAAAATACACAAATATCATAAGAAACCTTTAGAAATATCCAAACTATGCAAAATTAGGTAGATTCTCAATGCATTGGTCAACAATACCCCTCAATTCAATAATCTACTACTTTCTTTACTAATATCATTCAAACACTCATTTAATGGATATTTAATCATGCTTATCAATCAGGCCCAACATGTTTCGTACACCAAATGAAAATTATCAACCGAGTTCTCGACTTTATACCTTTTTTACTGTAGTGCTACCGAGACTCCTTTGGGTCGCTGGATTTATACGAGCTTTGAGCTCCTCCCAAGCTCTGTAACTTCCTTTTTTGTATGCTTACCTCACATTCATTTTGAAGATGATTTACGTTCACTTTTCATTATTGATGGCACAAGTAGCTGCTCAAGAGCTTCCAGACGTCGCATCCGACCCTGACCTTTCCCCCCTCTACCTGAAAGAGGAGGCTTTGATCTGGAAAAGGTCCTTGAATCTCCGTACTTCTTCAACTGATCTTCCCCTATGGAAATTTTACTCTCTTCATCGGAGAAGTGGTTGCTTCAAATGCCACTGGTTTAGTAGAAGCCGAATTTTCTGTAAGCAGAGATAAGAGCTCATCTTTTGCTCTTCCACGCACTCTTGGAAAAACCTGATGATGTTCCTGCATATTCTATTTAGTACATATGCAGCTTTTCCTGTGCTATTCTATCTCATTCCAACCTTCGATAAGTCGTAATCATCAGAATATTCTGGAAGTTGAGGATTATGAACCGAAACATGAGGCAGATATAAGCAAAGGCCATCAAGAAGATTGAAAATGGCTACATTTTTGGAGAGGGATTTTCTTGGGGTGAGTATTAGGATTTCGGTTCGGATTTTTGCCTAATCCGAACCGATCCGAAAATCCGAATTTTGAGAGAGAAAAATCCGATTCAATCGGATATCCGAAAATTCGAAAATCCGATTTTCTTATAAAAAAATCTGAACCGAATCGAAAAATCCGAAATTATGAAAAACCGAAAATCCGAAACCAATTTTTGTTAATTCTTATATACATTTATATTAAATTTAAAAATATTTAAATAAAATATTATTTTATATATATATATATATATAATTCGGATTTTTGGATTTTTTCGGATTAAAAAAACCCAATCCGATCCTATCCGAAAATCCGAAATTTTGAAAAATTTCAATCGATCCGATCCGAAAAATCCAAAACAAATTTTAAATTTCGGTTTGGTTCGAATCGGATATTCAGTTTTTGAATTTTGCTAAGCCCTAGGATTTTATGTTCATTCATTGCTCTATGGTGTATAGGTAAGTACTATGTTCAAGTATACTATCGAACAATTACAAAATAATCGAATGGAAATATTATATAAAATTTTTGAAGAGATATTTGGGTTCTTTCGTGTTGAAATCTCCAAAATTAATTCGATATACATTGTTTTATAGTGGATGATCATCAGCTCCATCATATTAAAGGAAAACAAAATAAAAAGCCTTTATCACTTGTATTCAAGGTAAGAACTCTTGTTATCGATTTTTTTTTTTTATTCCAAATAGTATTTGGTTTCCTATTTCAGTACTTTTTTTACAACACATTTCAATATTATGTGTGTCTGTTCTTGGTTTAATTGTAGAATGATTAATTCCTGAGATAAAATATCAGTTTGAGTTCACTGTTATATAACCTTTAAATGTTTTATATTAATTGATAAAAAAAATATTTCAATATTATTATTTCATGATAAGTGTACATTTATTATGTTGTCAAATTTATACGTGTGTAGACAAAACATTATATTTTCTATATTTCCAGTAACCAATGGGACCAACGTAACTTTGTTCCTTTTCGTTGAGAAACTGAATCTTTATTACGGCTATTAATGTAGGCATGAGTCGAAGGCTTTTGTCGGTTGACTATTCCAACTCATTAAACCAAATATTTATTCGAAAACTGGTGGTCAACTGCCAACATATTACTTCCCAGTTTTATGTTGTAAACTAATAGTTATACTTTAAACCGTATTAATCGTAGCGCTCCTTCAACTACCAACGTTTTGTGACAGAAGTCAAAATGCTACTCTCCATATATCGAGAGAGAGAGAGAGGTGGCCATGAATGCATGCATGGAATTATCACGTACATGCGCAGGTATTCGAGCTGGAAAATGTGTAAGTTGTCTTGAAAGAGTGGAAAGTTGGCAAAGGAGAAATTAGTTGGCGATAATATTTATGGTTACAATGAATAAGTAGGTGGCGTGAAGTTGGCTATATATAGTGTTGCAGTTTAGTAATATTTCTTGCATGCAAATCAAAATGGTTGGGAAAGGCGGGTATCTGGCGGTTGCCTTTGTGATTTTGGTGGTGGGGTGTGTGGAGCCCAGGAAGCTGCCACAAAATGGTGAAGTCAAGCCTGATTGTGTTGGAAAAGGTGGTGGAGGGGGTGGGATTGGTGGCGGTGTGGGAGGTGGCATAGGCGGGGCGCATCATCACCACGCAGGTTCAAACAGTGGGCATAATGGTGGAAAGCACCACAAGAAGGGGGAAAAGCATCACCGTGGTGGAGTTGGAGAAGGTATAGGAGGGGGGAGTGGAGCTGGAACTGGGAAGGGAGGTGGTAGTTCTGGTAGAGGAGGCGGAGACGCGAGTATTGGGGGTGGAATTGTTGGTGGAGGAATAGGCAAAGGAATTGGTGGGGGTGGGGAAATAGGAGGAGGAGGTGGTGGTTTTAGTGGTGGGATAGGCAAAGGAATTGGTGGAGGCATAGGCGGGGGATAGGAGGAGGTGTTGGAGGTGGCATAGGTGGTGGTATTGGTGGAGGATTTGGGGGCGGTGGCGGATTTGGTGGTGGTATAGGCAAAGGAATTGGTGGTGGTGGTGGTGGCGGATTTGGTGGTGGTATAGGCCAAGGAATTGGTGGAGGAGTTGGTGGTGGTGGTTTTGGAGGAGGTACCGGCAAGGGATTGGGTGGTGGTGCTGGTGCTGGATACGGAGGAGGTATCGGCAAAGGAATAGGTGGTGGCGGCGGCGGCGAGATCGGTGGTGTCAGCAGTGGCAGCGGAGCAGGATTTGGGGGAGGGATAGGTGGTGGAAATGAAGTGAACAAATCATGAATCTAAATCTTTCCCATTATTCTTTCCTGAAAATTTCATCTGTAGTTTATTTCCTTCTGCAGTTAATTGCAGCCTTAAGTTTGAAAAAAAATTGCAGTTCTATCTGTGATGTAATGTTGTAGCAGTAATAAAACGTTCTTGTGAAATTCTGCTGCCGTTTATGATTCAAGCAGCTTCTTAACGCTTTCTAACACAGAAAGGGCAACTGGAAAAATAGTCACACATCACTAAAATCTAAATCACTCGAAACTACATACGGACAATAGCATTTCATGCATTCAATGACTCTAGAAATTGCAAAGCAGCAAGAACTTGTATGTGATGGCAGTAGCAATCTAATACAGTTATAAATATGTTACTAGCTAGCAGGCTATATATACAAATACATATATATATATATATGAGAAATCAAATAGTACCCGAGTCTGGGGTAATATGTAGTACACTAGTACTCAATCCCATCCACTCATCTCATAGATCCTATTGTGGAGGTTTTTTAAGTTTAATTTCGCTGATTTCGCTACAGTAAGGATAGATTAGTAATTTGATTTGTTATGTGATTGCAAAAAATGAACCATGCATTTAGTTGAACTGAACAATGCATTTAATGAACATAAAAATACATGCAGTTGAACACAATAATGCATACAGGTTGGAAGTGTGCGCCCAACACGCACTCATGCTGGCGCGACCCTTAGCGCCCGTTGGCCAACAATGCATTTTTACGTTTTGTAAGATGCATGAACATGTTTTGTTAAATGCATGTTTGTGTTTCGTGCCAATATGCAGTTTATGTTTTGTTAAATATAGTTTTATGTTTTGTTAAATGCAGTTTTATATTTTTCGACAGCAAATCTCTCATCCATCAATCTCCGTCAATTTCGCCGTCTCTTTCCCAGATTAATCGATGAATTTCGCCGTGAACCATTGACATAGCCACCATTTTATCTCGATTATTCAATCCCCTATCAAATTCATCTTCTATTTTTTTTCTCAAAATCCATCAATTTTGTTCTCAAATTTTTTCTTCTTCTTTCTTTTCTTTCAAAATATGTTATTTTTTGTTGTTCGTATGTATTGTTGCTGCTGTCCACCGCTATCTGCTGCCATCATTGTCGTCCCCTTCGCTACTGCCATTGTAAAAAAATGGAAGAAGAAGACTGATTTGTTTTATTTCCATTTTGCCCCTTGTGAAAATTAAAAAAGAAAAGAAAATAAAATGAGCAGTCATGCAGCTCATTTTATTTTCTTTTCTTTTTTAATTTTCGCAAGGGGCAATATGGGAAGAAACCAAATCAACATTCTTCTTCTCCTCCTTGACGATAGCGGACGGTGCCGGAGACGATGACAGCGGCAACGGCAGCGGATGGCGCCGACGGCGGCAACACCGACGAACAGCAGCAACAAGATACACAAACAACAACAAACAATGAATTTTGAAAGAAAAAAAAAAGAAGAAAAAAATTTGAGAACAAAATTGATGGATTTTGAGAAAAAATAGAAGATGAATTTGATAGATGATTGAAGAATTGAGAAAGATGGTGGCTATGGCGGTGGTTCACGGTGAATTCGCTTGGAATCATGGAAAGAGACGACGGAACTGACAGATAAGGATGGATGAGAGGTTTGCTGTCAAAAATCACAAAAATGCATTGAACAAAATATGAAAATGCACTAAACAAAACATAAAACTACATGTTGCCACAAAACACAAACATGTATTTAACAAAGCACATTCATGCATTGATCAAAACATGTCCATGTATTTAACAAAACATGTTCATGCATTGTTGTTGTGTGTAAGCGCATGAAGCGGCGGAGCGACGCACGAGCACGAGCACATGCTGGGCGCACCCCCGCGCTAGGCGCAAGCTTCCAACCACATGCATTATTGTGTTCAACTACATGCATTTTTTGTTAATTTGAATGCATTATTCAGTTCAATTAAATGCATAGTATTTTTTCGCAATCATATAACAAATCAAATTACTAATCTATCCTTACTTTCACGAAAATCAATGAAATTAAGCTTAAAAAGTCCGAAAAAATCTCAACCATATGATCTATGAGATGAGTGGATGAGATTGAGTACTACATACTATCTCAGACTCGAGATATATATATATAATAGTATGCAACCCATCGAGTTTCGACAGGGAATCATTTTAGTTTGATATTTGTACAATTCATAGAAAATAGTAAGTACATATAGGTCAAAGATAGAGCCGACAAAATTGACCCGAGCCGTTGGGTCGGCTCGGGATACCCGAAATTAGGGTCGGGTTGGACTCGTAAAAAAAAGGGTCCTAAAAATTAGGCTTAAAAACCCCACCCACATAGCCCGACGGACCTACCAAGCTTTGGGGCTAAAAAGCCTGCGGTTTTCGAGCTAAAAATCCCGCTCGAATTTTGTTAATGTAATACATATTATGACGCATATTAAGTGTCTTATTATCATTTAAGTATCATATTATAGCACTTAATACGATGTATAAAAGTGTCTTATTATCTTTTATGTTTAATTATAATATCTATTAGGACAGTTATATGAATTTATTAAAGTATCATATTATAATACTTTATAAGACACATAAAATGTCCTATTATCTTATGGGTGGGCTTAGCCGGTGGCTGCATGGGATTGGGTTGGGCTCAAATTTTGACCCGTTAGCATTAGGGCGTAAACAAACCAAACCGTTAGTGAGCTACTCGGAGCTCGGCTCGAAAAAGCTCGTTCAAAATTCGATCGTTTTGTAAACGAGCCGAACTCGAGCTTAGAGATGTTCGGCTCGTAGCTCGCGAACATGTTTGGTTCGAACTCAAACGAGCCAGTTCGCGAACATGTTCGCTAACTCTTATTTGAACATGTTCACGAACCTTGATTCGAACATGTTCGCGAACCTTAATTCGAACATGTTCACGAACATGTTCGTGAACGTATAAAATAATAGATTATTTATACATATTTAAATAATTAAAATGAATAATAAATTATAAAATATATGTTAATTATAATTATTTAGCAACAAATAAGCATATATATGAAGTATTGATAATAAATTATTTATATATTTAAATAATTAAAATAAATAATAAATTATAAAATATATTTTTAGTATAAATTTTCATCTAACTTATATAACTAATTAACTAATTATCCTATTTATACTAGTATAATATTTTGAAATGTAAATGTAATTGAATGATATTGAATAGTATATTCGCTTTTAGTATATATATATATATATATATATATATATTTATTTTAATCAAACCTTAATATATATTTTCATGTGTGTTATAAAATAAAATCATTAAATGAACAATTAATTAATATAATGAGATATTGATTTGGAAACTAAAAAATAATAACATGATTTATTAAGTTATTTTATGAACAAAAATATCGATTTCGATAATTATAATGTATAAGTATACAAATATACTTGAGTTACATAGTTATATTTATATCTATGTAATTATAATTCTAAAAATAAATTACAAATAACTTACATAACTAATTGACTATGAGATAAATATAATAATAATTTATAATTCTAATATAAAGTTCATCTACCTTTATAACGAAGTAACTATGAGATAAAACAATTATAATTTATAACTCATAAGTAGATTTTGAAAAGTAAATGTAATAGAATGATATTGAATATTATCAAATGAAATATTGAGTTGGAAAATTAAAAAATAACATTATCTACTAAGTTATCTTGTGAACAAAAATATCAATATAGATCATTATAATATATAAATATACAAGTATGAGTTACGTAGTTATATTTATATCTCTATAATTATAATTCTAAAATAAATAACATCTAACTTACATGATTAATTTATATGAGATAAATATAATAATAATAATTAAGTAAGTAGATGAATGGAGTAGATGTATTCGAATGATATTAAATAGTATATTAATTTTAAATATTGTATAGTCTATATCCAAAACTAGTTAGAATCAGACATTTTTTCCTAATATGAATCTCATCCAAAACTAGCTAGAATTAAACATATTTTTCTTTTGTTAGTTGTGAAAATTTCACTTGGTAATGGATCTTGTTAAACTTCTTATTGTAATTGTTGTTTGATTATGATTAATTAGTTGACTATGCATCATTTGAATTAATGGAATCATATAGTGAATTATGATAAAATAGTGTTTTAAGTTGAGTCGAGCTCGAATTCGAGTTCGATCTCGAATAACACATTATCAAACCGAATTCGAGCTCGAGTTCGGGCTCGAAAACGAGCAAAGTCGAACACGAGCAGAGTTCGAGCTCGAGTTCGAACTCGAGTTCGAATATATCTCATAAACGAGTAGTTATCGAGTCGAATTCGAGTAGCTCGCGAGCTCAAAAATTTTATAACGAACCGAGCTCGAGCTCAATTTAAAGCTCGAATTCGAACTCGAGCCGAACTCGAGCCGAATAAAATTTAAACGAGCCGAGCTCGAGCTTGGCAGTGTTCGGCTCGACTCGGTTCGTATACAGCCCTAGTTAGCATTGTGCAGGCGGGCCGACCCGTCCACTCCGACCCGCTCATTTTGCCACCTCTAGTTAAAGAGAGCTTTTTTTGTTGGATTTTTTCTACTTCATTTATGTGCAAGAAATCAATAAAAATCAAACTAAACTTATGTCTAGAATAATAAAATATTCCTCTAAGCATAAAAAGTGAATATTAATTTAAATAAAAGAGTTGTCTAAAATATGAAAAGTTAATTTTGTAATTATCTCAAAATCTGATAAAAAAACAGCATACTACTTTAGTGTTTTTTTATGCATCTGACCACCCTGGTCATATGCATATATATTTAACTCTTGAGACCTATTTTGCTCGTGACGCGTTACGATTAATCATGGATGAACACAAATTTGAATAAGTATGGTCTTACATTCAAAATAGACTACTACTGTAGGGAAATCTGATTTTAACCCTCTCCCGATGATCTATCTTGGATGTTTAATTCACCACCAATTGATTATATTCCTAGCATGCACCTATATAATTAATTACAACACGTAGGTGTTTTCTCGTGTTTACCTGTGAATCTGTCGGGGAAGAAATGATCAAGACTCGTGCTTTGATCTTCTGGACTGTATCCCGTTTGCCTAAACTCCAATGCTGAGTGAGGACAATCTATGGAGAATGCTGTAGAAAAACGTCTTCTTCATTCTCTCAAGATTTTCGAAAATTCTCACTATGTGTATAGTAATTCTCGAAAATTATGGCTTGAGCATTAACCTTGATTTTCTCTCTCACCTTGTATTTATAATGCAATCCTAATCCTATCATGATAGGATTTATGCATATCTAATAAATATAATCATATCACTTAAGCTAGAGAGGATCAAGCTGAGTCCCAGTGGGACTCTGAGAAGAGGAGATCGAAATTCTCTAAGCTAAAAGGCCTAGATGGGCCAGCCCAGGGATCAAATGCAAGGAATAAAGATGGGCCTCAAATAAATTAATTATCTTATGTTCAGTCCAGAACATAAATTAATTCATAAACATTTATTCATGCCACTAAAGAATAAATGCTGACTTACCCCTTTATTTCCGAAGTTGAGTCGGGCTCGCATTTAGACTTCACGAATCCCCGTATTTAAGATATCGTACGTTCATTAATTATTTACAGCGTTTTGACTGCTTAAAATAATTAATATATTTAATTCTTTAAGTAGTACCACTCAACCTTATTATTGTACTTGAGATAACTCAACCTGTAGGGTTTAGTACAATAAACATTTTGAGCTCCTTAAGGGGACATCATCATCCTAAACGGATACGGTGACTCGATACAGGTAACTAGCATGACATACAAGCACTGTCACCACCCAAGATGCAGAGAATCTTGGGTTATCTCATGTAACTCTCACCCATAACAAGTCAAAGTGATGGACAACAATCATACTCACCTAATACCTTATCGAGATTTAGATCAACGTAAGTCTCCGATCTAGGTTCTTCACGACGGTCAGATAGAAGAACTCATCTCACTGTGATCCATCAATACGTCGAGACGCACCAGTATAGACAAGTAACTAAGTCGGTCACTTCTTATCTATACATGACTTATACCGACAACTCGTCCTCAAGTTGTCTCATTGTGATACTTTTATATCTCATTAAGCTTGACCAATCATACAGATTTACGTGATCTACAACACACTGTATGATCTAACTTATATATGAGATAAAAGGACATACATATGCAATCAAGTAAACAATTCGGATAGGAGATTGTAATAGTGGTAACAGAAAACATTGTATATAAGCTCAACCAAAACTGCTTCCAGTATACAAATCCAACAACTACATCTCTTGTATATGACCATAACAAAGCGTATTTGCATCTAAATCTGATATATTAGTGGTATTGCATGAAATTTCGACGGAGAAATCACTTTAGGTGTTAATTTATAAGTATGACTTTTAAAAATAGTTTACTACTTGGCTAAGCTGCTAGTGTTAGTCACCTTGATTTATTCAATTCTACAAGCACGGTGATGGACCTATTCAACCACCCGAAGTCGTTGGTTGTTGAGCACGATAATGAGCCAAAATGATGAGCTTATGATTCAACCAACTCGACTTATATATAAATATATATGTTTGTATGCATCCCAAACCTAATTAAAAAGTGATTTTACTACTCATTCTCCTCACGAACATGTATAGTGATAATCGTAATTGTCCGAACCCATTTAAATTTATAACCTGAATATAACAAAATATAAATTAATAATAAATAGTATAAATAAAAATATTCAAAAATGAATAAAATTCCACATAGGCATGTCCATTATTATTCTGATCGGTTTCAAATTATATACATGTACATGTTTCAAATCCAATTAAAATGATTTTAACTATTCCTTCTTGTCTCAAACCCGTACAGTTATGCCTACGAAATACCCGGCCCAACACATTTAAATCTATAAATATAAATTGTTATAATAATTTATTAATAGTATGACCAAAAATCTGAATATTACAAGATGAAAATATAATAATAAATAGTATAAAAAAAATAAAATAGAGCAAATTTTATGTATGCATGTCAATTAATGTTCAGAACAATTTAGAATTGATATACTTGTAGTGGTCTCAAATTCGTTTAAATTTATAAAATAGCTAATAATCAAATATGTATTATTACAATAATTGATAATTTGTCTCAATAAAAATTGAATATTACAAACTAATTATAAATAATAAAATATTAAAAATTAATTAAAAGTATAAATGTAAAATTATGCAATCTTTGAGATCAATTTAGAATTTATATACATGTATATGTCCGAAATAGAGATGACAATGAATCTTAGACACAGTTCAAATCTGCTTTTCAGATTACGGGTAGTCAAAATTTTGGACTTGACGGATCAGGACCATGCTATTAAAGTTTCGATCCAAATCTTGAATCGGATTTTTGAGATTCGAATACGGCCCATATCCGATCTGTGGATGAGTTTATTTTATTACACTTATTTTGTTTTTAATTATAGTTAATTCCTAAACCTATCATAACACTAATCATAAACTCATATTTCTTTCTAACGAAAAAGTATGTGTGTAAAACCGAAAGACCTTAACTCTATATTTCTTAATTTCTTACGTCTATGTTGTGTTGGCACTTGAATATTGTAATGATTTATATGCGATGTTATGATTTATTTTGGATGTTCATGATATTTTTAATGGTGTAATGACTTACTTTGGAATGATTGTAGATTTTTTAGATTATTGTTATGGTGTTATTTAGTTTATTTTGGGATTAATTTTGGAAGAAAATAATATGACTTTGAATTTATCTTCATGAAACTGCAAATCTTATTGATTAGGGTCCGAGTCTCTTTTTGTATACATGATGAATATGGATCAAATTGGGACTAAAGATAAAATTGGATTTGTATATTAACCTAAAATAATTCGCTCATTGTCATCTCTAGTTCCAACTCGATTGAAATGGGATTTTACCACTATTGCAAGAAACATATATACTTTTTAATGTAATATACACATATATATCTATATAATATATAATGTGAAATAACAATACATTGCATATTAATCCAAAAAAAAAATTAGCCTTATTCTTACCTTGTGTATGAAAATCATTTTCTACTTTTGAAATTTGTAAAAAAAGAAATGATCATCCCCACCCTCTTTTTCATTCACTTAAAACTCTTGTCAATACAGCTTGTCAAACCTTTATTATTTATTTTGTTTAGAGATAAATAGATAAATTTATTCCCACCAGTAAATACAATATTTTTAACCGAAATGTATTTAGTCAATTGAGACATCACTAATTATGGTCATACCTACAAGATTTGTATTATCACATCAACGAATTTGAGCTTTGTGGCAAATAGCAGAAGGCAAGTCTGTTTTGATTATTAGCAAACTTTTGATCATAATAAGAAGATGGATTCATTAATGAGTGCAAGTTATTATGAAAATTATTTTCGACTTTCAAATCATGAAATTTGTAAATATTTTTCATCCTCACCTTCTTGATTCATTCCTTAAGACTTTTGTCGATATATTGTTCATCTTATCAAAGCTTTGTTATTTATTTATTTTAGTGATAAATTGATAAATTTATTTACACTAATAAATCTAATATTTTTAATAGAAATATATTTAGTTAATCACTAATCATGTCCATACCTTTAAGATTTATATAATCACACCAACGAATTTTAGTTTTGTAGCAAATAGCAAATGGCAAGCCCATTTTGATTAATAGCAAACTTTTCATCATAATTAGAAGATGACCAGTTAATGAGTGGAAGTTATTAAGAAATCTAATTTAATTTTACTATTTTCATTAGTAGCAAACTTTGATTATAATAAGAAGATAAACTCGTAAATAAGTGCAAGTTATTATAAAATTTAATTAAAATTTTCTTTTCATCGTTGGAGAGTTTTAAAAGTATAAAGATGTTGTTACATATGCCGCTTTCTCCAATTATATATCTAGAAACATGTTTTGTTTCTCCAATTAGTGTCATTTTTTATTTGATTGAATTTTGAAGTGTGAATATTACACATGCAATTTTTAGAATTTCAGTTTGTAATGGAAAAAAACAATTATTGTTCAGTTCTTGATAATAATAAAAACTTTATTCAATATAGTTTTCTGAAGATAATAATACAATCAAATTACAAATAAAGGTTGCTTAATTTTTTTGCACATATAAATATATTTACCACATATAAATATATGTAGTTGAAAACTATGTAGTGTGTTTATTTTGTTATATTCATCAAAGTTCCTACTTCCATCAGTCAATTTTGATAAATATGCTCTTAATTAATTTATACATTAGACTTTTATATAGTGGTCATCACAAAAGACATTCAACACCCATTAAATAACAAAATCTATGACCAGCAATGTAAATGCAATTTTAAGTTCATGATTATAGCTATATACATGTTAGTTCTTCGTTACAAATAATAATAATAATAATAATAATAATAATAATAATAATAATAATAATAATAATAATAATAATATTTCCAAAAACATGTAGATACAAATGGGTGGAAAAATTGAAATTAAGAGATTAAATAAGGATATAGGATAAATAGAAATGGAGATAGTAGAAGGTGTCACATAGGATTTTAGATGAATGTGGTGGCTTCAATCCACATCGAAATTATATATTTAAAGGTTTACATAATAATTACCGAACCGAAATCAATAAGATCGGTTATTCGATTAACCGAACCCAATCCGTTCGGTTTGGTATTGCCAATAACTAAATAACCGAATTAAAATAGCCACCCCTAGATTTGATCAGTATATCTTTATTAATATATAACAATAAAAAATTCATTAGTTTTGAGTTTTGAGTTGTAAACTAATGAAATTAAAATCAAAATTAATTGTAGCGCTCCTGAAAAAATGGGTTTAATTATAGCATTCACTAGGATGTCCTGTCTTTCTAGTCGCCTTAATGGAACCAAATTTTCCTCGTTGGTAAGACATAAGTATTTAATAGAGTCATTAATATAGGATTAAAAATGATACTATATTAGAAAAGTTGTTAACCGCCAGCGTATTTTGTGACATAAGTAAAAATGCTAGACTTCATATATATATAGAGAGAGAGAAGGAGAGGTGGCCATGAATGCATGGAAGGAATTGTAACGTATATGAGTAGGTATTCGAGCTTGAAAATCGGTAAGTTGTCTCAAAAGTGGAAAGATTTTTAAGGAGAAATTGGTTGGCTACATTTATGGTTATAATTAATAGATCGGTGGTGTAAAGTTGGCTATATATAGTGTCGTTGTTTATCATTTTTCATACATGCAAAGATCATCCATGCAAATCAAAATGGTTGGAAAAAGTTATCTAGCGGTTGTGTTTATCATTTTGGTGGTGGGATGTGTGGAAGCCAGGAAGCTGGAGCAAAATAGTGAAGTCAAGCCTGATTGTGTTGCAAAAGGAGGCGGTGGCGGTGGTGTCGAAGATGGTATTGGTGGTGGTGTGAAGGAGGTGTTGGTGGTGGTGTCAGAGTTGGAGGTACAATTGGTGGAAGTGTTGGAAGTGGTGTGGGAGGTGGTGGAGGAGGCAAGAATGGTGGCGGTGTGAGAGGTGGCATAGGAGGGCCTATCACAAGAAGGGCGAAGATCACTACAAGAAGGAAGAAGAGCATAATAGTGAAAAACACCAGAAGAAATGGGAAGAGCACCACAAGAAGGAAGAAGAGAATAATGGTGAAAAGCACCAGAAGAAATGGGAAGAACACCACAAGGAGAAAGAAGAACATAATGGTGGAAACCAGAAGAAATGGGAAGAGCACCACAAGAAGGAAGAAGAAGAGCACCATAAAAAAAAGAAAGAGCACCACAAGAAGGAAGAAGAAGAAGAAGAACACCACAAGAAGAAAGAAGAGCATAACGGTGGAAACCAGCAAACGAAATGGGAAGAGCACCACAAGAAAGAAGAAAAGGAGCACCACAAGGAAGAAGAGCATAATGGTGGAAAGAACCAAAAGAAGGGAGAAGAGCACTACAAAAAGAAAGAAGAGCATCACCACGTTGGAGTTGGAGGAGGTAAAGGAGGTGAGAGTCAAGCTGATGTGGGAGCCAAAATTGGGAAGGGAGGTGAAGTTGGTGGGGGACATAGTCATGGATCAGGAGGTAATATAGATGAAGGTGGTGGTTCTAATAGAGGAGGAGACAAAGGTATTGGGAATGGAATTGGTGATAGCACTAGTGGAGGTGGAGCCATAGGTGGGAGAAGAGGAGGAGGTGGTATTGGTGGTGGAACTAGAGCTAACACGGGTGCTAGCATTGGTGTTGGCAGTGGTGGTGGAATAGGCAAAGAAAGTGCCGGAGGTGGAGAAGTAAGTGGTGAAAAGGGAGGTGGGGTTGGCGGTGGAGCTGAGGCTGGCATAGGTGCTGGTATTAGGGGTGGAATTGGTGTTGGCGCTGGTGGGAATGGAGATATTGGTGGGATAAAAGAGGGGTGGTGTTGGTGGGGCTAGCATAGGTGCTGGTATCGGGGGTGGAATTGGTGGAAGTAAAGATGTAGGTGGGGAAAAAAGAGAAGGTGTCATTGGTAGTGGAGTTGGGACCGACATAGGTGCTGGTATTGGGGGTGGAATTGGTGTTGGTGGAGGATTAGGCAAAGAAATTGGTGGGGGTGGAGATGTAGGTGGTGGAAAAGGAGGAGGAGGCAGCGTTGGTATTGGAGCTAGGGCTGGTATCGGGGGTGGAATTGGTGTTGGTGCCGCTGGAGATGGAGAAGTAGGTGGGAGAAAAGGAGGAGGTGGCATTGGTAATGGAGTTGGGGTTGGTATTGGGAAAGAAATTAGTGTTGGCGTTGGTGGAGATAAATACGTAAGTGAGGGAAAACAAGGAGGTGACCTTGGTGGTGGAGTTGGGGCTGGTATCAATGGTGGACTTGGTGCAAGAGCTATTGGAGGTGGAGATGTATATGGTGGAAAAGGAGGAAGTGGCGTTGGTGGTGGAGCTAGGACTGGCGTAAGTGCTGATGTTAGGGGTGGAATTGGTGTTGGTGCTGATGGAGGAATAGGCAAAGAAGTTGGTGGATATGGAGACATAGATGGTGCAAAAAGAGGAGGAAGCCTTGGTGGTGGAGCTGGGACTGACATAGGTGCTGGTATTAGGGGTGGAATTGGTATTGGCGCTGGTGTAGGTGGAGACGTTGGTGGAAAAGGAAGAGGTGGTGTAGGTGGTGAAGCTGGAACTGGCATAGGTGTTGGTATTGGGGGTGGAATTGGTGCTGGCGTTGGTGGAGGACTAGGCAAATAAATCGTTAGAGGTGGAGATGTTGGATATGGCATTGGTGGTTTTTTGGGGGAGGCCTATGCGGTGGAAGTGAACTAAACAAACCACGCATCTAAATTTTTCCTCATATTTTTCTTAGAAAATTACCACGTTGTAGTTTATTTTCTTCTGCAGTTATTTGCAACACCCTTCCCCCTTCTTTTTTTAGGAGCTAATGCAGTTATTTGCAATCTTGATTTGGAATAAACAGTTCTATTTTTAATGTAATGATCTACCAGAAATAAAACTTTCTTGTGAAATTCTGCCACCGCTTAGGATTGAAGCTATTTCTCAAGGCTTTCTAACACACAAAGAGCAAGTTGATAAACATTCACACTTCACTAAATCACTCGAAACTACATATGAACAATAGCATTTCATGCATCCAATGACTTAGAAATCACAATGCAGCAACAACTTGTGTGTGATGGTACCACCTATCTATAGAATTATAATATATGCTATTAGCGGACTACACTTATACAATCAAAAGAAGCATCACCTCATCTCATTGATAAATAGGTTGATCATCATCACCACATTACCTATTCTTCGTGCACCCCAGATCTGCATAACCGTCTCACCACTCAGGTACAAGTTGAATGTTTAATTTCCACTAACAAAAAAGAACAAAGCCGCCACTTGAAAAACACAATGTGTTCTGAGATTAGCCAACCACGAGTTGGAAAACAAATTTAACTGATGCAGGAAACTTACTATAGCAAGAATCACAATCCCATCTGCTTCATCTACAACGTTCATGGTCTTAAGAAACATATTTTCTTTTTCAGTGCAGTTATCAGGTTAGTATAGGTTATCATGTCCGGTTTTATTCTATTTTCTCTCATCTCCTTGACCCAACCAACGGTCTCTTCAACCATTCCAGCAACCCCATACGCTTTTATCAACGTGTTATAGCTGTACAAATCAGGGCCGATTCCACATCCCTTGAATTCCATTAGCACAGCCGCAGCTTCATCAAACCAACCTTGCTCACAACATATATTGATCAAAATGTTGTAAGTGTTGTGGTCGGCACAACACTTAGAAGCCCTCATCCTCTAAAAACATCTCAAAACTTATTCATTTCACCTTCTTTCCCGTACACATCCAACATGCAACTGTAGGCTTCAAGAGAAACCGAAAAGCTATCAAAGTGCATTCTCTTGACAACAGCTAACATGTTGCTTAAGTATTTATTTTTCCCATAAGCAGCTATGATAGTTGTTGAGTAATGTGACAGCATGAGTTAGTATATCAAATTTCAGGGACTGCATGCAACGAACTGGGAAAGCATGCTGTTAGTTGGTTACTAACTGTGTAACGGCTTTCTTAATTCTGATCTGTGATGTTCATTTATCTACGATCAGGATTAAGTCTTGAGATAGATATATTAGCTTGGTTGTAAGCTGTTACAGAGAGATAACTTCACATCAATTCTTATCATTTTTGTATGAGAGAATTTTACAGATAGAATAGAGAGAGGAAAGACGAGAAAGTAGAAGCCATTGTTAAAGGCTTGAGAAGCTACTGAGTTTACTTCTTTATTCTGGAAAATCTGTGTACATTGCCATCTCTGAATAATAAACCATTGTTCTTTTCTCCCGTGGACGTAGGTTGCTTTACAGTGACCGAACCACGTAAATTCATCTTGTTCTTGATATCGTTTTTTCTTTGTGATCATTTCGTGATATTGTTCCAACAATTGGCGCCGTCTGTGGGAAACGATTCCACGATGACTTCGACGAAGTTTGATACAGAAAAGTTTACTGGGAAGAACGACTTCGGTTTGTGGAGGATCAAGATGAAGGCATTACTGATCCAACAAGGAGTGGCTGAGGCGTTGAAAGGAGACAGAAATCTATCAACAGAGATGTCAAAGGAAGATAGAGCAAGACTGTTGGAAAAAGCACACAGTGCGATTATCTTGTGCCTTGGTGACAAGGTTTTGAGGGAGGTTTTGAAAGAGAATAGCGCAGCCGGGGTTTGGTCGAAACTCGAGAGTTTGTATATGACCAAGTCTCTTGCAAACCGTCTCTATATGAAACAAAGGTTGTATTCATACAAATTGACTGATGATAGAAATATTATAGATCAATTAGATGAATTCAACAAGATGGTGGATGATCTAGATAATATCGAAGTTACTTTGGAAGATGAAGATAAAGCCATTATCCTGTTGAATGCATTGCCTAAAACTTTTGAGCATTTGAAAGATGCAATGCTATATGGCAGAGAAACCACAATTACAGTGGATGAAGTTCAATCAGCCTTGAAGGCAAAAGAAATGCAGAAATTATCAGAGGTGAAACAAGAACCTGCAACTGAAGGTTTGGCTATTAAGTCAAAATCTAACAAAGGGAAGTCCAAGAAATTTATATTTGAAGGAAAGAAGAATGGGCAAACTAAGTGGAAGGATGAAGAAGCGAAAGAGACTCGCAAATGTCATCACTGCAAGAAGGCTGGGCATCTTAAGAAGGATTGCTATGCATGGAAAAGGAATCAATCCCAAAAGAATCAGAAAAACACAGCAGAAATTACAGAACATATTGATAATGCAGAGGTTCTGAATATAGTGAGTTCTTCTCTTGGAGATGAATGGATTCTTGATTCTGGATGTACTTTTCACATGTGCCCAAACAAGTCCTGGTTTAATGACTTGAAGATGGAAGATCTTGGATCAGTGATACTTGGAAATGATCAAGTTTGTACAATAAAAGGAATTGGATCTGTTAACCTTCAGGTGCATGATGGCTCAGTTAAGGTTTTAACTGAGGTGAGGTATATTCCTAACTTGAAAAGAAACCTGATATCCCTTGGTTTATTAGAATCAAAGGGCTACAATTTTAGATCTGAAAATGGTGCTTTGCATGTTGTTAAAGGGTCTAAGATTGTTATGAAAGGTGTTAGGAAATATAGCTTGTACTATTTGTTGGCTAAAACTATAGTGGGTGAATCTGAGGTGAATACTCGAGATGAATCCAGGCTATGGCATGTTAGACTCGGTCATATTAGTGAAAAAGGATTAAATGAGTTGAGGAAACAAGACGTATTGAAACACTCTCATGTTTTCAAGATAAAATCATGTGAAGAGTGTGTGTTAGGAAAGAGCAAGAAGCTGCCATACTCTACTGGAAAACATATTTCAACTACACCTCTGGAAAATGTGCATTGTGATCTGTGGGGGCCTTCCAGAACCGAGACTATTGGAGGTGGAAAGTACTTCATGTACCTCATTGATGATTTCTCAAGAAAGGTTTGGGTTTATGTTTTGAAAGCCAAGACCGAAGTATTCAAAAAGTTCACAGAGTGGTGTAATGAAGTAGAAAATGAGAAGGACTCTCGGTTGAAGTGCTTAAGGACAGATAATGGGTTAGAGTTTCTCTCAGATAAATTTCAAGAATTTTGTATATCAAAGGGAATCAAAAGACATAGGACTGTTCCTGGAAATCTACAACAAAATGGGTTGGTGGAAAGAATGAACAGAACTCTTTTAGAAAGAGTGAGATGCATGTTTTCTAGCTCTGGTATGCCAAAGAAGTTTTGGGGAGAAGCTGTAACTATAGCATGCTATCTGATTAATAGATGTCCATCTTCAGCAATAGAGTTTAAAACTCCAGAAGAGAAATGGAATTAATGGGAAGGCTGCTGATTACTCTTATCTAAGAACTTTTGGATGTCTAGCCTATGTGCACGTAAGGCAAGATAAACTCGAGCATAGAGCTGTGAAGTGTGTAATGATAGGTTATCCAAAAGGAGTCAAAGGTTATAAGTTGTGGTGCACTGAACCTGGTATGAATAAGGCAATTATCAGTAGAGATGTTATCTTCAAGGAGGATAGTATGCCTTATCTTGATGGTTTAAATATACAGAATAATATAAATCATGATATTGGGTTTGAGGTGGAGTCTACAAAACGTCAAGAAGAGGAAAATGGAGTATATGCAGAAAGCGATTCCGATGGAGAAATCATTAAGGAGGAAGAAGCTGAACAAAATGATAATGAGGATCTGAGTGACTATCAACTTGCGAGGGATAGAGTGCGACGAACTATTCATCCTCCGAATCGTTTTGGTCAAGCTGATATGATTTCTTATGCCTTGAATGTTGCAGAAGAAATAGAATATCAAGAACCCAGAAGTTACAAAGAATCTATTAGTTGCTCAGAAAAGAAGCAATGGATTCAGGCTATGAAAGAGGAGATTAAATCTCTAAAGGAAAATAAGACTTGGGTGTTAGTTGACAAACCTAAGTCACAAAGGTGTGTTAGCTGTAAATGGATTTTCAAGAAGAAGATTGAAGTTGTTGGTGGAAACGAGCTTATAAGGTATAAAGCCAGACTTGTGGCAAGGGGATTTACCCAAAGGGAAGGCATTGACTTTAATGAAGTTTTTTCTCCGGTTGTAAAACACTGCTCAATCAGATTATTACTTGCTATAGTTGTTCAACAAGGTTTAGAGTTACATCAGTTAGATGTTAAGACTGCTTTTTACATGGTGATCTTGAGGAAACTATATATATGAATCAGCCAGAGGATTCACAGTACCGTGAGGAATCAAAAGTGTGTCTGTTGAAGAAATCCTTATATGGGCTGAAGCAAAGTCCTAGGCAGTGGAACAAGAAATTTGATAGACATATGATTAGTATTGGTTTCACAAGATCATTATATGATAGATGTGTATATCTGAAAAAGGCTGCAGATTCAAGTTTGATATATCTTCTTCTATATGTTGATGATATGTTAGTGGCTGAAAATCTAGAACTGAAATTGAGCAAGTGAAGAAAGATTTAAAGTCTGCATTTGAGATGAAAGATCTGGGTGATGCTAGAAGAATTCTGGGAATGGATATCATTCGAGATAAAAGGAAAGGTCAGCTAAAACTAACACAAAGTGATTATGTACAGAAAATTCTGAAGAAGTTCAACATGAATGAAGCAAGAGAAGTCAGCGTACCTTTGGCTCAACATGTAAAACTTTCTGAAATACAAAAGCCTAATTCTGAAGCTGAGAAGGAAGCTATGAGAAAAATACCATATGAAAATGTGGTAGGAAGTATCATGTATACCATGATATGTACAAGACCAGATTTAGCTCACTCTATCAGCGTTGCAAGTAGGTTTATGGGAGATCCTGGAAAAATGCACTGGGAAGCTCTTAAATGGATATTGAGATATCTTAAGGCTACTTTTAACTGTGGTATTTTATTTGAGAAAAACATTGAAGGAAACAAGGAACCATTAGTGGGGTATGTGGACTCAAATTATGCTGCAGATGTAGACTCAAGGAGGTCACAAACTGGATATGTGTTCACTTTGTTTGGTACTGCTATAAGTTGGCGTTCTGCATTGCAGTCAGTTGTAGCTCTCTCTACTACTGAAGCAGAATATATGGCCATGACTGAGGCAGTGAAAGAAGGTATTTGGCTGAAGGGAATTATAAAAGAATTTGGCTTGACACAGAAATCTGTTACGATACAATGTGATAGTCAAAGTGCCATTCATCTTGTCAAACACCAGGTATTTCACGAGAGGTCGAAACACATTGACGTGAGACATCACTTTGTTAGAGACATTGTAAACAAGGGAGTTATAAAGGTCGTAAAAGTTTCTACTGAGGAAAATGCTGCTGATATGCTGACAAAGTCGTTGCCTACTGCAAAGTTTAAGTACTGTCAGAATTTGATTCATCTTAGCTCTCAGATAAGAGAGTGTTGAGGTTCTGAAAAGGAATGGAGAAAAGGGGATTCTTTGATATATGGTCTACTATGCAGTCAAGGTGGAGATTGCTGAGTAATGTGACAGCATGAGTAAGTATATCAAATTTCAGGGACTGCATGCAACGAACTGGGAAAGCATGCTGTTAGTTGGTTACTAACTGTGTAACGGCTTTCTTAATTCTGATCTGTGATGTTCATTTATCTATGATCAGGATTAAGTCTTGAGATAGATATATTAGCTTGGTTGTAAGCTGTTACAGAGAGATAACTTCACATCAATTCTTATCATTTTTGTATGAGAGAATTTTACAGATAGAATAGAGAGAGGAAAGACGAGAAAGTAGAAGCCATTGTTAAAGGCTTGAGAAGCTACTGAGTTTACTTCTTTATTCTGGAAAATCTGTGTACATTGCCATCTCTGAATAATAAACCATTGTTCTTTTCTCCCGTGGACGTAGGTTGCTTTACAGTGACCGAACCACGTAAATTCATCTTGTTCTTGATATCGTTTTTTCTTTGTGATCATTTCGTGATATTGTTCCAACAATAGTGTTGTAAGATATAACATGAACTAAACCTCGTTTCTTGGCTATCCAAAATACTTTTCTTGTCTTTTCGAATAGCTTGGATTTCCCATAAGCATTCAACATAACATTGAAGGTGATGGTGTTTGGTGTAAATCCTCATTGAAGCATTTCATCGAAAAGCCTTGAAAGTTCATCAACTGGCAGTGCACGTGTACAACAGTTTACCACCCAGTTGTACATCCTCATCCCCACTTTTACCAATTTTCAACACTTTACAGTACAGATCTGCCAATTTGTCATCCTTGCCACAATGCTGATAATCGCGGAGTATGTCACGAAGAAGATAAACATCGTGCACAATATTCTCATGTTCAGCCATCGTCTCTGCAACCATGTAGGCCCTTTCAGGGGACCCGGATTTGACATACATTCTTATCACAATGCTGAAGGCTAGCATGTCCAGTTTGACATCCAAACTTTGCAACTCGATATAAAGACTTTCCGCTTCAGAAAATAGCCTTATTTTGATGTAAATGCCATCATTGTGTAAGAGATATTCAAGTTTGGCGTGACAGATTTTGGCATGCAAGTGATATCTTGACGGCATGCATCAAATGGCCCGATTCTTTGCAGGAGCATAGTAAGAGGTGGTACAAATTATCCTCAAACACAGGATCGTCCCACTGCTTTTCTCTGAGAACTTTTAGAGCATCATCGATCAAGCCACTTTTGTCATAAGCCGTTACAAGAATTGCACAAGAAGTCTGGTTTTTAAGAACGTGATCATACATAGGACCTACCAAAATCAAAGACATCTTTTGCAGTCGATTAGCCTTCTCATATGCCTGCAGAACAATCCCAAGAATGGATGACTTTGAACAACGAATCGCCATCATGTCATCAATAGTTTAGATGGTAACTTCATCATCATCATGTATGGCTTGCAATCTTATCAATGTCTACAAATTTGATGTACTAGGCTTAGAACCTAACCTCTAGAGCTTGACAATAAAGTTCCACCTACTTATAGTCGTCTTCTTGACCCCAACCTCCAATCATCAACCTATATGTTGTCCCATTAGGCATAATGCAAGCATCTTTTAGATCATCGAACAAATTATCTGCACCATCCATTTCTAAAACCTTCCCATGCCCATTGATCATAGTATTTTATGCAATCATGTTGGGAGAAAAACCAGATTCTCTCATTGCATAAAACACTTGCTTTGCCTTCCTCATCTTTCCTTGCTGGCAGTAAGCATTGAGCATAACCGACCAATTATCGTGATTTAAAACAACTTCATCTTCTCTCTGGAAGCCAATAACAACTTCAGCTTTTTTGTACAAGTCTGTGCGTGTATAAATTGTGGTCATAGCTGAATAAGCAGAATGACACGCTATAGATTGTGAAAATGTACATTCCGCCTCCTCAACAACCCAACCCTTCCGATAAAGAGCCATCAGCATCCCAAAATTAACAGCATTTGGCTGCAACCATAGTCGAGCATCATCCTAGACCACCTAGAACCCAACTTCACAGGCCCATTCTTATAACAAGCACATATAAAGGTGTTAAAAATCTTATAAGTAAGCTTGCAGCATGAATTAGTAACCATCTCCTTAATGAAGATCCCTACACCATCCCAATCTCATTTTCCCAAAACCTTCAACATCAAATTATAAGCAAACAAATTTCTATTCAACTTCCCATTAACTTTCATCCACACAAAAAATCTCAAAGCTTTGCCATCATGGCTTTTCTGAAGTTGGTCTAAGATCTTATCACAACAGTTTAGGCTCCAGTAGGGTTCGAGAACATTGAGATCCAAATCAAACACAGTTTGATAATCCAAGAGAGTGTGTACACCAACTTTCTGGGATAGAATTATGATTTTTTCTTCCCTCTTAAGTTTTTTACAATTTCTTTGATCATCCAAACTCTTTTTGTTGTATTCCTCAACATCTTTGCAACTTCGAACTTCTTCCAGATATTTACCCTCACTCAAATTAGAATCCCCATGAAAATTTTGGCCTTCTAAAACTAGATTATCATCACCGTCCACATACTTCTTCACATTATTCGTCCAATCATCATCCAATCATCATCCAACATAGAGTTAGACTTAATCCAGAAACTCATTTTCCAACTTAGAAACCCTATTGTGTTACAATTTACAAAATTGCTTTAGAAAAAAATGCCCCATTCGTACTCAGAAATCCTGAAAACACAGTATTTGAAACTAAAGGAATTAAAAGGAGAACTTGGTTTCTTGATCTCATAAGAGCTGTTATCTGGAGAAATTATGAGCTTCAGAGAGGGCCTTGGACTACAATGGCCTCTACTTAATTCTTTGCATTCATTCTGACTGACTTTGGAAGCTTTCGGTATCAAATTAAAAAGCGGAATCTGATATAAATTCAACGTCAAAGACGCGGATTTCAGCTTGAAAAATCGTACCTCAAATCAAACTGGATAATTTTGACTGGATAATGGAAACTTTTGAAAGAAGTGGAGGAGAATAAGCTCTTCTTTTCTTTTATTTATTAACTAGGAAAAAAGCTGCTTTTAAAGTCGAATTCTTTCAAACTTTTGTAAAAGAAGATGATGGACAAGTATGCCTTCAGTGATATTTTGGTATATCTTTTACATTCTTTTTCCTCGTGTAAATATAAATTAATGCGAATATATTCTCATCTTTTTACTTGAACTTTTCATTTTAGGTTTATATTATTAAAAATATATAAATTGAAAAATCTATTATAAAAGTATTTAGTTAATTATAAAATATTTATCTATATTTAATATAATTTAGTTACTTAGATACTCTTAAAATTATGATTAAGTATTAATATTATATATAAACGGATTATGATAGCAAATATCTATAGCTAATTTATCATTCTCAAACCCATCACAAATACTAATTTCATTAGCCATACTCATTCCAAACTCGTTTTATACATATCCAAATTCGTCCTATTAGGATATGATAAAGGCACATACCCATAAAAATTCGACTCACTGTCATCTATAATTGTGGTATTTATATTAGATTGTTTAATAACTTCTACTAGAAAGATCTAATAATATACTAGTTCTTATCTAAGAGAATTTCGTGGAAGGAATATATTAGTTACTTAACTTTATTTTACTTAGGGTCATTATTTTCACTTATGGTTCAATTTTTATTTGTATAGTTACTTTATGGTTCGATCTTTGAAAATTTACAAAATAACACGACTTTTTTCTTGTAACACGGTAATTTGACGTCATTAACAAAAACGTGATTGCGGCTAACGAATTCTTACATGGACAGTTAATTTTTCCACATAGCACCAATTGAGTAAAAAAGATATTTTATTTCTTTTTTAAAAAAAATTCACAAATTGTATCTTAATTGACAGCAAACCTAGGTTCAAAGAACTTCTAAATTTACCACCAATTTATTGATAAAACATGAAATAAAAAAATATGTTGAAACCTCGCATTGAGCCTGTCTTGGCCGTTGAACTGCCACCGGAGTTGGTCGGAATTAGCCTTGAAAGTAAATTGTGAAGCCTGTGGCAATGTTCGTTCAGCGAAAAGTTACACCTGATTAGGTAATCAAAAGCCATGAAACCAAAGCTTAATATATTCTACATTCAAAGGGCTTTCCAACCGTATACGACTCATCATCATCCGATCACCAGTGTGGCTGAAATTACGTCTAAAGTAGAAGCAAATTAACGAGTCATAAATGCATTAACGAGGCAAAGGTTGTGCCATTTTTTTATAAACATCGAAATAGCCATTTAGGCGGTATTTGATTGGATTTATAAGCTCATTAAAATAGCTTATAAGTTGGTTAATAGCTTATAAGTTATTGAGAAGTTGTTGGCAGAATAAGCTCCTAAAAAGCTTATAAACTGTGAAAATAAGTTACAACAACTTATTAACTCACCAGAAAAATACGTTCACCAATCTCATCTTTTTTTTCATAGTCTTATAAGTAACAATAAATTTAAAAAATTAATCACACTATAGTTTATTATTTCTAATATATATCATTCTAATTTCATTTCTCTTCAGTTTTCTCTCTCTAACTCATAATTATCTCTCTAACGTATAAGTTTAATTATCTAAATGTTATAAGTTTTTTGAAACATCTTATATAATATTGGAGTTTATGAGTTGTTTAAAACGAAGCTTAGTCAAATATCCACTTAAGAGTTTCTCTCATAAGACTATAGTTGCATAGAGAACTATAGTTGCAGAAGAATAAAACTCTTTCAATTTCCATTGGATTCTTGGTTCGTGAGATTGAGGATAATGAAAATTGATTGTTAAATAACGTTTGGCATACAGGTTAGGATTTATCTAGAGCCGTACACATGGTATAGTGAATGAGGAATGTGAAAGAAAATGTCATAAATGAGCATGAATGGAGTTACCAAGCACCAAGTTCAATAATATTCCACTTCCCGTTGGATAATTAATCAGTGAGATTAAGGATAAAGCAAATGATTGTTAAAGGACTGTTTGGGATTCCAAATCACGCCTTGATTTTGGAGGCAACGAGTAGAGCTGGCAAAGGGCGGGTCATTGGCCCGACCATCGGGCTTTTGTTTTATTGGGTTACCACCACCAAATGTTATCTGGCTAAAAATATGGTGGCCATTGAACCCCCATCCAGGTAGTGGCCACCGGCCAAACCCGCCTATATTTAATTTACTAAAATATTATTTTAAATTTTAAAATATTATTTTAATTTCAAAAATATGATAACAATAAATAAATTAAGTCACTAACATCAATTTCAAAATAAATAAGATAAATTATATCTACTAACATCAATTTTATTTTCTATATTTATTATTTCAGTATTCTTCTAATATAAAATATAAAAATTTAAATGTATGGTGGCTTTTTGGCTTTTTTAACCCCGCTTTTATTTAAAGCCAGTCACCAGATGGGCTATGTGAATGACTTTTAGTAGATTTTTTTTTACTACTATTTTATGGCTTTAACCCAACCCCAATTTCGGTAACTCAGGCGGTCCATCGGGCCAATTTTTGTCGGCTCTAGCAACGAGATTGTTGATTGTGTAGTGACAAAATCGAAGAACAAACTGGCGCAAGTTGCAGTCACATGCTGCTGCCTGTCTGGAATCTGGATTAAGATGCATTGTGATTGTGGTCCTAAAACTATTTTGGCAATTTCCAGAAATTCGGCTCATTTGCGCCACTCATTTTAGTATCTATTTAAATAGGGCCAATAAAATTTATATCATATGTTACATGAACATCTCCCTGTGTTTCTGAATTATGGTTACGTACGAAAATGATCACAAAAAAAATTATCAAAATTTACTATTACTTTGATTTGACGAACCAATATAATAAGTCTGAATATTTTTTTGTATATAATAATATCTAAACTTCGAGCTTGATTAAAAAAAAAAAAAAAAAAAAGCGTACTAAACAAATGTGAAGTTATCAAGCTACCAAATCGAACTTGGTATATGTTACTCGATTAATTTAGAATTTGAATGTACGAGTACAACTCACATCTCATTTTCATAAATAATTTTTTTATAAATTGCAGTATTTGTATTCCCTACCAAATAATTTTAACTATAAATACTTGAGACTTTCATAATTATATTTACTGTTCGTGACAATAAAACTGCGTATATTTTGTTAAGCATAAAAACTCATATACATATGTCTGCACAATATGGACGCTATTAACCACCATTGGTTAATAAAAAATCACTATTGGTTAATTGAAAATCACCACTGATTAATAGTGCATGTACATAGGGATGGCAGTGGATCTCGGATCCGGTCCAGATTCGCAGATCCAGATCCATTTTTTAGGATTTGGATCTTCAAAAAATAGGATCCGACGGATCTGGACCTGATCCGGACCATTCTTTTAAAATTCGGATCTGGATCTGGATCTCAATTTCTGAGATCCAGATCCGATCCATGGATCCATATAATATATATGTATATATAATTTTTATTTATATTTATAAGTGTATTATATTATTTTTCTTTCTAGTCGAAGTTGGGTAAACTAAGTTACGAAATTGGATAATATATCAATAATATTAGAAACTTGCACATTGTATTTGAGAAAATTTTGTATATGAGTGGTCTATTTACTAAGATATGTGTGTTTTTTCTATTACTATTATAATATTATTTGTTGTCATGAAAGCAAAGTCTTCTTGCATTGTGATTATTGTAGAATTTCTAAATAATTATTATAGTGTTATATGTTATAGATTATTATATTATGATGTTACTGTGAAATATATTTGATTTGAGATTTATTTTAGAAGAAAATATATGGATCCGGTTCTGACCACGGACCTGCGGATCTTGTGGATCCGGTGCGGATCTAATTTTTGGACCGAATGAATCTGGATCGGATCCAACCCAAGTAAAAATTACGAATCGGATCCGGACCTGCAAAATCCGGTCCAGATCCGATCCATTGCTATCCCTACATGTACAGCGTCGTCGGATGTATTAGAGATAAACTCTTCATTGAGACATTTCCCTCGAAATCACCGCTAGTTACTTTGCAAGTGGAGGTTGGTATTAAACCAACGTTTAAAATAATCCTCAATTTTCTAAATTTTTAAGACACTCTTATATTAGAGAGTCTTTATATAATAGTACATGAAAACAATTATTTAATTGGGATTATGCATGGGACTATATCCTAATTGAGTTTTAGAGTGTGGTCTCTATGAGATCATCTCCATTAGAGCCGCAATGGGCCCGATCGAAGTACCCGGGGTTTGTGTTAGGTTGAACTTCAAAATTAGAGGCCCAACAAAATGGCCGTGAAAAGTCTGCCAAAGAAAAAAACTCGAGCCAACCAAGCTTCTAGCAAAAAAAGCCCGTGGTTTTAGAGATAAAATGATCGTTCGATAAATATATATATTTATTTTCTACTAATTTTTTTTTAACTTTCATTCTTTGTTTTCTTCTTATCTTTCTCTCTAATTCTTTTTTTAAGTTATTTATTGTTTTATTTTAGATTATTTATTATTTTATATTATGCCTCCTATTGGAAAAATTGTTTTTAAGCGTGTTTTGATTAGATCTCAAAACCCGCTAATGACTTCTCTACTGATATAACTTAGAGTTGCTCACATATTAGGGAATTAACCTTTTTGGTTACATGTTTCAGAAAAAAAAAATAAGTTTGGATAGACCCAAGACTGGTGGAATTCAAACAAGATCTTGAAGCGATGTCTGAAAGAAATTTCAGTACTAGCGCAATTGAAGAGAAGAACTGTTGTAGTTTGCGTACTGAAGACTGAAGATTAAAGTATAATGATACTGATAAACAATGCTATTGAAGAGTGAAGTCAAAAACTGAAGACTCGGTGCTGCTGAAAACAAAGAAGTCAGAAATATGACTAAGTGTCATAACAGCAGTTGGGATGTCAAAGCTGTTGATAACTACGTTAAAGCTCAAGCCTCATACTGACTCAAGATCTCCAAACTGATAAAAGACATATTCTAGTCTGCTGATAAATCTCAGAACAGACTCGATTAATACAACCTGAAGTCAATTAACTGATAAAATACGAAGCTAACTCAACTAAACAAACATGGATTTATTTAAGCCTTGAGTGTTTGACTCATCACGTGTCATAGCGAATCTGTAGAAGATCTTGATATGCGGATCTACTTTTTAGGGTTGCGAGCTACGATTACGATGATCGGACCCTCGACAACAACGCATTTAGGATTGAGGAAGAATTCAAATGACAAATAGAATGGATGTGATTGATGTTCTCTCCAACGGTATTATTCATTATCCTCTATAAATAAGTACAGAATCCAACCTCTGAAGGTAACCGAAACGTTGCACATTCAAATATTCAAAAGCACCCAGAGCTTATATCTTAAGAAATAACACTCACTGATTTCGAAGAAGGGAACTTTCAAAGTGTTATCAGAAAATCTTCAAAACTCAAATATATATATCAACTCAAGATTTCAGTATACACTCCCTTAAGTTCTAGAATACAATCTTGTATATCTTAATCCTAGAAATATTGAGTTTGTCGTCTTTGACAACTCAACTTTTAGTTGAAAAAACCCTCTACTCAAAACCCTCAAGTTTAAGTAGAAGTTGGACAAGTAAGCAACGAAATGTTAGTTATTGAAAGCCTGGTTGTCTTGCACCTGCAAACAAGAAGTTAGGTCAACTGCATTGTAAGCAGTTAGAGGGTTCTTAGCACCAACAAGCATAGGAGAAATGTCAAGTTATGCGGGATACATAAAATGTTGAAGTATGTATCTAGGTTTATATCTTGTACCTGTAAACAAGACCAAATCCAGATAGTGGATTGACCGAGTTATCGATCCGTGGATATAGAAGCTATTATCTTGAACCACGTAAAATTAAGTGTTTTTATTTTCACTATTGTATTTTCTTTGCATGTTATGTTATTAAACTGAACTTTACCAGCACACACAGCATAACACTATTTTGAATCACTCTATTAGTATCAATTTGACACTAAAGAGACAAACTGAAAACTGTAATCCCATATTTGAGAAAGTTTGTTCTACCGACTTGAGTTTTCAGTAATGACAAAATGTAACCATCATATTTCGCACACACATTAGTTATCAGTCAAACTGATCAATTGCCTCATCAATCAGTAGGTTTGTTAGTTGATATCACTCTGAATAAGACTCAATTTTCTTGAACCGATCAGCATTACTAGCATCAGTACTGAACTGACTTCAGTTAACTGATAGCCACTGATAAAGTAGACAGTCCAGTCTTGAGAAAAGAAAAGTTTTTTTATCTTAACTGGTGTATCCCTCCCCTATACACCAGTACGAATCTCTAGGGACCATCACATCTGGTGCTTTAATTTATTTTTTTGTAATATATTGGCATGTAATTTTGTACTTTTAATTTGGTTATTGTAGATTTTAAATTACTAATTTTTAGACTTAAATTATTATGTGCTAATATATATTACTAGCCAAAAAAATAGAAGTGTAAGTGATCGCTACTTTTTCTAACACAAAAACGTGCAAGTAGATAGGGTAGTCGAGTATCGTATCCACAAGGATTGTGTCTGAAACACGAAACTAACTCAACAATAATTCATCATTATCCAAGAACAGATTTGGTTTGAAAAGGTTTTGGGGCTTCGAATATTAAATTCAAAGCCAAATGTAACAACGTAAAAAGAAACTAAAGCAATAAACACTCAAAAATATAATAAGAATTAAAAGACTAACCCTAGGGATGCATTAATCCTACCCACAACGTATATTTATCCTGCTTCCTATTAACCAATTTTAATCCAGACAAGATGGAAGATCACATATGTAACCAACAATTTCAGTTACGACAATTGTGGCAGTTGATTACTAATTTTTCCTATTATTGTTACGTCTCTAGGTGAAAATTAGCAACTCCAAAAGGATCACAAAGAATAAGCTTCCTACGAATGTTCCTATCTCAGCTACGACTCAAGGTTTATTCGTATTGTGCATTCAAGATCGATTGACAATTAAAACGGTTAAGTAATTAACTGGCAACTAGATATGCATCAAGATTGATCAGAAATTAACACATATTATTAAGCACCAAGAATCATAAATCAATGCCAGGAAGGTAAATAGCAATAGCAAGAATCACAACATTTAGGATCGAATCATGCAAACCCTAGGATTAGAACAGAAATTTAGCTAGACATAATAAACGAAATAAAATAAGAATAAATCATAGAAATAGAAATTATATTGATTAAACCCGTAATGTAGCGTCGGAAGAACAATGGTTGGGTTCGTATCCAAATCCAAGAAGAAAACTGGAAAATAATGAATTCGCCTTGATGAAATCGTTCCCAAGCAATGATAATGCGTAGAACAATAGTAGAACAATGAAAAACTAAAGCCTAGATGAATATAAATCAAAGCTAAAGTGAAAGGACTTGAAAAACTGAAGAAAAGTCAAGGAAAATCGTGCTGGGGAGCTTGGGGGCGTGAGAGGAATGCTTAGGGCTATATATAGGCGCAGACTGAAACCCTAATTTGCGCCCAGCCGTGTTGCCTCGCGGCCGGGAGCTTTTGGGCGTTCTGGACACTTTCTCGCGGCCTTCCTCGCGGCCGTGAGGTAGGTCGCTAGCTCCTACGCGACTTCGCTATTTCGCTCCGTTCTCTCGCATTCGAACTCCGAATTGTGATCCGTTTACGTCTATGAAATCCTATCGAGATGCTCTTAAACATTATAAACTTTCCACATCCATACTTGTCATATCCATTTCATCATCTTTGGTTACTTCTATGCCTTGTGCATCGATTATCACCTGAAAAGCCTACAAAACACCAAAGAGGAATCCCAAGAGCAGTATCTTCCAAAAACAGCTAAAAGCATAAAGATCGACTCTATAAACGCACTTAATAGATCTAGAATCATCTAAATATATCATCAATAAACGGGTAAAAAGTGCGTTTATCAATAAGTTTTATAACCTACACCATAAAGACATAAGTTTTTTAGCCATTTTGGATAGAAAAGACAAAATTAACATTGGGTCAACACATTAAAAAAATTCAAAAATTGAAGCTCTATCTCTCTCTCTCTCTCAACCAACATTTATCTATCTCTTTCACGCAAACTCTCGAATTTACTCACACAAACGCATAACATGAGCGATAGTGACACAAATCCATGATACTCGTCGGATACGGTAGAACGAGCAGTGGCTGAAGGAGAGAGCTCGTCGGATGAAGAAGCATCCATGTCGGACCACTCGCCACCGCGCTCGCAAGCACATCGTCGATATTTTACTTCGGGTCGACTACCTTCAACTTCGGCACTGAATTACGAGTGCCACCCCCTACGATGAGTAATGTGGCATTTCAAATTGAGTTTTCAATACATACATGATAGTTTTCATGGGATGCACAATGCCGTATAGTGATGATATTTCGATTGTTTGTGAGTTTAGCAACTTAGAAATTGAATTTATGTTGAATTTATTGATTTTCTGTGCATATTATTGTGTTCGAAAGTACACAATTAGCACCGTGTAATGTACACGATGACAATCGTGTACTAAAGAACCGTGCACGGTTTGAGCTGTGTACTTAAGAGTACCATGTTCGTGCATGGTACGGGGCAAGAACACGGTGTTCTTCAGTACACTGCTCAAATCGTGAACGATTCTTCAGTACACGATTCAAGCCGTGCACATTCTTCAGTACACGGTTTGAATCGTGTAAGACGTACACGAATTATTTCCAGCAATGTTCATACTGTATGATGATTATTTTTTGTTTAAGCAATATAAATTTACAACATTTATGTTGTAGGTGGTTAAGACCTTATATGCAAGGTTATGTCGGACGCATCAATCAGTATATCTGAACCGAAGTATTGGGCGATGTTAAGATATATTTATAACATCGTGGATGTATTGATGTATTCAGAGATAGCTGCTTTGGCCATCTTCTTGATCTCAGGAGAGTAGAAAGTGAAAATAATGTGTTGCACCATCTCATGGCATGACATGTCTGAAAGTGTTGCTTCGCCTAAACACAAAACTGTTATGTAGAGTGTTATCCACACACAGAGTAAAACAACGGAATTAAAAACTTGAAGAACACTGAAGTAACTTTTCTATAGATTAAAATTATAATCTGTAGATGCCAATATGGCGAAATTATTCAGTATAAACTTTACAGTGAACTTTACAAAAACTCACTACTTTATCACAAGATAAAGTCGGACGCGTTGAGTTTAAAAGCTATCTATCAAGATATATGAAAAATACTAAATATTTTCTCACACCACTCGTGTACTAAAAAGAACAACCTTCTAAAACAATTAGAAGTTAAAACACTCGTGTGTTATCGAAAATGTTACGAAAACAGACTCAACAACATAAACAGATCTTCAGATACTTCTTCAAGAGTTGCACGCTTTCTGCTATCGATTTGCCTCTCCTTTTATAGGAGTTGAGAGGCCTTCGACTGCACGTCTTGGACCACAATCAGGCCCACTAGGATGTAAGTAAGTCGTGGTAGTTAATGGCTCAACTTGCTCCTGGAAAATAGGAACTGAACAGCTTACTTAGTTCATCCTTATCTCTTTTGATCTGTTTCCCGTGTTCTTCAGTGTGTTACCATCGCATCCAGTGAAACATCCGTAACATGCACACACCAAAGAGAAGAAAAGGCAAAACACTAAAAATACCTAACTCCTTATATTGAGGAGACTTAGTCAAAGCTAACCAACTCTAACAAACTCTCACTTTTTACCTTTCTTCACAAAACCTGCATATACACACACAATTTACGATATATATACAAGATTCTCAAATCCCGAATGTATAACTAATAACAAAAAATGTACTCCCCCTGTAAACATTCTCCCCATGTTTACACAAATATCATCACAACAGTTCCTGCAACATATTCAGCAACAATCATCTAAACAAATTAAACATCAGTGTAGAAACCATTCAAACAAAAACAGTATACATCTCATATGAACCATGTGATCGATAAGCATAAATGTCTAGCAAAAAACAAAAGATGTCCAGCATCATAAAACCCATAACACCTGTTTTAGAACATGTTCAGAGAGATAAAAATAAAAAGAGTTCAAGAGTTCAATTCAAAGTTTCAAGTTTAGCCAGCAAATATGACTTCAGTCCATCATCATTCCTTCACTCCTTGATGCTCCCCCTGCCTCTACTCCCCCTTTTTGGGAAGAAAGAAGGCTCATCATCTCTATCTTCAAATCATTGAGTTCAATGCGTGCACTTCGAATACTCTCCAAAAAGGTTTGTTCCAGCTTTTGAATACATTCAAGCATGGAATGGACCGTTGATTTTGGAAATGACAGCATTTTTTTTGAGGCAGCTTCTGAAACCTGTTCATCAGTTCCTTTTGAAGGGTTAGTCCATGGTAGGTTTGGAAGCTTATTACCTGAAAACAAAGTATTAGTAATGGTGAAATGCTGAAAATCTTCAAACAGTGCATCACGAGCTCCATCAGGGAGTCCTTGTTTCTTCAACAGTTGATACAACAGTGAAGGGAACGGAAGTAATCCAGGATTTGGACGAACATCGATAGCTCCGATTTGCTCCATGATAATTTTACCGAGATTGAAAGGGATTCCTTTTCCCAGTTTGTACAATAACACACCGTGGGGCATTGTCACAACCGTGGTGTTCGAGGATACGATCCAGTTTGAGGTCATAAGCTTGTAGAGAACAGAATGGAGATACGTAAGGCAACCACTCGACATATGATATTTCCACTTCCTGATTCTCCCGTCTGTGATCTCTTCTGCCACCAGATCATAGTCCTCAACGGCCACATCATTAATCAACTCATCTATCCCAAAGAATGCATTAATCTCACACGCAGAAATGTTGAAAATTTTTCGTCTGAATATACCTTGCCATATCCGAAAGATTTCTCTAGATTTGCATAGATGTGTCTAATAACATTCTTCGGGTAGGGATATATGGCTGTGACAGTGTTCAATAGCCCTCTTTCCTTAAGAAAATCGACAAGATTATACTGAGAAAAAGTTACCTCAACAATTTTTCTTTCATTCAAGCACTTCAAGTGCTTAAATTGTGCCCAACGCTTTTGACCTTCCTTTGTGTAGAACTTGAATGAGAGGGCTCTTTCTACTTCAATATCAGAGTCGACAAACATGGAGGCGTTCTCTGAACTGGAGTCCAAGTTCTTTTCCTCCGAGTAGGGACTCGTGTAGGGAAATCTGATTTAACCCTCTCCCGAGGATCTATCTTGGATGTTTAATTCACCATACATTGATTATATCCCTAGCATGCGTCTACATAATTAATTGCAACACATAGGAGTTTTCTCGTGTTTACCTTTGAATCTGTCGGGGATGAAGGGATCGAGAATCGTGCTTTGATCTTCTGGCCTGTATCCCGGTTGCCCAAACTTCAACGTCGAGTGAGGACGATCTATGGAGAATGCTTGGAAAATCACCCAATCTCACTATGGCACAATTTTCGAGAACCTCAAAAGCACTAGGAGGTGGGCGAAAATTCAAGGTTTAATTGTGTGGATTAACCTGATCTTATCTCTTACCGTTGGATTTGTATCTTGGCGGTTTTGGTTGAGCTTGTATACAATGTTTCTGTTACCACTATTACAATCTCTATCTGAATTGAATACTTGATTGCATATATATGTGCCCTTATCTCATATATAGTTAGATCATACAGTGTGTAGAAGATCACGTAAGTCCATATGATTGGTCAAGCTTAATGAGATATAAAAGTTTCATGGTGAGACAACTTGAGGACGAGTTGTCGGTGTGAGGCTGCATATAGATAAGAAGTGACTTGACTTAGTTGCTTGTCTATCTTTGTGCGTCTTTGACGTATTGAAGGATCACGATGAGATGAGTTCTTCTATCGACCGTAGTGAAGAACCTAGATCTCGGTGACTTCGATGATCTAAATCTCGATAAGGTATTAGATGAGTATGAGTTCTTGACCATCACTTTGACTTGTTATGGGTGAGGGTTATATGTTCTAACCCAATATTCTCCGCGTCTTGGGTGGTGGCGGTGCTTGTATGTCATGCTAGTTATCTCGTATCGGTGACCGTATCCGTTAAGGATGATGGCGTCCCTTAAGGAGCTCAAAAGGTTTCTGTACTAAACCCCGCAGTTAAGTTAGCTCAAGTACAATAATAAGGTTGAGTGGTACTACTTAAGGAATTAAAGATATTAATTATTTTAAGCGATCGAATGCTATAAATAATTAATGGACGTTCGATATCTTAAATACGGGATTTGTAATGTCTAAGTGCAAGCCCGACTCAACTTGGTAATAAAGGGTAAGTCGGCATTTATTCTCTAGTGGCATGAATAAATGTTTATAAATTAATTTATGTTCGGTGAACATAAGATAATTAATTTATTTGAGGCCCATCTTTATTCCTTGCATTTGATCCCTGGGTTGGCCCATCCAGGCCCGTAGCTAAGTATGGAATTCGGCGCCCCTCTCTCTCTACAAGGTAATGATTTGATTCTCTTTATCCTAAAAGGATATTATTATATTTATGAGATATGCATAGATCCTTTCCATATAGGATTATGGTAATAATCCTTTCCATATAGGATTATGGCAATTTTCATATGGGATTATGGTAATTTCCATATAGGATTATGGTAATGCATTATAAATATGAGGTAAGAGATTAAATCTAGGTCAATGATTAATAATCATCATCATTATTTTCGAGAATTTGAGGTTCATCCTTTGAGAGATTTTCGAAAATTCTTGAGAGCTTGGGGTGATTTTCGAAGCATTCTCCATAGATCGTCCTCACTCGACGTTGGAGATTGGGCAACCGGATACGATCCGGAAGGTCAAAGCATGTGTCTCGATCCATTCCGCCTCGACAGATTGGGTAAACACAAGAAAACCCAACGTGTTGCGATTAATTATATAGGTGCATGCTAGGTATATAATCAATGTATGGTGAATTAAACATCCAAGATAGATCCTCGGGAGAGGGCTAAACCTCGGTTTTCCGACAATTGGTATCAGAGCCTGGGATCAGTATCTTGGCTCTGTTGGATTAATTCACGTTTGATTATTACGTGCGCTTAATTAATTGTTGGATCTGTCGTTCATCGTGGCTCGTTTAATTTTGTCGGATTTTGTTTTTCACCACGAGAAAATCCGTGGTTAGATTAGATTTATTTTTCTGTAAATCTTATCTGTAAAGTGAAAGCGAGCAGCGGCCAGATCGAGGCGACGGAAAAAGCGGGTCGCACGCGTGCGGGCGGCGGCACGCAGGCGTGCACGGCGTTTCGCGGACGCGCCGCGCCGTGTGATGGGGCGAGCCGGATCCGTTTTCGGCCGAATCCTATTTTGACGAGTCCGGTCCGTGCCCGTGCGCGAGGCCCGTTGAATCCGGTCGTGCTCGTTCACCCGAGGCCCATTTTCAAGATTATAAAGATCATGCTTTGCAATTCTATGTAATATATTAGGCGCGAAAGTGCGATTCCACGAGTGGGCCACGATGAGCGTTTTATTTTATTTTTATCGTTCATTGCATGTCGTGGATGTTTAAATTATGCAGTTAGCATGCTATGTATGTTTAAATTACGTTGACAAACCTTTAAGTGTTTTCGTAATTGGGTGCGCATAGTAAGCATGCTAGGTTTATCGCGTTTTCAAACATATTTTAGAATTCTGCGAGCATGTTTTACATGTTGAGTTCTATAGAAAGCATGCTAGGATTACGTGATCTGCATGGACAAACCTTTTGAACAAAAGACTAAGCAAGCAAACCGACAAATTAATTTTTTAAAAATTAAAATGTGAAGACCTCCACTTTTGATCTCTAAACAAAGTGAGGCGCTTGCTTGTGAGTGGCGTCCACACGCGTGGCTTGCTTGCCTTGTTTATCATAAGTTTGTTAGATGAGATTTCTAAATAAAACATTTTAAATCTATTGAGAAGTGGGAGTTTCATGTGTAAACGCGATCCACACGCTGGGCTTGCATGTGCGATTTTCATAAGTTCTCTAGAGATAGATATAAAATGAGATAACAAAAAATTTGAATTGGGCGGTATGGTCCGAGTGAGTATGCCAATTCTAAGAATTCATTTCTCTTTGTTAAAATTGTGGTCATTGCTTAGACATCACCTCAGTACAACTTCCGCCAAGTCCTTCTTGCGATAGTGATGTGGTCTAGAAAGGTCCAATCGTTAATTTCATTTGTCATAAGGATAAGTTGACATGGATTGAAATTAAGCGACTAAAAGGTATTTTTAAGTCTGGTCAAGGGGTTCATGTGTAAACGTCCACACGCGTGGCTTGCATGTGGGATTCCTAGGGCGATTGGAGGTTTCAATTAATATTGTTTTATCAAAAGGTTACAATATTATTGTTACGAATTATGTGCGATCGTATGCTTATGTGTTTACATTATCATTTCAGATATGTCTCTTACACCGATTATCAATATGCTCGCACAAAATCCGTTATCCGGTCCAAATTTTATCGAGTGGAAACGAAACATGGAATATGTTCTTATCGCTGAAGAACACATGTTTGTTCTCACTACTCCTAAACCCGATGCCCTCATCGACGCGTCGACTAATGAGCGAAGAAGAGTGAAGCGGACTTTGGAATAAGTCAAACAATATGGCTAAATGCTATATGATGACTACTATGTCGAAAGGCTTGCAATGCGATATCGATCGATGGTAGACGCGACGATATTTGGTCAAGTCTCGAGGTAAGTTTGGGCGGTTGGATCGAGACGATCCGCTTCCACACAATGAGAGAAATCTTGGCGTGTAAGATGGAAGAAGGAAGTTCGGTCCATGAACATGTCTCCCACACGACTCATCTCATGGATAGTCTTGATCGGTTGGGAGGAGGTATTGACGAAGCGAATATCGATATCATCCTCAATACACCGCCCAAGTCTTTTGAGAACTTTCGCATGAATGCGATCATGAGCAAGGCCGAGTATACACTTAGTCGGTTGCTCAATGATCTCGTGGCTGCGGAAGGAGTTATGGGAAAAGGGCACATGCTCTTACTAGCACATCTAAGGGCCCAAATTTTCCGTTGCAAAATGGAAAAGAAAAGGGCACCAAAGGTGGTAGAGGCAAGGAAATAGTGGGAGTAATGGGAGCAAGAACATGGCTGCCACCGAAGGCTTGAAGAAGCCAAATGAGAAGGTAAGTGCTTGAGTGCGGTGGGCCGGGCATTGGAAGGCTAAGTGCCCTATGCTCGAGGCTCAAGTGCGCCGTTTGCTTTAATGTGACGGAAACATGTTTAGCAACTTGTTCTACCCATTCTTGGGTAGTAGACACAGGTGCGATGTGATCATGTTTGTGTAGGAAAAGCGATGTTAACCCTCACCCGAGGATCCATCTTGGGTGTTTAATTCACCATACATTGATTATAAACCTAGCATGCGTCTATATAAATAAATCGCAACACGTTGGGGTTTTCACGTGTTTACCTTTGGATCCGAAGAGGTCGATGGAGCGAGATGAGCGGATCGAGCGGATCGGACTCGTGCTTTGACCTTACGGACTGTATCCGATTGCCCAATCTCCAGCGTCGGTGAGGACGATCTATGGAGAATGCTTGGGAAAATCACCCAATGCTCTCACCAAGCTCTCGAAAATTCTCTCAAATATTGTAGATTACCGAAAATTTGTGTGTTAATTAATGAGCATTAACCTAGACTTTATCTCATACCTTATATTTATAATGCACTACCTTAATCTATATGGAATATTACCATAATCCTATATGGAATATTACCATAATCTATATGGAATATTACCATAATCTTAGGATTATTTCCATACTCTGGGATTATTTCCATACTCTCGGGATTATTACCATAATCTTATATGGAAAGGATCTATGCATATACCATAAATATAATAATATCCTTGTGGATAAAGAGAATAAAATCTTGCCAATGGGAGCATATAGGCTAAAGGGCCTGGATGGGCGAGCCCAGGGATCAAATGCAAGGAATAAAGATGGGCCTCAAATAAATTAATTATCTTATGTTCAGCCCGAACATAAATTAATTTATAAACATTCGATCATGCCACTAGAGAAAGAATCTTTGACTTACCCTTTATTACGAAGTTGAGTCGGGCTTGCACTTAGACATTACGAATCCCAGATTTAAGATATCAAACGTCCATTAAACATTTATAGCAATCATTTGCTTAAAGCGATTAATAACTTCATTTCCTTAAGTAGTACCACTCAACCTTATTATTGTACTTGAGCTAACTCAACTGCGGGGTTTAGTACAATAAACCTTTGAGCTCCTTATGGGGCGTCATCATCCTAAACGGATACGGTGACTCGTCTGAGATAACTAGCGTGACATCTGACCGCCACCACCCAAGATGCGGAGAATCTTGGGTTAGAACATATAACCTCACTCATAACAAGTCAAAGTGATGGTCGACAACTCATACTCACCTAATACCTTATCGAGGTTTAGATCATCGTAAGTCACGAGATCTTGGTTCTTCACGACGGTCGGAGAAGAAGAACTCATCTCACCGTGATCCTTCAATCGTCGAGCGTAGACGGCATGAACAAGCAACTAAGTCAGTCACTTATTATCTATCTGCGGCCTAAACCGACAACTCGTCCTTAAGTCGTCTCGGTGTGAAACTTTTATATCTCATTAAAACTTGACCAATCATACGGACTTACGTGATCTTCTACCTTTGTGTGATCTAACTTATATATGAGATAAGGGGACATGAGATATATGCAATCAAGTATTCAAATCGGATAGGAGATTGTAATAGTGGTATCAGAAACATTGTATACAAGCTCAACCAAAGCGCTTTCAAGATACAAATCCAACAATCTCCCACTTATACTAAAGCAAACTTTTAGTATACAATGTGTCTTTCTACTAGCTATTACAAACAACCATCACTTTCTTCTCCCACTTATACAAAAGTTTCCTTTCTAAGTGGGTGCCATCAAGCTTAATCGAGTCCTCTAACGTGTCCATCGTAGACTTTTGCGGCGAGCTCTTCGTGAATGGATCCGCTAGATTCTCAAATCGTATCAATCTTTTCAATCAGACGTCACCTCGTCTAACGATTTCTCGTATGACATGGTACTTTCTCTCTATGTGTTTGGTCGCCTTGTGGGTCCGTGGTTCCTTCGAGTTTGCCGCTCGCACTGAGGTTATCACGATGAAACTATGATACTCTTGGGCAAACCGGTACCACATCTAGATCCATGAGGTGGTTCTTGAACCATCTGACCTCCTTAGAAGCCTCAAGGCGGCTACATATTCGGCTTCCATGGTAGAGTCCATGATGCATCGCCGCTTGCACTCGCGAGATCTGGCTCCACCTCCCAAGGTAAACACATGCCCGGGTTGACTTTTTCTCATCACGGTCGACTTGGAAATCAGTCCAGATAACCCAAAGGCATTAGACTATCGCATGGTAAACTAGCCTATAATCTCGAGTCCTTTTCGGTACTTGAGTATATGCTTCTTGCAGTCAATGAGCTTGTCGAGGTTAGGCGATATCTAGCTACTATGCTACCGCATAGCGAGATATCGGGCCTCGTGCATAGCATTGCGTACATGAGACTTCCTGGCGGAGCGTAAGGAACTTGTCTCATTCCTCTATCTCTTTGCGGTCATGGGTTTGTGTCTTAGATAAAGGGCGCCATATACGAAGGTAGCAATCCTTTCTTGGCGGTCTGCATACTAAAGCGAGTAATTCGGATATCAATGTAAGGCGCTGAGATAAGCTCAACATTTTCTTCTTGCGATCTCGGTAAACCTTGATCCCAAGAATGTACGCTGCATCTCCTAAGTCTTTCATTTGAAAGCGATCGGATAGCCAACTCTTTATATGCGATGTGACTTCACGTTGTTGCCAACTAGAAGGATGTCATCTACATAAAGTGCGAGAAATACCACATCACCGTTGACATCTAACCGATACACACAACTCTCGCTAGCAACTGGGTAAATCCATAGGACTTTACCACCTCGTCAGCGTAAGTTCCATGATCGGGAGGCTGCTTAAGTCCATAAATGGACTTAAGCTTCCATACTAGATGCTCTTCACCTTTACCACATAACCTTGGTTCTTGCATATAGATGTCTCTACCTTCCTCAAGGTAACCCGTTTAGAAAAGCGGTTTTAACATCCATTGCCAAACCTCTAGGTTCAAGTGGGCTGTATGGCTAGAAGAATTACGATGGACTTGAGCATTGCTACGGGCGAAAAGGTCTCATCGAAATCGATGCCCTCAATCTGAGTGTACCTTCGCCACAAGCACGGCTTTAAAAGCGAAACCTCTCCATCGAATCTCTTCCTCTCAGATATCCACTTACTACCTATGGCTTCCTTGCCATCGGTAGAGTGTCTTTCATATACATCCATAGCCGTTATGGACTCCATTTCTAAGTCGATAGCGGTGTGCCGTGATCTTGCATCAATATCTTGTATCGCCTCCTTGTATGTCCATGGGTCGATTATTGCATGTTAAATGCTGGGACTAAATCGAAGATTCACCCACGAACATAAATCGCTCGGGTTGACGAACAACCCTCCCACTACTGACGAGGTTCTCTGAGGCCTGATGGCGGTGGGTGCGAAACTTGTGGTTCTCTAACTGCACAACTTGTCGTGTGGTACCACATGCGGTCGGTATCTCCGTGAACTCGACCCACTTCAATTTTGAAGTATCGGTGTCGATCCTCCACTAGACTCGACATCTCGTACCTTTGGCCTAATCGGTGGTGGAATCGATCATCTTCTAATTCTTGAAGAATGATTTCAACTTTGGACTTATGATTTTCATATAATCCTCTTCTAAGAATCGGGCATTAGTGCTAATAATGACCTTCCGATCCTTAGGACTATAGAATAAACCACCTTCGTTCCTCTAGGATAGCGATAAACGACCTTGCGTCGGATCTAGCCTCCAACATGTCGACTTTCTTGTTGTGCCGTGTCTTTGATCGCCCATATCTTTATGTGGCTTAAACGGGCTTAACGCCCAAACCACAACTCGAAGGGTCTTTTCGTGACTTGGGCGGTACTAGATTTAGCAAGTATGCACCGTCTCTAAGGCATATCCCGAGCGAAATAGGCGATGTAGCATAACTCATCATAGATCTAACCATTTCCAAAAGAGTCCTGTTCTTGGCTCGACACACCATTTTGTTGTGGTGTGCCCGGTGAAATCTTGTTGAGATGTAATCCCACACTTCACTAGATAGTCCATAAACTCATTCTTGAGGTATTCGCCACCGCGATCGAGCCTTGATGACTTGATACTTTACCTAGCTTCGTCTCCACTTCCACCTTAAATTCTTTGAATTTCTCAAAGCATTCAGACTTGCGGTGAAGCGGTATACGTATCCGTACCTTAGTAATCGTCAATGAAAGTGACAAAATACTCGTACCTCCACGAGCTTGTGGACATCGGTCCACAGTCGAAATGGACTAACTCCAACATTTCTTTGGCTCTATAACCCTTCGCTTTGAAGGGTGCAGTGCGACATCTTACCTTCTATACGAGTTAGCGGTCGAGGAGCGAATGTAACCGTGAGATTACCCAACGCTCCATTCTTAGCAGGTCTTTGGATCCTATTTAGATTGATGTGACCTAATCTAAGATGCCAGAGAAAAGTAGAGTCATCTTCTTGAAGAAAACTTTCTCTTTTAGGGTTTGATGAAGATGCAACATAGTTATAGGTATTATGTTTTGCGAAATAGTATAAAGCGAATTATATAAAGTGCCAACACGGATAACCGTCATTTCTTATGATAGAAACACCACTATCAAAAATAACAGAATATCCATGAGTAAATAATTTGAAAGCGAAACAAGGTCCATAGAAAATCCGGCACATATAAAGCGTCTTTCAAAACTAAAGCTGTTGTCCCAAAACATAAAGAACATCTCCAAGCTGCAACAGCTTTGACTTTCGCGCGTTGCCCATGGAGATCGTTATCTCGCCATCAAACGACTCCTTGTCGCGGAACCCTGCAGGTGTAACAAACATGATCGATTCGCCATATCTACTACCCAAGAATGGGTAGAACAAGTCGCTAAACATGTTTCCATTACTAAAACAAGCAGCGTGCCTTGAGCCTTGAGCATAGGGCACTTGGCCTTCCAATGCCAGTCTTACCATCAAGCACTTGCCTTTCTCCTTTGCTTCTTCAAGCCTCCGGTGGCAACCATGTTCTTGCTCCATTCTCTCTATTTCCCTCGCTTTACCACCTTTACCACCCTTTTTCTATTTCCATTTTGCGAAAATTTTGGGCCCTTAGATGTGCTAGCAAGAGCATGTGCTCCTTTTCCCATAACTCCTTCCGCATGAACGAGATCATTAAACAGCGACTAAGTGTGAACTCGGTCTTGCTCATGATTGCATTCACGAAAGTTCTCAAAGACTTGGGCGGTGTGTTGAGGATGATATCGACCTTGGCCGCCGTCAATACCTCCTCCCAACCGATCAAGACTATCCATGAGATGAGTCATGTGGAGACATGTTCATGGACCGAACTTCCTTCTTCCATCTTACACGCCAAGATTTCTCTCATTGTGTGGGCGGATGTCGATCCGATCGCCCAAACTTACTCTCGAGACTTGACCAAATATCGATCGCGTGCGCGGTGACGATGCTGCGATTAAGCCTTTGGACATCGTAGTCATCATATAGCATTTAGCCATATTGTTTGACTTATTCCAAAGTCTTGACTTGACTCATTGCTCATTAGTCGATCGTCGATGAAGCATCGGGTTTAGGAGTAGTGAGAACAAACATGTGTTCTTCACGATAAGAACATATTCCATGTTTCGCTTCCACTCGATGAAATTGGACCGGATAGCGGTTTTGTGCGAGCATATTGATAATCGGCGTAAGAGACATGCTGAAGCGATAATGTAAACACATAAGCATCTGATCGCAAATAATTCGTAACAATAATATTGTAACCTTTTGATAAAACAATATTAATTGAAACCTCAATCGCCCAAGAATTCCACATGCAAGCCACAGCGTGTGGGCGTTTACACATGAACCCTCGACAGACTAAAATATACCTTTTAGTGGTTTAATTTCAATCCATGTCAACTTATCCTTATGACAAATAAATTAATGATTGGACCTTACTAGACCACATCACTATCGCAAGAAGGGACTTCGGGAAGTTGTACTTGAGGTGATGTCTAAGCAATGACCACAATTTTAACGATGAAAATGAATTCTTAGAATTGGTATACTCACTCGGACCATACCGCTTCAATTCAAATTCTTTTGTTATCTCGTTTTATATCTATCTCTAGAGAACTTATGAAAATCGCACATGCTGAGCCACGTGTGGGCGTTTACACATGAAACTCCCAACTACCGATAGATTTAAAATGTTTTATTTAAAATCTCATCTAACAAACTTATGATAAGCGGTGCAAGCAAGCCACGCGTGTGGGCGTTTATTCACGGTCGTCTCACTTTGTTTAGAGATCAAAAGTGGAGGTCTTGACATTTAATTTGAAAAATTAATTTGTCGGGTTGCTTGCTTAGTCTTTTATTCAAAGGTTTGTCCATGCGAGATCACGTAATCTAGCATGCTTTTCTATAGAACTCGACATGTAAAACATGCTCATGAGAATTCTAAAATATGCTTGATAAGCGCGATAAACCTAGCATGCTTACTATGCGTGTCGATTCGTAAAACACGTAAAGGTTTGTCAGCGTAATATAAACATACATAGCATACTCTTGCATTATATAAACATCCACGACATGCATATGAGCGATAAAATAAAATAAAACGTTCATCGCGGCAATCGTGAAACACACATTTAAATCTAATCTATTACATAGATATACAAAGTGCAATTAAACTTGACAGGCCTCGCGTGCAGACACGGACGGATTCAACAATTGGGCCTCGCGTGCGGACGCGGACCGGAAAATCTGGATTGGGCTGGAAGCGGGTGCGGGTCGGGTCGGCCCAATCATGCCGGGCACGCGGCGAAGGCCCGACCGGCGCCCGACCCTCTTGTCGCCGCCTTCGCGTGTCCTCGCGGGCTACCATGATCGCTAAAGCGACCATGCGACCAGCTGGCGAACATGCGTGGCCACCGCCGGCGCCGAGCGTCTGCCGTGAGGCGTCGTCGCCAGCTGCCGAAACTTCGCGACCGCTGATGCTGCTCGCCGCCGGGTTTCAGCGACAGCGCGCCGTCGCCTCGCTCGCTTCGCTTCGCTTGCCAGCGGCCTTACCTCGCGACCGCTAGATCGCTCGCGTGGCGCCGGGGATCGTCTTGTGACATGCGCCCGTCGCCAGCCCCCTCGCGATCGCCCTCGCGACCGCGAAGCTCGCTATTCGAGATACCGTCGTCGGGGCCGCCGAGAGACTGTTTTCCGTCGTTTCGTTCTTCGTTCTTTCGTCTTGTTCTTCTTTACGGATAAGATTTACATAATAAAATCTAATCTAACCACGGATTTTCTCGGTGAAACAACAACATCCGACAAAATAATAAGCGAGCCACGATGAGCAGCGGATCCACAATTAATTAAGCGCGTAATAATCAGCGTGAATTAATCCAGCAGCCAAATTCGATCGAGCTCGATACCAGTGTAGGAAAAGCGTATGTTAACCTCACCGAGAGATCCATCTTGGGTGTTTAATTCACCATACATTGATTATAAACCTAGCATGCGTCTATATAAATAAATCGCAACACGTTGGGGTTTTCACGTGTTTACCTTTGGATCTGAAGAAGGTCGATGGAGCGAGATGAGCGGATCGAGCGGATCGGACTCGTGCTTTGACCTACGGTTGTATCCGATTGCCCAATCTCCAGCGTCGGTGAGGGCGATCTATGGAGAATGCTTGGAAAATCACCCAATGCTCTCACTGAGCTCTAGAAAATTCTCTCAAATATTATGAGATTACGAAAATTTGTGTGTTAATTAATGAGCATTAACTAGACTTTATCTCATACCTTATATTTATAATGCACTACCTTAATCCTATGGAATATTACCATAATCCTATATGGAATATTACCATAATCCTATATGGAATATTACCATAATCTTAGGATTATTTCCATACTCTCAGGATTATTTCCATACTCTCAGGATTATTACCATAATCTTATATGGAAAGGATCTATGCATATACCATAAATATAATAATATCCTTGTGGATAAAGAGATAAAATCTTGCAGATGGGGCATATAGGCTAAAGGGGCACGGATGGGCGACCCGAGGATCAAATCTGAGGAATAAAGATGGGCCTCAAATAAATTAATTATCTTATGTTCAGCCCAGAACATAAATTAATTTATAAACATTCGATCATGCCACTAGAGAAAGAATGCTGACTTACCCCTTTATTACCGAAGTTGAGTCGGGCTTGCACTTAGACATTCTGAATCCCGTATTTAAGATATCGGCGTCCGTTAAACATTTATAGCAATCGATTGCTTAAAGCGATTAATAACTTCATTTCCTTAAGTAGTACCACTCAACCTTATTATTGTACTTGAGCTAACTCAACTGCGGGGTTTAGTACAATAAACCTTTTGAGCTCCTGGGGGCGTCATCATCCTAGCGGATACGGTGACTCGACGAGATAACTAGCGTGACATCTGAAACCTTGCACCACCCAGATGCGGAGAATCTTGGGTTGGAACATATAACCCTCACTCATAACAAGTCAGTGATGGTCGACAACTCATACTACCTAATACCTTATCGAGGTTTAGATCGTCGTAAGTCACCGAGATCTTGGTTCTTCACGGCCAGTCGAGAAGAAGAACTCATCTCATGTGATCCTTGATACGTCGAGGCGTGCCGCATAGACAAGCAACTAAGTCAAGTCACTTCTTATCTATCTTGCAGCCTAAACCGACAACTCGTCCTTAAGTCGTCTCGGTGTGAAACTTTTATATCTCATTAAACGACCAATCATACGGACTTACGTGATCTTCTACACACATGTATGATCTAACATATATGAGATAAGGGGACATAGATATATGCAATCAAGTATTCAAATCAGATAGGAGATTGTAATAGTGGTAACGAGGAAACATTGTATACAAGCTCAACCAAACGCTTTCGTTATACAAATCCAGCAGTTTGTTACACCTTGCGGGGTTCTGCGGACAAGGAGGCGAGTAATGGCGAGATAAAGATCTCCATGGGCAGCGGAGAAAGTCGAGGCCGTTGCGATCGTGATGTTACTTTATGTTTTGAGAGAACGGTTTAGTTTTAAAGGCGTTTATATGTGCGGATTTTGTGAGCCTTGTTTACATTTTGAAACTATTTACTCATGGATATTACATTATTTTTGATAGTGGTGTTTCTATCGTAAGAAATGACGAAGTTATACTGTGTTGGCACTTTATATAATTAAGCTTTATCTATTTAAAACATAATACATATAACTATGTTGCATCTTCTTCAAACCCTAGAAAGAAAGTTTTCTTGAAGATGACACCACATTTCTACGGCATCTTAGATTAGGTCACATCAATCTAAATAGGATCCAAAGACGGCTAAGAATGGGCGTTGGGTAATCTCACGGTTACTCTATTCCCAGATCTGCGAATCTGTATAGAAGGTAGATGTCGACCAAACCCTTAAGCGAAGGGTTATAGAGCCAAAGAAATGTTAGAGTTAGTCCATTCGACTGTGGACCGATGTCCACACAAGCTCGTGGAGAATGCAGGTATTTTGTCACTATCATTGGCGATTACTCGAGAGTGCGGATACGTATACCGCTTGCACCGCAAGTATGAATGCTTTGAGAAACTCAAAGAGTTTAAGCGGAAGTGGAGCGAAGCTTGTAGAGTATCAGTCCTGCGGTGCGATCGCGGTGGCGAATACCTCGATAACGAGTTCATGGACTATCTGGTGAAGTGTGGGATTACCTCCCAACGCATTTCACCAAGCACGCCACAACAAAATGGTGTGTCGGGAGGCGAAGAAATAGGACTCTTTTGGAAATGGTTGATCAATCTTTGAGTTATGCAACATTGCCTATTTCGTTTGCGGGGGTATGCCTTAGAAGCGGCGGCATACTTGCTAAGTCTAGAACCATCCAAGTCGGTTGAAAGACCCTTTCGAGTTGTGGTTTGGGCGAAGCCGGTTTAAACCACATAAGGCTATGGGCGATCCGGCTGCGTCTTTGAACAAGAAGAGGCGACAAGTTGGAGGCTAGATCCGGCGCAAGGTGTTTTATTGGATATCTAGAGGAGCGAAGGTGGTTTATTCTATAGTCTAAGGATCGGAAGGTCGTTATTAGCCTTTAATGCCCGATTCTTGAAGAGGATTATATGAAGAATCATAAGTCCAAAGTTGAAATCATTCTTCAAGAATTAGAAGATGATCGTATTCCATACCGATTAGGCGAAGTGCGAGATGTGCGAGTCTAGTGGGAGGGATCGACACGAGATACTTCAAGAAATTGAAGTGGTCGAGTTCCTTTGGAGATACCATTGTCTGAAGTGGTACCTACCCGACAAGTTGTGCAAGATAGAGAACCACAGGTTTACGCACCCACGTTGCCATAGTGCACAGAGAACCTCGTCGTAGTGGGAGGTTGTTCGTCGACCGAGCGATTTATGTTCGTGGGAGAATCTTGGTTTAGTCGAGAAGCGAGCGAGCAATAATCGACCCACGGACATACGAGGAGGCGTCTGAGACATTGATGCAAGATCATGGCACATCGCTATGGACTTAGAAATGGAGTCCATGCGGCTATGGATGTATATGAAAGACACCTCTACGGATGGCGGTGGCCGTAGGCGATGGTGGATATACAAAAGGAAGAGATTCCGATGGAGGGTTTCGGCTTTTAAAGCTGCTTGTGGCGAAGGGTACACTTTCAGTTGAGGGCATCGATTTCGATGAGACCTTTTTGCACGTAGCAATGCTCAAGTCCATCGAAATTCTTACAGCCATAGCAGCCACTCAACAGGGAGGTTTGCAAATAGATGTTAAAACCGCTTTTCTAAAGCGGTTACCTTGAGGAAGGTAGAGACATCTATGTCACGACAACCGAAGGTTATGTGTAAAGGTGAAGAGCATCTAGTATGGAAGCTTAAAGTCCATTTATGGACTTAAGCGGTCCTCGATCAAGGAACTTACGCTGACGAGGTGGTAAAGTCTACATGGATTTACCCGGTTACTAGCGAGAGTTGTGTGTATCGGTTAGATGTCAGCGGTGATGTGTTATTCTTGCACTTTATGTAGATGACATTCTTCTAGTTGGCAACAACGTGAAGTCTTGTTATCGGGGCGTAAAGAGTTGGCTATCCGATCAGTTTTAAATGAAAGACTTAGGAGATGCAGCGTACATTCTTGGGATCGAGGTTTACGAGATCGCGAGAAGAAAATATTGAGCTTATCTCGGGCGTCTTACATTGATCTGTGATTACTCGTTTTAGTATGGACCGCCTGAAAGGATTGCTACCTTCGAGACATGGTTCCTTTATCTAAGGAAGCGATCACCTATGGTACGCAAGGAGATAGAGGAAATGAGACAAGTTCCTGCGTTTCCGCCGTGGGAAGTCTCGTGTATGCGATCTTTGTATCGATGCCCGATATACGCTGTCGCGGTGAGCATAGTAGCTGAATGTCTGTCTAACCTGGACAAGCTCATTGGAATTTGCCATAAAGCATATATTCATGCACGAAAGGACTCGAAAATTATAGGGTGGCTTACCGTGCGAGATAGTCTACATGCTTGGGTTATTCGGACTTCGAATTTCAATCGGAGTGATGAGAAAAAGTCTACCTCGGGCTATCTTTACTTGGGAGGTGGAACCGTATCTGGCGGAATGCAAAGCGGCGATGCATGCGGACTCTACCATGAAAGCGAATATGTAGCCAGCTCGGAGGTACGCTAAGGAGCTGTATGGTTGAAAGAACTACCTCATGGATCTAGATGTGGTACTGGTTTGCCCATGAGTATCATGGTTTCTTTGTGATAACTCGGTGCAATGGCAAGCTCGAAGGAACCACGGATCCACAAGGCAAGCAAACACATAGAGAAAGTACCATGTCATACGAGAAATGGTTAGGCGAGGGCGTCTTGATTACGAAAGATTGATACGACGGATAACCTGGTGGATCCATTCACGAAAAGCTTCATGCGCAATAAGTCTACGTTGGGCACGTTAGAGGACTTGAATTGTGCTAGATGGCACCCGTTAAAGCCTGCCCAATAAGTCTCGTCGGAGCACGTTAGAGGACTTAATTAGCTAGATGGCACCAGCTAAAGCACATGCAATAAGTACTACGGGGGCGTTAGAGGACTTGAATTGCGCTAGATAGCACCCACATAGAAAGGAAACTTTTGTATAAGTGGGAAAAGCAAAGTGATGGTTTTGTTGGTAATAGCTAGTAGAGACACATTGTATACTAAAAGTTTGCTTTAGTATAAGTGGGAGATTGTTGGTTGTATCTTTGAGCGGGTTTGGTTGAGCTTGTATACTGATGTTTCTGTACCACTATTACAATCTCCTATCTGAATTGAATACTTGATTGCATATATCCATGTCCCTTATCTTATATATAAGTTAGATCATACGGTGTGTAGAAGATCACGAATGTATATGATTGGTCGAGCTTAATGAGATATAAAAGTTTCCTGGTGAGAACTGACTTGAGGACGAGTTGTCGGTGTGAGGCCGAGTATAGATAAGAAGTGAGCTTGACTTAGTTGCTTGTCTATCTTGATGCGTCTTTGATGTGAGAAAGCGTATGTTGACCTCGCCCGAGGATCCATCTTGGGTGTTTAATTCACCATACATTGATTATAAACCTGGCATAAATCTATATAATTAAATCGCAACACGTTGGGGTTTTCACGTGTTTACCTTTGGATGAGAAGGGTCGATGGAGCGAGATGAGCGGATTGAGCGGATCGAACTGGTGCTTTGACCTTCGAGCGTATCCGGTTGCCCAATCTCCAGCGTCGAGTGAGGGCGATCTATGGAGAATGCTTGGAAAATCACCATATGCTCTGCGATTTTCGAAAATCACACTCTTTTTCTCTCTGAGGTGGGCGAAAATATTGGGTTAATTATGTGAGCATTAACTGAGACATTATCTCATACCTTATATTTATAATGCACTACCTTAATCCCATATGGAAATTACCATAATCCTATATGGAAATTACCATAATCCTAGGATTATTTCATACTCTTGGATTATTTCCATACTCTTGGGATTATTTCCATAATCTTATATGGAAAGGATCTGTCATATACCGTAAATATAATTATATCCTTGTGGGATAAAGAGAATAAAATCATTCCTTTGAGAGTACCACAGGCGCCGATTTTCTTGCGACTCACGGGCACTGGATGGGCCAGCCAGGATCAAATGCAAGGAATAAAGATGGGCCTCAAATAAATTAATTATCTTATGTTCGACCCGAACATAGAATTAATTTATAAACATTTATTCATGCCACTAGAGAATAAATCTTGACTTACCCCTTTATTACCGGTTGAGTCGGACTTGCACTTAGACATAATCCCCCGTATTTAAGATATCGAGCGATCCATTAATCATTTATGTTTGATCCTCAATTATGAAATGTCATTTCATGGTACGAAGGGATTGTTCTTGGGCCGTTGTATCGAAAGAGGATAGAAGTTGATAAAGCTAAAGTAGAGATCATCGCCAAATTACCTATCCGACCGATAAAGCAGTCGCGAGGTTTTCTTGGAGCCTTTGGGTTCTCTGAAGATTTGTGAAGGACTCAAAGATCGCCCGACCCGTGACACGACTACTCGAATGATGTACCATGGGAATTCGATGAAGAGTGTAAGATAGCTTTTGAAACTACGAAGAATAACTTAATTTCAACACCAATCATTCAACCCCGATTGGGGCATGCCGTTTGAAGTTATGTGCAATGCAGCGGATATGCCGTAGGAAGCCGTCTTGGGACAACGAAGAGGAAAGGAAAGTCATGCTATATACTATGCCTCAGAACTCTAATGAGCCCAATGCAGACTACAACGACGAAAAGAGCTCTTGGCGGTCGTCTTTGCCTTTGAAAAATTTCGATCATATCTCGTGGGGCGAGACCATCGTCTACACGATCATCATACTGAGATACACGATGGCGAAGGAGTCAAAGCCGACTAATCGGATGGATCTTACTTCTCGAGAGTTCGATGTAGAAATCAAAGACAAGTGGGGCACAAAACCTTGGCCGACCATAGTAGGATATTGAAGGAGAAGATCTGGTGCCCATTGCGAGACCTTCCTGAAGAACATTTGTCATTCGAGGCGCAGCGGAGTTCGAGCACTTGGTATCATTTGGTGAATTACAAAACCAGGAGAACTCCCTATTGGGCTCCTACGTATCAAAGAAACAAGATCAAGCGGGTCGAACCTACATATGGGATGAACCCTACTTATGGAGAAAGTGTCTGACCAAGTCTGCGACGTTGTGTGCGGCGAGATCAAAGATATCTGAATCCTTGCCACTCAAGAATGTGGAGGTCACTTTGAGCACAGAGGGCGACGAAAGGTTCTAGGCAGTGATTCTTACGGCCCGATATTTAAGGATGCTTATGGTACATGTAAGCAATCGAAAGTGTCGACAGAAGGAAATATCACAAGAGGAATGAGATGCCCATGATACCTATCCTTCCATGAAATCTTTGATGTATGGGGATGGACTTTATGGGACCATTCCAGAGCTCAAAGGGCATGCGTACATCTTGCTGCGATGGATTATGTCTCGAAATGGGTTGAGGCAAGGCGAGTGCGATAATGACTGAAGGTAGTTTCGACTTTTCTTAAAGCTAATATCTTCAACAGTTGGCGTGCCCAGGCGATTATCGTGATCGAGGACCCATTACGCAACACTACTATCACAAATTGTTAGAAATCGGTGTAACCCATCGTGTGACTCTGACTACCATCCATGAGCTAATGGGCGGAGTTGTCAACAGAATAATCGAAGACTATATTGAGGAAGGTAGTGGGACCTCTGGTGGGGCCCAGAGCACTCGTCTTGATGACGCTATGGGCATCTGAGCATACAAGACCCCCTTGGGCATGTCACCATACCGAATCGTGTTCGGCAGATGTGTCATTTACGGTGGGAATTAGAGCCTGAGGCATTTTGGGCGTGAACAAGCTCAACTTTGATTGGGACCGTGATGGCCAGCTAAAGCTTGACTAGGCTGGAAGAAATAAGGCTGAGGCCTATGAATGCCGTTCTATATAAAGAAAGACTAAAGAAGGCACGATCGTCTTATCAAGCCAGTCGTTCGGCGAGGCGATTGGTGCTTTTATACCAATCTCGATTCAAGTTGATGTCGAGCGAACTAACAAGCAAGTGGTGCGGACCATATGAGTAAAACTCAATTTCGAATGGGTGTCGAGTCGCGAGACACGAGAGAAGAAGATCTTAGTCGATGGAGCACGTCGAAGGCTTACTATGGGCATCACGAGATAGATCCGGGGAATTGCATCGAGTGCAAGCCCTCGGCAGGAAAGAGTAATAAAAGGTGCAGTCGAGCCACGGCGATAACAATGGCGAGGACAACTGGTATTTTATTTGCTTTCGTTGTTGTTTCTTTTTGTTTTGTTGGTTTGCCCCGTTTTGCGTGTGGTGTTGTGTTGGTCAATCTGAGGAGCAGTTGTGATCATGATCGAGGAGGGCAAGATGAGGCAGACATTCGCCGTGGGCGAGGGTGAGTTGGAACAAGTGGCGGGCGGTTGTCGGGAGAAAGGGCGTGCGTCACATAAGCGCCACTCCATAATTACCTCACCCACGTCGCCTCAACCTCTGCAAATTCCCCTCTCTCTAGCCGTAAAGAAGAAACCTCCCCATTTTCAAAAATATGCCAGTAAAACCAGGCAAAACCACCAAAAAGCTCCGATTTAGGAGCGAAAACCACAAAGCTAAAATCGCAATGGCGACCCTAACGAGACTCCTACTACCCCGAGATGCCTAAAGCCCGTCTCAGTTAACTCAGGGACGGAGAAAATATGAGAAGCAGCGCCTCTCCCGTAAAGCGCGGAGGAACCACGAGAGGCAGGCGGGACCCGAAAGAAGGCCAGGCGTCTGAGGAGGCTGTCCGCGATGGAGAAGAAGATACCCCTGCGGAGGCGGAGGTCCACCTCGGACGGTGGCGAGCAGAGGCCGCCGAGAAGGAGCGAAGAGGAGAAGCCGGCAGAAAACTCAGGGGCAACCACCACCAGGAAGCCTCGTCGAGCCACCTCACCTTCAGGAAGAACCGAGGGTACCTTGCGAAGATGGTATCACCCTCCTCGAAAGGAAAGCCGTCGACCACGGAGAGGCCACTCGAGGTTCAACACCACCGATGAGGGCATCGTAAAGCCCAGGCGCTTGACATGGAGGTCTTTGGAGAGTGCAGGAGTTAGGGCAGGTGAAGAAGTTTTCGCAAGGATTGGATGGGGACCCTTTTGGAATGGCGGGGCGGCTATACATCACGTTGGCGAGGGTTTATTCAAACTCTCGAAATAAAGAACCGAGCAAAGTAGGGCGACACAGGCATCAAATTTAAGGCGATGGGCACGACTTCTCGTTCTCGTGAGCGACTTCAGCTGCACGGGCATTCTGAAGTGTTTGAGGCGAAGACCACGAGTACAGGAGGCTTTCACCTCGTCCCGAGCACCGAGGCGGGTGGAATGAAAAATGGTCATCGATTGGTTTGGGCACAACATTCAGTCGGGATACTAAGGCATGCGAGGAGCAGCAGCTGCGCATGTGACATCGCCTCTTCTTCTGATTTTTCGGGAAGGTAGGAGCGAACTCCGTCTCCAGGAGGTTGTTCATTACGTGATGCATGTGGCATGCCACAAGATCAATTCGCCCGCGTTTGCGATGCACTTCAAGACATCAGACTCGTCCTAAGCGGAGGATCTCACTTGCCCAGGTGGCCGTCTTGCCTGTGAAAATCTTGGGCCGAAGCGAATACCGATCTGGAGGTAGAGCCAGGCGTATATCGACAGCTATCTTTGGGCGCATGAGACATCTACTATGACCGGGGCGGCAAACCCGGTTTTCAGCGGCCCACGATGACGAGCGACCTTGATCGTGATCCGGCCCGAGGAGGAGAGTCGGAGATAGCGGAGGATGATGACATCAAAGCCCGCTTGACCGGGATGGAGGAACAAGAGAAAGAAACCAGTGATGCCCTAGCCTTCTTTGCCCATCTTTGGATTAATTATCGATTTCCCTAAACGTTTGTCCTCACTTTTTGTTTTTGTTTACATTTTGTTGTGTTTGTTTGTTTTGTTTTGTTGTTTGTCTTTTTGTTTTGTTTTGTTGTTGTTGGTGGTGACCTTTCCTCGCCCACTTTGCCCAAGGCAAAGTGTGTGATGAAGGGTTCGTCTGTTCGTTGTTTGAGTTAAGAGTGGCCCCCTCGACCCACTTTGCCCAAGCAAGTGTGTGAATGGGGGCCTACTGCTCTTTCGATTCATTTCGTTGTTCTTGTTTGTGTTCCTCCTCATTCACCCACTTTGCTCAGCAAAGTGTGTGAGTGGGAGGGTTTCGTTTTGTCGGTTGGCATGTGTAAATTGGTGGGATTGATTGTCACGTATTTTGCTTTGTTGTGAATAATGCGAGTAGTTTTAGAAATTACTGTTTGAGCATGAGCATTATGTAAATAAGGATGAAATTGAATTTGAGCACAAATGGTGAAATTGAGCTTAAATTGTTGTATCTAGATCAACACGGTTTCCTTTCTTGTGTGATTATTGACATCTTCATTAGGCTTTGCTAGAACTTGCGTGCCTCTTAAATCGAGGCCTTATTGACTTAGTTAAAACATTTAGATGACTTAGGCAATTTTCTTTCAAATAGCCAGCGCAAAATGTCCTACTCTTAATCCCTGGTTCAGCCTTGAGCAATAATTTCTTTCACTCGCTTAAATTAGCACGGAAAAACTACCGGTCGATTAGACTCGGGGCTAATAGAAGAAGGGCAAAGGGAAGAACGATGGTCTCTTAATGGGCGAAAAAAAGGGTTTTCAATTTCAACGAAATGGGCAAAATGCCCAATATAAAGAAGATACCGAATTGAAAGAAAGGACTTGAAATAAAGAATATATATTGATGAAGTCCTAAAATGGTTGTCTTTGAGGCCGTGGCGAAAGGAAATCCATGGAGGACAAAATAAATTCCTCTAACACGAGTCCATGATGACCTTAGCCTCGTTCGGAAAATTTCCACCTATGTCTTAAGCCCATTACAACCAAATAAAGACCTGGGATGAATGTTTAAAACTTTATCTAAGCGGTGGAGATGGTAGAGACACATGAGCTATGGCATAGTCGAAATGAAAGATGTCTGGCGTATACACTAGCCCATACACAAAGTGCAGTGTTGGTAAGGAAAATGCCCAATATGCTCAAATTCGTATTTTGACTTGTTTGATGGTCGTTGCTTGAATGGAGTCAACTTGAATTACTTGTTTGTTCGATGAAGATTATATTGGCGAGATATCTGCTTTGGTGGAAATGTCTTGACCTTTTACATTTTGAGTCATTCTTTCTTTCTTTCTTTTGTCTTGGGCAAGTGCAGCGTGCATGCTTGAGGACAAGCATGTTTAAAGTGTGTGCGTGTGTGAGCCCAGTTTTGTGCTCTTTTACGTGTTTTGTCTAGGTCTAGATCAGTCTTTTGTGTCTTTCTTGTTGTGTTTGTGTGCGGGAGGACACATTGATCTGGGGGAACAAGGCGGGAAATGGGCGAAGGAGTGGAACTTGCTTGGCGGTGAATAGAGATCGATGCACCTCGAGGGCAGGAGCTTAGCTCAGCACAGGCTTCAAACTCCGATGCTGTTGGTTTCACGGTGACCTCCTTACAAACCGCACAGTTCAATCTCGGAAGGGTAGGCTAATGGGCAGGCGGAGTGAAGAAGGCGGCGAGAAAGAAGAAGGAGCGAGAAGGCGGAGAGAGGTGATGGGCGAGATCAGCGAGATCGGGGTGGATCTCGCTAAATCAGAAAAGATCGCTCGCCAGAATCCCAAATCCGGAGGATCATCCCGGATCCATGCAGGCAGGAAAAGCGCCGATCAACAAGGAAAACCTACAGATTATCCAGCCCATGAGCCTTACCTCGTCGACCTCTCGGCCTATATATATAGGATGAATCGCGACTTGTGCGTATCATCATCGTATCTCATCTTCGAAATAGCATTTTCTTAGCATCGAATTATCATCACCACCACATACATTAAGTCCCTTGAGCAAACACTTTTATTTACTTTGTCGTATGTTTTGCGGTGACACTTTGGGCTCGCCGTTTCTATTCGTTCAATTAATAGTAAGTTGGTTCCGTTTGATTATGGTTTCGATTAAGCTTGTTGCATATTTATTTATTTTATGTCTAGCTAAGTCTTTATTACGGTTTGGGCGTGACAAGGTGAAGCATGATTAATATAACTCGAGAGGTCTAAGTAGGGCATTCGATCTGCATGCGTGTGTTCCCGAGCACTAGGTCACAGGCATTATATAACAACAAACTCGGTGTGTTAGTTGCAAATAACATAGTGGGTAAGGAGGGTTGCAAGTAATAATTGGATTAAGGTGTCGGTGTCCCTTCCAAATAATCTGTGGTGTGGGCGAGTTAGAGTAGTCATGCTTCTGCCTTTGCAATCCGGGTCTGTCTAAGTCATGCTATTTGCTGGGGTGCATGTCTTGAGGTGTCCTCGTGCGTGGGCATTACGGGTTAGATAGTTTGCATAGGGTGTCCCTTGCCTTCTTTACCGAAAGGATAGATTTGGAGGGTGCGTGCGTGGGCGTGAGGCGTGACAGCGGGGTCATGACGTATGTCTCTTATAACAGGTTGATGCATGTCATGTAGAAAATCTTTGCACCTATGACCGAGTGTGTCGTCTTCACCGAGTTGTTGCCCAAGCTAGATTCGTTAATATTTGATATTCCGTTGAGATTGTTTGAGTTACTTTAGTCATACCTATAGTGATCAAGATAATTACACCACCTCGTCCTTTTAAGTGACATCGTGACATCGAGATTGCTACACCAACTCCTCGTGGGATCGACCCTATACTTATCGTGGCTACGCTTGTGATGGGCAATAGGTTATAAATTTATTTTGAGCTAAGCGACGTGATGTCCAAAGCTTAACATAATAACAAAGATAGAGTCTCGAGTTTGGCGTGGAATGAGCGTGTGAGACATGCTGTGAAGTCGTTCTCAAGGTGAACAAAATACTTCATCTTCAAAATTTCCGCTCAACTCCGGCTCGTTCATCGCCTCAACGCACATTTAAAACAAACATGCGGTGAGTACAAAATTACTCGATGGACACATTGCAGAAAACATTTTATTTCTGAAATATTATGCTGCCTCAGTCCGTGAAGCCGGAGGGTTTTGTTTGAAAAAGGCATTCTTCTTAAAATACATTCAATATTTTCTCAAAGTCGGTGGCGGTCATTTCATATCACAACAACCACAGCGTATATTCAGTCGGCTATGGATAAGCGGCAGGAGGAGGCCTCACTTCACGGGGCGCAATTGATCGCTCGGCGATTGAACTGATCGCCCGTGATTGTGATGCAAGGCGATTGCTAATGTGTACCAACCACAGTTGAGAATTTCTACTTCACTCGAGCTGGGATCCGAATTCGTAACTTCCTGTTGCCCCGAGGCCGAATGGACATATCTGAAACATAAAACATTTTACGGCGACAATATCGTATCTAAAGTTTTTAGTAAAGCAGAACATTAATAACGATAAACATTTTCCAAAAGCTCATAAAAGTTTTGGTAAGAAAGTCCACCTCGAGAACTTAAAGTTCTTGGGTCATAGGGTTTTACTTGGTTTTCTCCTCTCATACGGGTCGAACCTTATCAATGTAAACGAAATTTTAGCATATCATTATCTTGTGTAAGATTCTTGATCCGAACCAGCGTCGTCTATCCTTCCATTCATTCCTTTGTTGAATCGTTCGATAGAGGCGAACATAGTCTATAACGTTCTCGCGTCGAATAAAATTGGGCAGGACTTATTTTGCGTTTCCTAGTCGATTGATGTTGATTATGAATTTTCTAAATTTATAAGAGATATTACTTTTTTAGTATATAATTGCGTTTAATGTTCTTCGTAATGTAAGTTACATTGTTACTAAGCGTCTTCGTCACGTAGATCACGTGTTATCAAATTATGTGCCTTTGACCTTGGTACGTTTTGGTCAACAATTTTGACTTAGTCAATTTAGTCAACAATTTTGACCAGGTCAACTCAAAGTCAACATTTGACTTTTATTTCTTATGAAATTCTATTATTTTATGTGCAATTCTTGTTCATAAAATTCTCATAAAATCATACTATGTCTAAAACATTATTTTAGATCATATTATATAATTACTTTGGTCAATAAAATTATACACCTTAGTATTGTCTTATATGGTTTCGGTTTCATAATTCACTAAGTAAACAATTTTTAAAATTCTAATAAATTCACATAACATTAATCATCCTTAACTATCTTACTATAATGTAATTGTTATTTATTATGGACTATTGAATTTAATCTACCTAAGTCGATTTTGAAATTTTGACTTAGGTCGATTAATTTTATAAATTCGATAAATTCACACAACCATATATTATGAATCTACATCATATATGACATGATAACACTTAAATATGGTTTATATCTCAATATCATATCATATATTAAAATTTTGAAATTCTTGAACTTAGGTACTAAAGTTCTCCAAAATTCTTTATAAATTCATATAAGCATATTTAATACCTAGATTATTATTCCATGCTCAAATCAACAATTAAAATCAAAATCATCAACATATCATCCTCCAAGTTTTCGGTCCAATTTTTAAATTAAATAGTATGCTTAATTTTATGATATAATCATCTACATGCTTAATAACATCATATAAACATAATATCTAAACATATTAGCATATGTTATGTAATTTTCGAAAATCACATAAACATACTAAACTTATAACATGAATTCTAACGTATATATAGCTACGTGAAATCTAACCTTTTAATCGGTATGGATTTGATCGATGTCGTCTATCTGATCGAGTTTAGACTCTTGCAAAGGTGAACACTCTCTCTCTCTCCTTAATATTTTGAAACTTTTGGGGTGATGAAGAAATGAAGGCCTTCATTGGGTATTTATAGACATAGGTCACTTATTTTTTTATTATTATGAAAATATCTAAGGTACACTTGCAAATCTTATCTTTAACCTTATCATATCTTATCAAAATTATCATATCTTATCTAAATCTTTATCATGTACACTTCATACTTCTTTATCTCTTAGTTAGATTCATTGTATCATATTGATCACATAATATAAAATTATCTCTTTGTAACAAGTGTTTGTGTGTGTCGCCTTCCATCAATAGATTAGGATTTATTTTATTTTATTACTATATTATATACCTTATTATGTTATATTATTACTTAATTTAATAAATGGTATCATAAATATCAAAATTAAAGAAATTATTACATTATATAATATATATACCATTTTGAAAACCACTAAATTCAAACCTAGATTACTTGTTCAAATTGAACACCACCTTATCTCCTTACACGTGGATCCTTATCGTATCTAAATGAGATCTTATCTTATCTCCACGTTTAATAAATTTAGATTTGGTGCATTGAACTTTATAAAATTTATAAATTTTCACCTACTATTAACCAAATGGGATAGGATATTTGTCCTCTTGTTAATTAATATTACTTTACACCTAATATAGGATAAGATCGACTCATATCTTATCCTTAATTATAGGATAATGTTTATCATCTACATACTTAAAAATCTAAAATTTAGCCACTTTTGAGTACAAGTGCACCCCTTGTGCAAGTTGTATACACCTCATTTGTCATGACATCATAATAATATAATAATTATCATATATTATTAATTGAATAAGAATAAAAATTAAATTGTACTTAGAAAACCACTAATTTTGATTTTCATAAGGTATTCTCAAATATTTTATTTCCTTGTATAAAATAGCTATTACATAATTATGTGACATATTATATGTCTTAGATAATAAATTTAATCATAGAAAAGTATTTAAAATAATTTAGATCTTAAAAACCTTAATTTGAATTATCTGATTTGAAAATTTCAAAATAAGTACATTCCATTCTTTAAATTTTCTAGCATTATTTAATGATAAATAATGCTCTTATATAATAAAATAATTATAGGAATTTGAATTTTATAATTAGTGTCGTTCTGAGTTATCGACTCGTCTCAAAGCAAGCGTTTAGCGTCTCAAAATTCTTATATGAATTATCTCTAAAATGTTCAAAATAAAGTTTGTTACAACTTTATTTATTCCTATAATAATAGAATTTTGAAATTAAGCTTAGCTTATAATCTTGTAAAGCGTTTGTCGAATTTATTCGGCGTTGAAAAATCGTTGAAGGAATATTGGAAATTATATTCCTTAATTCACTAAGCATCGATGAATCTCACGAAATTATCCAATTATGTTTGGTCAAAGTCGAGTTAACTAATTTAGGATTTTAATTATTAAATTAATAATACTAATTACGAATTTATTATCGTAATTCGATTATTAAAATCAGGATATTACATTCTACCTTAATGAAATTTAGTCCTCGAAATTTGCGTATATATAACACTTCTCATAGCGTTCTTTTCTCTTTCTCCATATTGCATTTCCATTCAGGCGTTGGTTCTACGCTTTTATTAGTGTATAATCTTAACTTTCATTTGTATCTACTCGACTATCGATTCTTATAGCGGTGAATCCTATGTCCAAATCTAAGTTCAAGCGAACTTATACTAATGTTGTATCCCTTGTCTTTGATGTAAGAGTTTGTATTCCTTTATCTAGTTCGTGCTATGTTCTAAAATGCTACGCATATAATATCGTGGTCTTGAAATTCTTATAACAATAATATATTCACAAGTATGTTGAAAGCGTATTCGTACACATCGGGTTGGTCATTTTCGGTTTGTTGGTTGAGGCAAAGCCCTTCTGTCGTGTGTCTTGTATTCCCTTTTGCGGTTGGGTTTGTCGTGGTGGGTTAGTTTTATCTATCATTCATTGTCTACTTGTGGGCAATTATTTGCAAGTGCCCTTGTGGACCACATCTAAAAGCAGTTCACCGTCACGCTAAACAAGGACCAATGTGATGCCTATGGCATTGTGGGCATTGAGGGCGATTAGTTTTCGTTGGTTGTTTTGACCTTGTCAAATTTATTGGATGACCCTTGCCCTTGGATCCACGGGGTCCTTGATTGTGACCATGGCTTTCTCTCGGCTGGTTGTAGTAGTTGCCTTTGTTATGAACTTCCTCCCATTTCCTTTTTCCCTTGTCTTCTTGGGCTAAAAGCGGTTTATTCTCGGCAGCTTCTCATGTCCAAAGCTCGTCCTAAAGCTTGGCGAGGTCATTGTTCCATGGTGCAGAGATATCCTAATCTCGGGCCTTAGTCAGATCTAAACTTTCGACCATCTTTGTCGGTATCTATCAAATTCATAGCAAATCTTGGCGTATCACGAGAATATCCTATAAATACATTACGAATTATCTCGCTTGAGGCATTAAATTCATTTTCCTTCTTTCTATAACTTTTGGGAATATATTTATCATATAATGCCGTTTTAAAATCTTCGGTGAATTCCTCCATTTGTTCCTCGGTCATAACTTTCATACGGTCTCCACGAGTCTGTTGCTGATTAATTGAAAGGTAACACGGGAGCCTTTCGATTCGTCTGATCTGAGGAAATTGAAGATTCGTTCTGCCCTTACCATGGTTCGACCTCACTAGGGGTACCAGTCCAGATTAAATGTGGCGGGTTTGCTTGAGAAATAATGCCTCTATTCTACGAGGCGGTGGTGGTTGTTGGGGTTCGAGGTTAGGAGTTTCCTCTCTTCTTCTCGTCCCAACTCTCTTCTAGGAGGCATTCTAACGTTTGAAACAAGCGTTAACTTCTAAATTAATAACTAGCACATAACTTCTTTATAGGTCATGGATCATAAAACATATTACCACGCGAGATATTTTCCTCAAGTTTATCTATCGTACTAGATTAATTCGGTAAGCAACGATCAATTATCGTGTAAAATCTTAAGCGAGAAAACTATGCCCATGTTGCAGTATTTTGAAACTTCCATTCCTTGCGTAGCATTCCAATTCTCGTTTAGTCAGTCGAACTTAAAGGCATTCTAGGTTCTCAAATTCCGTGTTTTGTCAAACACTACGTCGTACATGGAAGCTAATTTCTTATGATTTCGTTCAATCTAAGTTCTTCATGAAACTTAGAGCTCGTCTACATTCTTTTGAAATTGACACAATTTCATAATTGACTTCGTTTCATAAACATACTTTTCATTCAAACTTCTTGACATATAACTTTATATATGTCCATTATCAATACTCATATACCAATAGGGTATAAGCTCTAATCTCTTTCAATTTCATCACAACAAAATGATCACATACCAACGGTGTGAATTTAAACAAAATCACATACCAGCAGGGTATGAATTAAACAAAATCACATACCAGGGGTATGAATTCAAACTTCTTCGGACAAACCACTTGTTTTCTTATGACTTATCACAATTCAAAACTACTCATTTAACGGCATGTCCACTTTAAAAAAATTTCACAAATACTTCCTCAAACTATAACATAATTTTCAAAAAACTTTTAACACATACCTTTTTATAAATCACTTTTCCTTGCGGTTGGCGTGATGAGCAGGCGTTGGCGGAGATGATTTCTTCATAGAAAGTCTAGTGATTCAAGCGGACTTTGGATAGAAAGAATATTTTGGTTCAAAGCAAGCGAACTACTACGATACCACTCATCACGGCCCGATTTGGCTAATCCTTACGGACCGCGACTCGGGTTGGGTTGAGTGAATATGAAAGAATAAGGTTTTCAACTCATTTCATCTATGAAGAAATATAGATGTTTCAACAAGAGGCGAGAATCACGATGGATCAAAATAGCATATATATATATATATATATATAAGATAGTTGATTCAACGACGATAGCTTCATGAAGTGGCGAGCCGAGTTTTGTGCTCTTTTACGTGTTTTGTCTAGGTGCAGATCGAGTCTTTTGTGTCTTTCTTGTTGTGTTTTGTGTGCGGGAGGACACATTGGTGCAGGGAACAAGGCGAGGCGAAATGGGCAGAAGGATGGAACTTGCTTGGCGGGTGAATAGAGATCGATGCACCTCGAGGGCACGGAGCTTAGCTCACGCTGGGCTTCAAACTCGATGGCTGTTCCGTTTCAGGCGTGACCTCGCTTACAAACCGCACAAGTTCAATCTCCGGAAGGGTAGGCTAATGGGCAAGCGGAGTGAAGAAGGCGGCGAAACCAAGAAGAAGGAGGCGAGAGAGGCGGAGAGAGGTGATGGGCGAGATCTGCGAGATCGGGGTGGATCTCGCTAAATCCAGAAAGATCGGCTCGGCCCAATCCACAAATCGGAGGAGATCATTCGGATCCATCGGCAGGAAGGCGCCGATCAACAAGGAAAACCTACAGATTATCCAGCCCATGAGCCATTACCCGTCGGCCTCTCGGCCTATATATATAGGATGAATCGCGACTTGTGCGTATCATCATATCATCTCATCTCTGAAATAGCATTTTCTTAGCATCGAATTATCATCACCACCACATACATTAAGTCCCTTGGGCAAACACTTTTATTTACTTTGTCGTATGTTTGCGGTGACACTTTGGGCTCTGGTTTCTATTCGTTCAATTAATAGTAAGTTGGTTCCGTTTGATTATGGTTTCGATTAAGCATTGCTGTTTATTTATTTATGTCTAGCTAAGTCTTTATTACGGTTTGGGCGTGACAAGGTGAAGCATGATTAATATAACTCGAGAGGTCTAAGTGGGCATTACGATCGCATGCGTGTGTTCGACACTAGGTCTGGGCATTATAAACAACAAACTCGGTGTGTTGGTTGCAAATAACATAGTGGGTAAGGGAGGGTTGCAAGTAATAATTGGATTAAGGTGTGGTGTCCTTTGAAATAATCTGTTGGTGTGGGCGAGTTGGAGTAGTCATGCAGTGCCTTTGCAATCAGGTCTGTCTAAGTCATACTTGTTGCACGTAGATGCGCATGTCTTGAGGTGTCCTCGTGCGTGGGCATTACGGGTTAGATAGTTTGCATAGGGTGTCCTTGCTGCTTTACAGAAGGATAGATTTGGAGGGGTGCGTCGTGGGCGTGATGCGTGACAGCGGGGTCCGGCGTATGTCTCTTATAACAGGTTGATGCATGTCATGTGAGAAAATCTTTGCACCTATGACCGAGTGTTAATCGTCTTCACGAGTTGTTGCCCAACTAGATTAGTTAATATTTGATATTAGTTGAGATTGTTTTAGGTTACTTTAGTCATACCTATAGTGATCGAGATAATTACACACCCTCGTCACTTTTAAGTGACATCGTGACATCGAGATTGCTACCAACTCCTCGTGGGATCGACCATACTTATCTGGCTTGCTGTGATGGGCAATAGGTTATAAATTTATTTTGAGCAGCTAAGCGACGGTGTCACAAAAGCTTAACATAATAACAAAGATAACATAGTCTCGAGAGTTTGGCGGTGGAATGAGCGTGTGAGACATGCATGTGAAGATCGTTCTCAAGGTGAACGAAAATACTTCATACCAAAAGATTTCGCTCAAGCTCCGCTCGTTCATCGCCCGCTCAACCTGCGATTTAAAACAAACATGCGGTGAGTACAAAGTACACTCGGTGGACACATTGCGAAAACATTTTATTTACGAAATATTGTCTGCGCTTCATCACGGTAAGACCGAGGGTTTTGTTTGAAAAGGCATTCTTACAAAATCTTCAATATTTTCTCAAAAGTCGGCGGTCATTTTCATATCTGACAACCACAGCGTTATATTCAGTCGGCTATGGATAAGCGCGGCAGGAGGAGGCCTCCCTTCACCGGACATATTGATCTCTGGCGATTGACGATCATACGCGATTCGGTTGTCATAAAGGCGATTCACTAATGTGTCACAACCTAGGGAATTTCTACTTACTGACTGGGATCCAATTAGTAACCAATTTGCCCAGGCCCAGATGGACATATCAAACATAAAACATTTTACGGAGACAATATGTTATCTAAAGTTTTTAGTAAAGCAGAACATTAATAACGATAAACATTTTCAGCTCGTAAAAAGTTTTGGTAAGAAGTCCCCTCGAAACTTAAGTTCTTAGGTCACAGGGTTTACTTGGTTTTCTCCTCTATAACGGTCGAACCTTATCAATAAGAAAGCGAAATTTTAGCATATCATTATCTTTGTGTAAGATTCTTCGATCCGAGACCAGCGTCGTACTATCATTCTTCATTCCTTTGTTCAAATGGTTCGATAGAGGCGAACATAGTCTCTCTAACGTTCTGGCGTCGAATAAAACTTGTAGGACTTATTTTGCGTTTCCTGAGTCGATTGATGTTGATTATGAATTTTCTAAATTTATAAGAGATATTACTTTTTTTAGTATATAATGATGCGTTTTAATGTTCTTACGTAATGTAAGTTACATTGTTACTAAGCGTACTTCGTCACATAGATCACGTATTATCAAATTATGCCTTTGACCTTGGTCAACGTTTTGGTCAACAATTTTGACTTAGTCACCATTTAGTCAACAATTTTGACCTTGGTATTCAAAGTCGACATTTGACTTTTCGATTTCTTATGAAATTCTATTATTTTATGTGCAATTCTTGTTCTAAAATTCTCATAAAATCATACTATATCTAAAACATTATTTTAGATCATATTATATAATTACTTTAGTGAATAAAAATTATACACTTAGTATTGTCTTATATGGTTTCGGTTTTCATAATTCACTAAGTAAACAATTTTAAAAATTCTAATAAATTCACATAACACTTAATCATCCTTAACTATCTTACTATAATGTAATTGTTATTTATTATGGACTATTGAATTTAATCTACCTAAGTCATATTTTGAAATTTTGACTTAGGTCGATTAATTTAATAAATTCGATAAATTCACCGACCATATATTATGAATCTACATCGCAATATGACATGATAACACTTAAATATGGTTTATATCTCAATATCATCATATATTAAAATTTTAGAAATTCTTGAACTTAGGTACTAAAGTTCTCCAAAATTCTATATAAATTCATATAAGCATATTTAATACCTAGTTATTATTCCATGCTCAAATCAACAATTAAAAATCAAAATCATCAACATATCATCCTCCTAAGTTTTCGGTCCAATTTTTAAATTAAATAGTATGCTTAATTTTATGATATAATATACTACATGCTTAATAACATCATATAAACATAATATCTAAACATATTAGCATATGTTATGTAATTTCGAAAATCACATAAACATCTAATAATAACATGAATTCTAACGTATATATGAAGCTCGTGAAATCTAACCTTTTAATCGGTATGGATTTGATCGGTGTCGTCTATCGATCCAGTTTGAGCTCTTGCAAAGGTGAACACTCTTCCTCTCCTTAATATTTTGAAACTTTTGGGGTGATGAAGAAATGAAGGCCTTCGTTGGGTGTTTATAGACTTAGGTCACTTATTTTTTATTTTATATGAAAATATCTAAGGTACATAACCAAATCTTATCTTTAACCTTATAATATCTTATCAAAACCTTATCATATCTTATCTAAATATTTATCATGTACAACTCGTCCTTACTACCTTACTCTTAGTTAGATTCATTGTATCATATTGATCACATAATATAAAATTATCTCTTGTAACAAGTGTTTGTGTGTGTAGCCTACCATCAATAGATTAGGATTTATTTTATTTTATTACTATATTATATACCTATTATGTTATATTATTACTTAATTTAATAAATGGTATCATAAATATCAAAATTAAAGAAATTATTACATTATATAATATATATACCATTTTAGAAAACCACTAAATTCCAAACCTAGATTACTTGTTCAAATTGAACACCTTATCTCATACACTGTGGATCCTTATCAGTATCTAAATGAGATCTTATCTTATCTCGCGTTTAATAAAATTTAGATTTGGTGCATTGAACTTATAAAATTTATAAATTTTAGCCTACTATTAACCAAATGGGATAGGATATTTGTCCTCTTGTTAATTATATTACTTTACACCTAATATAGGATAAGATCGACTCATATCTTATCTATAATTATAGGATAATGTTTATCACATAAATCGTACTTAAAAATCTAAAATTATACTTTTGAGTACAAGTGCACCCCACTTGCAAGTTGTAATACACCTCATTTTGTCCTTAATGACATCATAATAATATAATAATTATCATATATTATTAATTGAATAAGAATAAAAATTAAATTGTACTTAGAAAACCTAATTTTCGATTTTCAATAAGGTATTCTCAAATATTTTATTTCCTTGTATAAAATAGCTATTACATAATTATGTGACATATTATATGTCTAGATAATAAATTTAATCATAGAAAAGTATTTAAAATAATTTAGATCTTAAAAACCTTAATTTGAATTATCTGATTTTGAAAATTTCAAAATAGGGTACATTCCATTCTTTAAATTTTCTAGCATTATTTAATGATAAATAATGCTCTTATATAATAAAATAATTATAGGAATTTGAATTTTATAATTAAAGTAATCGATTCATTGAGTTATCGACTCTCTACAAAAGCAAGCGTTCTACGTCTCAAAATTCTTATAGTGAATTATCTCAAAATGTTCAAAATAAAGTTTGTTACAACTTTATTTATTCCTATAATAATAGAATTTTGAAATTAAGCAAGCGCTTAATAATGCGTAAGCGTGTTGTCGAATTTTTAACGTTGAAAAATCGTTGAAGGAATATTGGAAATTATATTCCTTAATTCACTAACATCGATGAATCTCACAGAAATTATCAATTATGTTTGGTCAAAGTCGAGTTAACTAATTAGGATTTTAATTATTAAATTAATAATACTAATTACGGAATTTATTATGTAATTGGTATTAAAATTACGGGATATTACATTGTAAGTACCCACAAGGATGATGGAGAATTAGTATCTGTCTTTGAGATGGCAATGATTTTGTGCTGATTATTTGTATTTGTGTCTTTGAAAGGGTGCTCGGCGGTCATGGCGTGCGTGAGAGGAGGCCTCCTCTTGTTGAGTATTGTTGGATGGTGTGTGGGGATATGGATCATACATCGTGGAAAAATGCTTGTGGCGATATTTTGGAAAATGATAGAAAATATTTAGTAAACACAGGTATTTCAAATTAAAACCTCGTGTATTCTTGTGAATAGAGCGAGTAATTCAAAATTAATAAATTATTTTTAGCATGAGCCAGGTGCATTCTTGTGTTAGCCACCACGTATTTGTTTTTAAATGTGCGATTGAAGTGATGATGGTGATGGAGAAGGGATGTTGAGTGGTCAGAAGTCTTTTTGGTATTTATTATGTTTGAAGAAAGAACCTTAGGTGCATATCGTCATATAGCATTCACATGCTTTCCATTGCATATTTTGGATATTATTGTATGTTGATATTGAGGTTGAATCTGTCAATTATCAGACCTTTTTGGACTTGTAGCTTATATACGTAAATTACTTTTACTAGTAAATAAGGTTGATTATCATAGTTCGATAAGTATTATTTTGAAGTCTTTGATTATTCTTATTAAATGTGTTGTAATCTGTTTCAAGATCGATTCTCTACAATCATCCTTTGGATTAGAGGTGTGACAGTGGTATCGAGGCGGTTTGCTCTTTGAACCCTAAACTTTCTTTCAAAAGTTAAGTCAGATTGAGTCCTAAACAGAAATCATCGACTATATTCGACACTCCATCACATCTGCTCACAGGAAAAAAGTAAATTATTTTCTCATCTTTGAGCTTGAGAATTTGAGTTTATGAATTTGATTTGGTGTCGATAGAACATTATCGACAAATGAAATGAGAAAGGTTGTAAATAACCATGATTGATTGATTGATTGAAAATTTTTCTGAAATCGTATGTTTAAACGAACTATGTTAGTCATATTTGAAATTCTATTCTCAATATTGATTTTGATTAATCTTTATGTCATCCCAAATGGAACATAGGCGAAATAAGAAGCATGTTCACGAGTTCGAAAGAACATAGAAATGCGAATGTCAATTTCATCCATTCGCGAGAATGAAAGCAAAAATGGATTTGAAGAACTTCATTCCATTATGGGATTAGAAGGTTAAAAGCTAAAAAATAAAAAAAATCGAGTGCCGACCTCGGAATGCCGACCTCGAAGTGCCGACCTCAAAATGCCGACCTCGGGAAGCATGGCGACCTCGAATATCATGCGAAATAAAGCTAAGCATTTGAGCTATGAGCTCAAAATAAAAGCTAAGGCATTTGAGCTCGTCGTCACCTCGGCACTCGTCAGCTCACCTCGGCTAGCTCACCTCTCAGCTCGTCAGCTCACCTCGTCAGCTCGTCAGCTCCTCGACGAGACTCACTTGGCAAACTCACCCCGCCTCGGACAGTTCACCCGGAAGGTGAACTGCTTCGTCTGATGATTTTATTTTGGTCTGTTCTCCCGTTCGGACTCGGTTGTGCACGTTTTCTCCTACGTACTCTAACACACTATACTATATTTCGTATGAAGGACCTAACCCCTGATTCCTTCTACATAATTCACGAGAGTTAGTACAGTCCACCTCGGACAGTTCACCTCGGCAGCGAACTGCTGCGCAGTGATTTTGTTTTGGTTCGTTCTCCTTCATTGGACTCCGATTTGTGCACGTTTTGGTCTCACGTACTCCTAACGAACTGTACTATATTTCTTATGAAGAATATCCCTGTTTCCTTCTCCAGAAATCACGAGCAGTAAGAAGCTAGCTCATATTATAGAACTAAATTTAATTATATGATAAGATTTTTTATCTTGCAAAGCAAGTTTCCTAATGCAGTGAGAAGCTACAATGTGCGTTGTATATGAGAACAATTTCATTATAACATTTATCTTTTATCCGGGTGTTTGGATTGTTTATACGCTTTATAGACTTGTCCGGTTTATCCTTTTGCCTAGCAGAGCGTTAAGTTTAGTTTACACATATGGATATCTTTATTTAGTTTGACTTTTGATGTTATGCTGTGAGGATGGCGAGGACTAAATCGCATGCGAAGAAGGTTAGGGCCAAGGGCTACTGTTGATGATCCACGTACCTATCTGATGTCTTTGTGGTGACAACTTTGGAGAATACGATCATTACCTCCGACATTGGATGGACACACGAGTGCATGGCGTGGTGATTTTGATGGCGTGGGCGCCGACCCAGATTCTTGATAGATTGGGAGGGCTACATGCGGAAGTGTCGGAGATTATATCTACGTCTTTGGTGGTGACTATGATCGATAGCGAGTCTTGAGTTCGTTGCCATTTTTACGTCTCGGTTATCTCGGTGTAGAGAGGACCGTCGCTCATACAGGGTATCGTGGTGTGATGAGTCACGGGTGGCTTCACTTGGAGTACCTCGGCGAGTGGACCGGTGGTACCAGTTCTGGAGGATGAGGCGAGGCTCATGAGGAGAGGCGTCTCGACCGAGCTTTGGGATGCGGTGTTTCCACTTTGTCGATTGGACACCCATACAGCTCCGATCTTACCGCATGCGCGCCAGCCCGCCGGTGAGCCGTAAGCGACGGCCGGGATGAGAAGTGTCGAGATGATCGTGATGACCTCGTCCGATCGCGACATTCCTATGGTTGGGGATGGCAGGCGGGACCGTCGAATCGCCGCCGTGAGGGCGACTCGGATGATGGCGACTCGATGATGATTCGAGCGATGAGGAGGATCACGAGGAGGATCGATGTAATGATGGTGATACACGATGACCGGACTAGCTAGGTCTTGATCCGTATGTATATAGTTACATATGTGTGTAATTGCTTTCATGTTTTGAAAAAGTGAACACTTGTATTTTGTATTATCATGTAATCTACGTATGTTGTTCTATGGGTTAAGTTTAAAATGCCATCATATGTATATTATTTCCTTGTATTAGCTGTTTGTACAAAATAGTCCTCTTTGAGGCATAATTTTAGGATGTATATGATAACCCGAGCTTTTCGGCAAAATGATTATTGAGATAAAGATGAGCAGCTTGGTTTAAAGGCTTTACAAAAGGATTGTATGATGATATTATATATGTTAGTTGTGAAATAATTTTAATATTTATCGTATGTTTAAACAGCGAATGCTCTAGAAGGATCCCGCAAAGAGGTAGGGGAAGAGGAAGGTGAGGCGGAGGAAGAATTCATGTGCAGAACCTACTAATATACCCAACCACCACTCCTGATCGTGGGATCGCGGAATTATTCTTAGCGAGAACCAGCCTTTTAAGATGGGAAAGGAAGCCCAATGATGCCGAGCAATGGATAAGGGCTATGGAGAGGATCTTTGATGTTCTTGATGCCGCAGTAGGGCGACATCAGCATGTACACTTCAAGCACTGCCACACGGTGGGAAGCTTGGGAGAAAGTTTCCTTGAGGATCGGATGATTGAGTTTACTTGGGAAGAGTTTAAGGGGCATGAAATACGTTCGAGTTATCGGAAAAAGAAGAACGAATTTTATAATACGAAGCGGAGAAGTGTCCGGTGGCACGATTATGATGCTACTTTGCGATATGTCCGAGAATATGCCCTTGATCAAGTGGTCTGGATATGAAGATGGCGAGAAAAATTTAGGTTTGAGGTTTGAGGTCGAGGATAAGAATGTCTCTAATCACGGAGACGACTTACAAAGCTCTCGGACGAGCTTTGGACATCGGCGAACTATGCGGAATAGAGTCGGTTCAAACCACGGACATCGAATCACTGGGATAAAGGGAAAAAATGGGAAGGAAATTTGATGCTGATAGGGAGGTTTTGATAATACCAATAACAAGCGGCGTGGTAAAGAAAGCGTGCGCTAGCGAGGGATGGAAGAAAGCGATCTTTTCCTCAGCCACGGGGAGGACCACAAGAAACGGAACAGGGGCTCTCACTGCGCGAGTGCAGTTTCATAAAGGCTTGCCATTTGGTGAATTGCTTTAAGTGCGGAATGAAGGGGCATTACATAAATAGTTGCCGAGGATCATGCGGGGATGATGGAAAGCAATCAGCCCGTGATACCCAACCCACTCGAGCTATCCGGTTTCGAGCCCAACGGCAACAACCACCACAACAACGTTGGCGGCGGCCTCAGCAGCAACAGCGACAACCACCGCGGTGTGGCGTCAGCGACAACGCCGAGCGGCCAGCAACAAAATCATCGCGAGCGCGTCCGTCGGCCTCGGCCGGCTCGAAGCGAACCATATGCTGCTACGGGCAGAAATGAACAAAACCGCTACGCGGGTATGAACAACTTCTCCAGCGTACATGTTATACTTTTGTTCGTCGGGTGCATCACATTCCTTCATAAGAGAACATGCGTTGATCTATTGGAACTTAGATGCGAAAAAGCAAATGGGATATGAGAATCTCTTACACCCATAGGAGGATTATTTGTACTCACATTTGCTTGAACCTAGAGTTGTTAGGATCACTTAGATTACGGAATAACATGAACATAATACCCGTGAGTGATGTAGATATAATTCTAGGAATGGGTGGTTGGTGAAAATCATTCCACGATCGCTAGGAAAGGAAGATTTCATTCGGTTTCACGGTGGAAAGCAGCATTTCCATGGAATCAACATGGAAGGAAGATCCCATAATATCGGCATTGAAGGCCGGGTATGATAAACAGAAGGATGCCATGCATTTCTTGTTTACTTGAATGGAGAAGATCGAGACAGTGATGAAAGCGAAGATGTAGAGATTCTACGAGAGGTTTCGATATTTTTCGAAAATCTACGGGATTACCTCGATGAACAATTGGGTTACCATTGACTTGGAACCCGGATCGGCTCGGTGTAAAGAAGGGCCGTCGAGAATAGCTCCGAAAGAGCTGGAAGAGGTTGAAATCGAATCCAAATTTGGCTTTGGACCTAGGTTTTTCAGGGGCTAGTGTTTGAGGGGAGCGTGTTGTTGTTAAGAAAAGGATGGATCCTTGAGGATGTGTATAGATGCGAGAACGAACAAAATAGCGCTAAAAACAAGTATCCACTTCAGGATAGATGAGCATTTGATCGACGAGAGCTAGCGTGTTCTGATCGACCTCAGTCGAGGCTATCTCTCACTTAAAGTGCGGCTGAAGATGTCAGGCTACCGAGCGAGATCGGCCATGGAATTTATAGTTGTGCCGTTCGGATTAACTATCGCGCTGATTCATGGATCTCTGAATAGAGTGTTCCACCATACTTAAACAGTTGTCTTGGTCTTCATAGATGACATCCTCGTCTATAGAAAATGAAAGGCGAACGAGCACCTCGGGGCAGTCTTCAAACTTTGAGAGAAAAACTTTTGCTAAGTTTAGCAATGTGAATTTTAGCTAAAAGTAAGTATGTTCCTTGGACACATTGTGTCGGCTAGAAGGGATTAAAGTTGATCGAGAAAGTAGAATCGGTCGAATGGAAATGTAAAGGCAGCAAAATGAGATTAGAAGTTTCTTGGGATTAGCGGGTTACTATCGGAGATTCATTGAAGGATTCTCAAAGATAGCAGACCAATCATATTACTCGAAAAATTAAATTCACATGGTGATGAGTGTAGGCGAATTTCGAGATACTTAAAGAAAAGTTAACTACGCCACTTGTA